>VZRH01001120.1:290315-312807 GCA_013397555.1 Urocynchramus pylzowi | reverse complement strand
AAAAAAAAAAAAAAGGGAGCACTAAGGGATTACATGTTAGTTAATCAAATTTGGCCTCATAAACGATGACTGAAGAAATTATAAAGCTTTCTCCACAAAAGATAAAGCAATCAGAATGTAAATAACCAGAAGGCAAAAAAAGTCCTCCAAAACAACTAGCTGGTGTAGGTTTGCCAAGGACAGGTCATATCAAATAAATGTAATTTTCTTTTATGACTAAATGTAATTTTTTCCTATGACAGGGTAAGTGACTAAATGGATGATAGGAAGGTACTTGTGCAACGTGACATAGTCTGAGCTTACTAGGGTTCTCATGCTTTTCTGCATGACATTCTCTTAACCTAAGAAAATATGATGCAGTTATAATGATCATGATACAAGCACAGATTTGGTTGAAAAATTTTTCTCAGAAAGCAGCTATCATTGTCAATCCAAAAAAGATGAAGTAATGTTTACAGAATAATAATATGTATGAGGAAAACAAAATTCAAGGTTTATAATGAAATATAACATCTCTTTAAAAGTGCCAATGCAAATTTTTATCTTTACTGGGGAAGAGAAATGGTTAAAAATGTTCCTTATGGCTTAGGTGAAAGCAATGTTTAAGACCATATGTTATTAAATTTTCTCTTATTCATCAAATTTGATCAAATTCGATCAAATTCTTTGCTGGACTTGCTTCTAATCTGTGGGAGTATCTGCAAATGAAAGAAAAAAATCTCAAGGTAGAAAACTGCAAAATGTCACTAAAAAAAAGCATGTGGAAGAATGCATACTTGAAGATTTTGCTGTTTTGTGTACATTAAATCAAATCAAGAAGCAGAAAAAAATTACTCTTGTAATGTAATCATGTAATCATTATCCTCATAATGATTTTTAACACAGTAAACTCAGCATTTATTGATTTTTTTTGGGGAATTTTTGTACACCTGTTACATGAAGGGAACAAAAGAATATTTTTCGTTGCTAGAACAAGAAGAGAGATATACTTAGGCAAAAGTAAACAGAAGCACTCAGTCCTTATGGGAGGGGTAGACATCTGCACTTCATTAGAGGAGAAAACCCTTATAAGAAATGTTTACCTTAGGGAGGAGAACATTCTTTCTAAATAAACATTGCAACAAGACCTGTTCATACCCTGACCCTGGCTGCCAGGGCTACAAACGAAGGTCTACAAAGAGCCCATTTTGCAGGCACAGTGCTGCTTTCTTCTATTTTCTTATAAGCTGAAGGATCTTGAAGACATGGGTCCCAGGAGAGGATGTGAAATGAAATCCTTTTGCTGCCTATAGCTGTATAGTATTTCACAATGTTAAAATTTGCAGCTGACAAGACAAAAATATTCTCCCCTCTAACCCCCCCTGCCCCCCAAGAAAGAGCCCCCTAGAAAGCCACCCCAAAATGATGTTAGCAAATTAGAGAATTTTTCATGAAATTACCAGTAGGATGCCTGATCATTAAGATCATTTCTTAAAGGTGATAATTTTACATGTATTTAATCTCATAGAATGTGAGGTGTTTAGCTCTTAAACATTCCAAAGCAGATAGGGGTCTAGGGTCATGCTGTGATCACATCACTGAGTGCTGACCATGTCATATTTCTGCTCTGAAAGGGAGCCATATTGAGAATTGATTTGTATTGCATTGGAAGAGACATCTACTGAAAATCCCAGAACTTGAGAAAGATAAGGGATAAAATTTGAGCAAAGGCTGCCTCAAATGAAGGTGGTGACTCCAAACCAATGTGTACTTTCTTCATATCCAGTTTTGATTTCCTTAACTCTCCCTTTGATCCTTGCAAACTTGTTGTATTGTTTTGCAGTGGTGCGCTGGCAAAATACAGAATATTTTTATGATAGTTCATCTGTTTCCACTTCATGGACAGCCACAATTGTTTGAGTGGCTAAACATTTCCAGTTTGATTAGGAGGTTCTTTCTTGTTTTTCCTCTACTCAGGTTTTGGGTTTAGATTTTATTTTTATTTAAATGTTCAGAGCATGGGAATTGTATTTGTACTAGTTGCATCACAGTTGGATGTTTTCCCCTTCTTTTCAACCCACAGCCAGTGCTAAACTTACCAAATTTAGGTTGAGGGATACAGGTATTATCAGAAGTAGTTACTTTAAAGTAACAATATATATTTCATTTTATACATCTATATTTATTTATATGGCATAGCAACACAAAGGAATACAATAAAGTAGCTGCCTCAACATAGGAATTGATGTTATAGATGTTTATAAACGTTAATACAGGGAAGAAGTTGGGAAAATATCTCATGGTCAGTGGAGGTTAATTCAGTTTCCTAGGCTCCTTTCCATCTCCTTGTCATGTTCACTGCTGGAGAGCAGTCATGAGCAAACCAACATGGATATTCTTACATTCATTTCTCTACACTTGCAAGATCTTTTGGAGCTGAGCTATTCAACACAGACAAGACAGACAGACAAACACACAGACGCTCAGACACACAGTTCTTTACTTCATGCTATCACTGTGGGAGCAACTCTGTCTTTAAACTTTTTTATTTCATCCAGATTCTTAACTGAGAAGTCAGGCTACTCTGGAATAGTGGTTACTCCTTCACATGTCTCTTGTTTCAGCCCTGTTGTAAAAAACTCTGGGTTTTCTTCTATCATTGACTGTATCTTTGGTGTTAAAGGTTGTCAGATTTGACTAGAACAGAGTAGAACAGAACATTCCAGTTGTAAGGTACCCACTGGGATAATCTAATCCATCTGCCTGAGCAACTCAAGGCTCAGACAAAGTTAAAGCATGTTATTATGGAATCTTAGAATCATAGCATTTTTAAGGTTGGAGTAGACCTTCAAGATCATAAAGTCCTGCCCCAATTATGGACATTTTCCAAATACCTATTAAACACTGACAGGCATAGGGCACTGACTACCTCTTAGGAAGCTGTTCCAGTGTTTGACCACTCCCCATGTAAAGGAATGCTTCCTAATATCAAGTTTGAACCTCTCCTGGAACATCTTTGAAACATTCTCACACCTCTTATCATTGGATGCCAGATAGAAGAGCTCAACACCTCCCTCTCTGCTTCCCCCTCTCAGGAGGTTGTATAGAACAAAGAGGTCATCCCTCAGCCTCTCTTTCTCTGGGGATTCTTCTTCAGGTTTTAATATTTCTCTCTATTTGCTTCCTGTTTGCCAGAGTCCCAGACTTAATTTTTTTATCCCAACAATGATCACTTGATTTGCAGATTTCAGTGGATGATGTCTTTAGTGGCAATTATCCTGCTACTCACTGTGTTTGGCTGGCACTACTCACTGTGTTGGCTGGCAATTGTCCTATACAGTGGTTTACAAGGTGAAGCTCTTGTGTCTGCAATGCAAACCCCAGTTTCCTTATAAACCATTTTTTTTTTCCTAATGAACACCAATATATAAAATTTTTAACTTTCCTGCAGTCCCTTAAATGGCCTACTTCAAAATGATAGGTATATGTTGACAATATAGTTGTATTCAATTCTTAGAGGGGAAAAACTGTAAACAACTGACTCTTTTAGGCACTTTAACTGTGTCATGTTAGATAGAGAGAGATTGTGTCCGTGGGCAGGCAGAGGCTGCAGCAAGAGTTCTCAGACAAATTCAGCTTACTGAAGGTCTGCCCCTGGAAAAGGTAAAAAAAAATTGTGAAGAAAAAAAAATCCAGAAACTGCAATTTTAGGCCACAACTAGAGGTCTATAAATGTATATAGCACTCTGTCTATATATATATATATTTATATCCATTTATCTACTTATAAATGTATATAGAGCAATAAACATAGAGCTGAACTGCTGGGAGTGAGGCTGAACTGTTCTTGTAGTCTCTTTTATACTTTTCCAGCCTGTCCACATTACAGAGCTTGCATCAATGTCTGTGGAAATCCTGTTCTCATGAAGTTTGTGAGGTGAGGTCCTGGGTGCTGTCTATTTTTAGTAAGTATTAATGAGCTTTCTCTTCCAATGCATTTTAGAAAGTGACATTTTCTCCTCTGTGTTTTGTTTTCAGGAGCATCAAAATGCAGTAATTTGAGTGATATTTCTGAAAAGTTGTTGAAGGAAAAAAAATAGCATCCTAAAGATACAAGATGAAACAAATGTACAGATTAAAATTACAGAACACATGTCTTTTTTGTAAATTTTGGTAAAAGAGAACAGCCAAAAAGGTCAGTTGGGACTTTCCCCTATGAACCAGCATGGGGCAGTGTTATCCATGCAAACTCAGACCACCTTTACTGGCAGATACCAGCATCTTTAAGGTTTAGACATAAACATCTGAACAGACTTGGAACCTCTTGTAAGTAACTGCCTTGGAAAAATATAGCTAATATAGCTACATAGAAAAGAAAAAAAAAAAAAAAAAAGCCTTCAGCACACAAGTGAATGTGTTGCTTTGTGTTACACATTTTAGGAAGCAAAGAGTGTGTCATAGTAGCCAGGCACAGGCATTCCCAGTTATAAGGATGGTTATGATGATGATGATGATTAGGATGATGATGAAGAAGGTGACAATTAACATTGTGTCCAGTAGTTGAGGATCAAGAAATAGTAAAATTAGTCGTGTTCAAGCTTATACTAAAAAGGTAATGGAGAGAGGTGTGGGCTGGTGAAGGCCCACATTTGTAAAGATGCATGCAAACCATTTACAAATGAGATCTTTGTGAAAAAATGACAGGATTTTATAAAGGTAACAAAATAAGTATATAAATGCAATTTTCATAAGCTGTGCTTTATCAGCAGCTTTATTAACTTCTTTTGCTTCCAATATGTGTTAGGAATCTGTTTAAATACAGCTAAATTTTATCCCTGAATTCAGGAAAGTCTTATTTCAGTATTAAGAGATGGCAGCTAAGGTCTGAGTTTAGCCCATTACTGATGTCATATTTGTAAGCTACTTTCCATAAAAATATTTTCTTGAAAAGCAGCCAAATAAATTCTGCTTTAGAGTTCTATGGACATTAAGACCCTTATTTTACACACTGGCCAGAATACTTACATGACAACCATGGTAACAGCAAAAATGCTAGAAAATGTTTTCCCTGAGCCTTGTTGTGCCTGCAGATGTAGTAGCTCTACAGCTGCTCATCTGTAGCATTTGGTTGATTAATCTCATGTGATTCTTAGGTGGAGTAAGAGCATTTTGCAGTCACTGCTGATCAGCAGAGTGATCAGAGGGAAGAGGAAGCCTCCAATGTTGATGATGAGGGGGAGCTCATCCTGAGCTCTCATGTAGGCCTGTTAGAGGATACAGCTAGAGCAGAGGTGATCCCTGGAAGAAACTGTACAGCCTCATCTGTGAAAGCAGTTGAAAAATTGCACTTCCATATTGCTTTGTTTGAGCTCTGTCTGTAAAGAGATATTTGGCTTACAAAAAGAACCATTTAGGACTTAGCGGCACAAGACAAAAAGTAGAGGAACAGAAACCAGGATTCTGCTGCAGGATTCACTGGGGCTTATGACTTCTTAGTATTCCAGCATTTACTCTGAAGTTCACTATGTCGTTTTCAAACTGACATCAACAAATGATGATGTAACTGCATCAACAAAATGATTCAATGAAGCAGTCATTCTGGTCATCAGAGGCACTTGAGTACCTGGCTTTACCAAGGACCATGTTTTGGCACTTCACCACACTGTCACAGGTCTCCTTTACACCCCTGTCACTTCAGGAGTTACTGAGGGTGCATGTGCATGTGTACTGGGGGCCTTTGTCTTGGCAGGATGTCCAAAGTTCTGTTATGGAATATCTCTGTAATGATGAATTATGGGGCCTGAAGATGTTCCTGTTCAGCAGCTGCAGACACAGACCCGGATTCTCCTCTTACTCCCTCTCCACCTGTGACAGATTTTCTGCTCTTCCACATTACTTTCCTTCCTCCTGCAGTAAATTCTTTTGAAGAATGGGCAACATATATGCTTTGATGGTACAGACAAATTTTTTGAGCTCAGGTGCAATATCTCTGAAGTACAGATTTAGAATACATTTTATTTTGTAATTGTTTCATTTGAATATGTTTTTTAGGATTTTTTGGTTACTCAATGAAACGTTCCACTTGTGAGGGCATGCTTCTAAAAAGAGAAATAGGTATATTCAGGGCTATTTAGCTTGGGTGAAAAAGGTTTTCTCATTAGAAATAGATAAATGTTGATATACATGCTACAGAAGAGACTACATATTTTTCAAATCCCCTTCCATCAAATGCATCTCTCTGAATTCTTCTGGTGGCTCTGTGTGTAACTAAAATGTCATAGATGCAGACCTGTCTGACATGCCAGTAGTAGCATCTAGTAGTGCCTTCCCCTGTGTTTGTACAGACTACTAAATCAGACTGGGAATCTTAAGATTACAATTTTAAAAGCAAAATGAGATAAGTTAAATTGGATACAATTGCTGGGTTTTGAGTAAGATGAAAACTGGGAAGGAATTGTCATTCTGTAGTTGCATGTATTAATATTAAAAATGGGGATGAAATCCTGTGTTATTTTCCTAGTTAAATATTGTTATCAAAACTCAGTTTAAAATGAGGATAAAACAAACAGATTTTTCTCTCCCAAAAGGAATCAAGCTAGGTGGTTTTGAGATTCCCTTCTTTGATTATTGTTGTCTTTGTTTCCTTTTATGATTGAATTTCACTGCTGCTGACAACCTCAGTTAATCTGCTATGTGTTTTCTTCCCCCCTAACAGCTCTTAAATGGAAACTGTCAGGTATGTCATCACATTTAATTTATCACACACGAAGAAGGTAGTGCTTGCCCAGATGATCTGACAGGGGATTTAGGATGCTGCTAATTTGTGGACTGATGACAAATTGAGAAGCTGGCAAAGCATTGCTTGGAAAAAAAAAAAAAGGGAAAAAAAAGAGAAGCTAAGCCAGTTTTTCTTCAAATAAGCTGTGGATAATATTGATGGGTCTATTTTATACTCCTAAAAATTAACCAGAATGAAAAGTCAGGAAATGAGAATTATTAAAATTGATACCAAAACATGTTTAGAGACTATCTCTTGTATAAAAATAAATAACAAGGTGACTCTGTGATTCAACCTATATTTTAAAAAGACATTTACAAATACAACTGGAAAATTAATACTTTTAATAATAGCCAGATTGCTGTGATATCATATCCCTTAGATGAAATTATGTGACTCTGGGAGCAAGAGCACAGTGAAGAAACAATTCAATTTAAATATTTTGAGAAGAAACTAAGAAATGAGATTTGAGAATAGGAAAAAAAGACTTCAACATTAACAGCACATTTTCTGTAATGTGATACAGAACACAGAAAAACAGACACTTTTTTTCTTGTTCTATCCCAAAATCAAATAGTAACATTAACATAATTTTTCACTTACAAAACTATATAAAAAGGCATCTATAGTTTTTGAGATAATTATATACTCAACACATTTTTTAAATGAAAATTAGCCAACTTCACGAAACTTTTTTTCCCTCTGGAACCAATGTTGTGGTGCTGTGAAAACAAGAAATAATTAAATGTCCATATTAAAATTATTTACAAGTGCTTTAAACAGAATTTGTCACAAAAATTGAGGGGAGACAGATTTTAAAAATGAGGTTCCTGTGTTAAAAGCAAGGACATGTCAGAGCAACATACATCAGAGCAACAGGAATATAGAAAAACCCATTCTGTCCTGACACCCCCGAGGAACCAGCCCCTGGCAAATTCACACTTGTGGTTTGAACACAACAGAGGTTGTGGAATGCAAAGTAGTGCAGCACTGCCAGCTTCCAGCAAAAAGTCCCAACTAATTGGGCCAGACAGGGAAAAAAGGGGAAAAAAAAAAACCGAGAAAGACTTCACATTGTCAGGGAGGATAATTTGTAGCTCAGTCTCTCAGGTTGGATTGCTTGTGCCGTGTCTGTGGTACATATTTTCAGCCCAGCCTGAATTACTTTTGCAGAATTGCCCTGGACAATCCATTTGTTTAAAAGTACGGAGTCTTAAGTGTTCTCTAGAAGAATGAACAGACGGTGCAGTTTGAAGGAATGTTATTTAAAAATGCTTTTGGCTGGGCCTGGTGCCTCAGTCTTTAGTCACAGCAAGTTGTATTTGATTGTTGCACTGAAATGATGCTAAAATCCCTCTGGTGAAGAGGCATTTGTGTTGCTTAGGGAGAAACCCTGGGTAGAACTGGACTTACAATTTCTCCTTTGGTCTAGCCCTTGGGGAAGAATGTTTTGCTACAGCACTTTACCAAACTCTGGAGCTAATCTCAGACTTCACTGACCTTCTATTGCCTTCCACCATCTCCTTGTCCTGCAGCCCTGGCAGGAGCTAAGGGTTTTGCCATCCTTTTCCTCAGGCTAAAGAGGTTTGTGTCTCAAGAACTGTCTCGAGTCAGCACAGGGTACTGGGAGGGCCCAGCACTGGGGCCACATCAGCCGTATGTGCCATGGACTGAGTAGGGAGGAATCAGGAGTGTGCACAGTGCTTGTTTATACTGATTCATTTATCTGTCTACTCTATGAAAATGGCAAAATTCTTTGTAATTTTCCAAGTAGAGCATACTAGGAGTAACATAACAGCAGTAAAATACATGAAGTAAGCAGCAAATAAAAATCGAAAACTATATGCCCTATGTGTAGCTCGACAACTGATGAAATTAANGTAGAGCATACTAGGAGTAACATAACAGCAGTAAAATACATGAAGTAAGCAGCAAATAAAAATCGAAAACTATATGCCCTATGTGTAACTGATGAAATTCATTTTGTATAGCACTTTTTAAAATTGCTTTGCCACATGTCAAAATTACAAAAGGATAAATAGTGCTATGCACAAAAATGGTGGCACCACTACTTCAAAGTGAATTATATAAAAAATAAGTAATCACTTAGCAAAACAATCAGGACAACTGATACACAGAAAAAAATAAAGCCAAGTATCCCAAATCAGCTTTTATAAACTTTATCAAACCAGAGACACTGAATCTATAAATGCAAAATTTTAATTTGACTTCTGAACAATTCTTTTTGACAAGCAAACTATGTCTTCTTCTGAGCATAATTTTGGATAGCTTAGGTACTATTAGCTATTATGGCAACAGAAAGGAAAGTGTGAGGGAAGATGTGTAAGAGTTATACATGAGTTAAAATTTGCAGCTTTGGGATTTTGTTGATATGGAGGGTTTGCTTTAGAACATTCTAAAATAATGCTTTTCATCTTTTAAACATATGAAATAAAGTGTAAAAATCTCCTAGGACACCTAGGTGAACAAAACTTCAGGATGAAACTCCCTTTATGGATGATATTTCCATGAGTATTGCTAGAAAAATCCCAACTTATGAAATAGAACTTCTCTAAAATAGGGAAAAAATCATTATGAGAGAGGACAGAAATTAGAGGGAAATTAAAATAAAAAACCTCCCTCCTAATACTATGCTCCCAACTGAGCTCTTGGAGGCTTAATTTCAGTCCAGCAACTGAAACCAGCTTTTTAAATTGCATCAAACCCTTCCCAGCCTCCCTGGGTCTCTGGGGCTGGTGTCTCCTTGCAGCACTTCTGAAGCCTGGCTGTGCATCATCTCCCTCCTCAGGCTCTGCTTGTGTTTGATGGTTTGTTTTCCCTTGCTCAGCCTCTTCCCCTGCCAGCCCACCCTGACTGCTGGAAGAACATTTCAGCATTTCTTGATGTAATGCTGTTTCCAGTCCAGTCCATGGGGTGGGACAGACCATTACCTTCCTTTCCACTGTCTTACATGATTAGAGATTGTTTTTCTTTATTACATTAAGCAATCTCAGTTAATTCAGTCTCTTTTGAACCTTCTACTTTCTATGTTGCTCATCACTGGTAATTTCTACAGCCTGTTCCCTGGACTTTCCACAGTATGTCCAAATTCTGCTTAAAGCAAAAGTGCCTTAAGCACAAGAAAAGATCTAGAGCTGAAATATATAAGGCAATGGCAAAGCTGAATTTTTAAATGCCACTTCTTGATTCTTTCTGGGAGATTCTCTGGGCTTTCCTGTAGGTGTAATTTCCCTATCTTGAAGTGCCTATCTTGACATGCATCACTGTCTCTTCTCTTGGTATAATGAAACAGCTGCATCTTAGAATCTTCAGGCAAGAAATGGAATATAGGATAGATGAAGTGTAACTCCCAAGATACATTCAATTGAAACACTCTAATTTTGGCTCTGCCATTTTTTTTTACATCAGATTAATGCATTTACAGCTTTGTCACAACTTTTGCTTCTTAAACTGAAGGTTTAATTGTAAAATTTTATTTTCAGCATAAGTAGTTTTTCACAAGAAGTTCACACTTTCCATACTTGAACACATTGGAAAATGATTTCTGTGGTCATCCTAGCACTGTGCCCTAAAAATACCTTTTCCAAGTAAAAAGCCCTGCCTTTGAGAGACAGGAAATTTTCCTCTAGGTTTAAAGCAGTGCTAATACTTCCTTATATCTTCCAAAGGGTGCTGGACACATTTATATAGGGTGTGAACAGAAGGAGATTACATCTCCTTCTGAAGTCTGTGTGGATAAGCTGTGTGGAGTACTGAAATACACCCAAACTCCAAAATATTTACTAGGCATAATACTTTTGTAACCTGTCTCTATGGAAGCAATTGTGAGGTCTACAAGATGCTCACATGGCTCTGGCTTTTGCAGCCCACAGAAAATTTGAATTCTTGGGTGTATATGCTATAGTATGAAAGCTAACATACAGCCAGAGCCTTGCCAACCCTATCCTTTAAAAATGGTGAGTCATGATCTCAAGACAAAAAAAGGTCTTGTGTGATGGGATCCCCAGTCAAGCTGGTGCCTTCAGCTGGAGCTGCTCCATGCCTAAAATGGACCTGCTCTCTGAAGCTAAGCATGCCAAAAGACACTGAACACTTCCAGTCCCTAGAGGTGTGTTTCAATAAAAACCAAAAATAGTAAGGTGGAACATGACAATTCTTTCCAGAGAGAAAACTCAAGATTGTTGGGTGAAATTGGCTAAAAATGAATGTTGAAAACACTTATTGCTTTTCTCACTTGCATCCTGGCAGTTTAGGATTTTTTTTGCTTTCCTTTCAGTCCAGCAACCTTTGGTGGTTTCCTGAGTTGCAGAAAACATACACTGACCCTCTGAGGTCTCCAGGAAAGCCTTCTGTAGGAGTTCTGTGGTGTCTCTTGATTCCTTGCTTGCTATCTATTGGTCTGCTCTTGCAGTTGGACACATCTGGCTGCAGATGTTCCCTTTTCTGTTGAAAGAGAAGGAATCTCCCTTACCTCCTGAGAACTTCTACTGATCCAGAGGGCAGCAGCCAGGAAGCAGCATGTGATCATCATTCTCCCAGACTCTTTAGCAGAATGTACAGTATGTGGTGACCTGAAAACAAAGTAATTAAACTGCCATACCCATCTGTCATCACTTTTCGAGTGAGATGAGATTTAAGGAAAACTTTTTTCTGAGCAGTGCAATCAATGATATCTGATTTTCTGAAGATTTATTCACCTCTTTGCAATCCCACACATTTCAGTAATCCTATTTTTCCTGTAAGAGCCCCAAGGTAAGCACTATGCCTGATTTGGAGCTGTGTGCCTGTTGAGCTGTCTGGCCAGCAAGCACATGCTGTTTGTCCAACAGGAAGTTGCAAAAAATTCAATGTATAAACATGCAGATTTGCTTTATTTTCCACACACATCAGGAAGTTTTCTCTAAACCAAGCTGATTTTCATGACACTTATGGGATTATCTGTTGGGAACTTCAACTTATTTTTTTCATCTACATAAAACTGGCTAATGGTTTCCAAAATTACTAGAAAGGGAGGGGCAGATAGTTGGACAGAAATATACACTGAGAGACAACAAGATGTGATATGCATATTAAACCAATTTCTAGATGGCACTGAATTAAAATACTGAAAAGCTTACAGTATTTTTTATTTATGTCTTCCTTAAAAACCCCTTATTCTTCACTTTGCTGCCTCTTTAAAATTTTAATGGGGATTCTTTTAGTGAAAGCTGAAAGCTGAGCTTAATAATTGGATTTAAATGCTGCACTGCTGTCTAGAACTTAAAACAAACAAATGTGAAAGTTGTGAAAAGATAATGAGATCTGGCAGGACTTTTTCTCTGAAGCTCAGCTCACGAGGAATAAAGGCTATCAAAGAAGCCATGCTTGTTTGATCCCTACTTTTTTCTCCTTTCCATTTGAACAGACATATTACTATAGTATCAAGAGCTCAGGCAGTTGCAAAAATGTATGTTGTGTTTGTAACATGTATTACATTTATTGTTTTTGTAATTAAATTCAAAGACTTTACAACCAAAATTCAGAAATTCCTGGAATTTAGTTAGTTATGTATTATTGTACTTACTGTTCTGCTAAGAGGTTTGGCTCTCTTGCAAAATAAAAGAGCATATCTCTATTTTCCTCTAAATAATAATAAAAAAGATATATTTTAAAAATAGAAGGTGCATATAATGTCCAGCTAGAAAAATTCTCAACAAATTAGGGGGATTGAATAGGGGAAGGAAGGAGAAGGACATAAAAAAGGGGGTTTTCTATAAAAAGGGTTTTTAAAAGCTCCTGAAGAAGTCAGTGTAATAAGTTCAACTACATTCTTGTATTTGTTCTTGTAGTGCTTTTGCAAATTTGTTTCTTGACTGTAATATTAATTAGCAGCCTGTTCTCTACTTAAAATTTGCATAGAGATGTGAAGTAAGGCAGAATGCAAATACTGGCTCTAAGGCCAGTGTAAATTCAAATGTCAAGTATTATTTGAAAACTAACTGTGAACTGCCTGCCTTAAAAGAGTTTAATATTAAATGTATTCTCTTCCCTTCAGTGCCTGTAATATGTATATATATGCATATATTTGTATTATGGGGAACATTATATTGAGTTTGCTACTCTTACAAGAAGTAGCAAACACAATATAATATGAGAAGCAAAGTCCTATCAGCTGTTCTTCATTCTGAATAACCTTGGCATTGCAAAGAAACCTATTACAGTTCCCACCTGTGCCAGTGAGCTTTTAAACAAGTTTCATCAGAAACAATACATTCTTCCTAATAAGCTTATTTAAGATGCTCTCTTAAGGATGACCTCTTTAAAGTTCATCACCTTTTCATAATGACCTTTTTTAGTTACTTGTTGCATAGAAGATAAATTGGACAGGAAAATATTACATGAAGAAGAGATATAATACAAGTTCCATGCTATGTGTTTTGGGTGAAGTAATAAAGCTTGAGCCACCCAAGTTACCCTTTCACAGACATATGTTTTGTGAGTTTATGTGCTGAATGAAAGGCCATCGTGGTTTGGGAATGGTATTCCTTAATTTAGTGCTTCCACTAAAATGAAACACCAGCTGCTCCTCTCCCCCAGCTACCTCTGATGAGAGAGACAAAAGGCAGAGATCCTGAGTTAAGAACAATCTACAGGAAACAGCAATGAGATAAGAAAGTGAACAGTAACGGCAACAATATTAACAAAATAAGTATACAAAAAACTGATTTACATGTGAGAATGCTCACTTATCGACCAGTCTGGCACCATGTGACCCTCAAGATAATGACAAAATGGTGGCAGACCCTCTGCATATCACCATTTTCTTACTGACCTGCTCATTCTTGGAAGTGAGAATCTCTTACTTTGTCCTAACAGTGGTGGCATAAGGTGGTATAGAACACCAACCTGGACACACCCACATGGCTCCACACTCTGCACCCTCATGGCTGCTTCCAAAAAATGGACTCTCTCCTTCCACACTGGGAGCACAGACTAAGAAAATGACACTTTTGAGTCATGGAGCTCATGAGGGTGCTAACCTAGATCAAACAGTAACATCTTATCATTTTAATGGCACTTAATACAGATCATATATTGATAGCAAGGCTACCAAGAGCTAAAAAAACAAACATCTGCTCTGCTTTGAAGTGCATTCCAGTTTTTCCCCATATTTTCAATCTTGTCTGTCTTTGAGCTGATTTTGAATGTTGCCTAGTAGTATCTTGTTTTTAGCATTAGAAGCATGCATAGTCTTGCTGTCTTTCTTTCATGCTAGAGACAAATCACAACATCAAAGAGAAAGTCCAAATGCTAGTAACCACCAATACAGAAAGGGAAGAACCTATACTCATAAGAGCTGTTCATCAAGTAGTTAAGACAAAGACACTATTAAGCATTGTAAGGGTTAAAAATATGAACTAGAAATACAGAAAATATCTAATTTTTCTTTGTGCCATGTGGTGCAGTCAAACTGAGTCAAGGGTATAAGGTGTCTGTGAGACAAAAGAGCTTTTCTGAAGTGAGATGGAAAATCTCCACAGATATATAGGAGGAAATGGGATAAACTAGAATATACAAATCATTTAAACATTTGCTGACTAAAGTAATAATCAGTGATGAATAGGGTAGAACTTTCTCAGCTACTCAAAAATTTATTAATTTATAATTCTTTCCTGAGACTAGGAATCTGAAGAGCCAGCAAGTGCCTAGTGCTGGTAATTTGTGCTTGTATAGCTACTAGTATAAAGTGATAAAGGTACATTTTGTTTTTATACTTTTATTCTGTACACTCTCATATTGAAACTTTTTTGCTACAAAATATAATACAGACTGAGAACCCAAACTATTGCTGCTGTAGTCAAAAAAAGATAAAATAGTGTATGTTAAAAGTTAATATTCTCATGCCAACTTTCTTGTGTAAAACCTTGTGATGAAGCAATTATCAAAGAAAGGTAGGTAGACCAAATAAACATATTACTTGTTATAGGAAATAATGTATTTATATTACTTTAAACTATACAGTGGACAATATGTATTTATATTACATTATAATATACATCACCTAGGTAAGAAATGTTCAAATAGGCTGAATTTCAGGACGTACGATATGCTTATCAGTACATGAATATTGTTCCAAGCTGAAGATAAAACAGGGGGAGATGCAATATTTGTGTTGCACATAACCCTTCATTAGTATGTTTTCATTATTATATTATTTGAACATGCTGTTTCTAAGTATATTTCACCTAAGCCTCTAGAATGCTGAGAAAGATGCTTCCTGTCATTATTCTCTAAATCCAAAGAATGAAAGTGACAAAGATATAATTTGTATTTTGGAGACATAGAAAATAACTTTGGAAATATAACACCTTTTTCTGTTTTGGAATGGGCAATAGTTGAAATAAGAAACCTGAGTAATTTGTTTTGCGTTCAAGTTCTTGCAAAACTGAGAACACATATAAATGAAACCCAAAACTTATAGGTCAGAAACTTTCTTCCCTGGTGATTTTAGAGGATGGAAAAGCAGAAATTCTCACCAGGTTCTACAAAGTGATAAAGGTGAGACATGCTTCAGGAGGGGCTGGGTTTATGTGCAGGAGAGGCCTGAGTGGTAGAAATATGATGAGCTCCATGAGGCCAGAGGTCAGGGTGAGAACAGAGCCAGAGCTCCAGTCCTTCAGATCTGACTTGTGGTAGTAGAGGGGTGCAGAACTGGAGGCAATCCTGACATCTTCCAGCAAACACTGGGATCTGCAGCATCCTCGTTCCTCATGGGAAACCAGCATGAGCTTCAGACAATTCCAGTTAAAATCCAGGAGGTCTCCAGTGTTTGTGGAAACTTAGAATATTCTGCTTTGGTGTGGTGAGATGCTTCTGTCCCATGAATGCACTGATAGTGATGCAGCAAGGGCTTGGCTTCTACTGGCCATTGCCATTGCCAGACTGGATACGTGGCTAGCTAAACCTTTAGGGTGAGCCAATGCAGCTGTTCTTATGTTTATGTTACTAAGTGCAACTCTTTATCCATAACTAACATGAAATGTAAGGGGTCCATGAATGCACTAATTAGGGCACGTATAGACAAATCCTCAGGATGTATAAACCAGTCCTGCTCCACCCACTCTGTGAATTTGCACCTGCTTAAGAACTACTCAAGGGTATTCAATTCTCTGTTGAAAACAGTGCAACACAGATGCACAGTTCTATAAAATATGAATATGAAAGTTAAATTTTCTGAGGTTTCTGGTTTTATGACTTGTCAGTCTTGAAATATCCGAATGAAGTAATCAGATTTCATGACCAGAGCATGAAACATTTAGGCAAATTTCAAGAAACATAGAATGATTAATAACTAATTAAATTTCCCTTACAAATTGTTAGAAAACCCATGTAAGCAGATTCCAATGAAATATGGATATAGATGAAGTTCAGATGTAAGAATATTTTGTTATGAACATAAGACTTGGCCCACATTTTCTGAGTTTTGCAAATAGAATTCCAGCAGAGACAACATAAACCAATCTGTGGTTCAAGTAAGAAAAGAAGTAGAAATTCACCTGAAAATTTTTGTCCTGATTTCAGAATTAAAGTCCTGAGAGATAAGATTATGTAAAGCGGGAGTAAGGAAACTTTGACTAGAAATTAGTGAAACCTGACAATTTGCATCCAAACACTTTCCTGCATGAGACTGAGCTGTGCAGTTGTCAAAACCTGCACTTAAAATAACACACTTGTGTTTTGATTTGGGGCAGAATTACAATGGGAAGGGAGAACTCAAGAAGTTTAAATATAATCAGTATCAGTCTCATGCTCATGGATTCATGAGTCTTAAAACAAACAAACAAAAAGTTTTTTATGAGAATAGCTAATTTTAGGAGAATTCTACACACAAGTGTTCAAAATTCTCAAGGAGTATGTAAGACTTTGGCATTTTCAAACATTCAGAGTAACTCTGCCTTCCTGAAATGACTGCTGTGCACCACGTAGTGCACAAACCAGAACTGTTCCAAGAAATGATGGTAGTGTTCTTGGAAGAAAAAGAATTACGAGCAAGTGTAAATGTGTAAGAAGTTATTGGAGGAAAGCCAGTGGAGTGAAGGGCGTGAAGCAGAGAGTCTTCTGAAGGCAGTGGACCACTCAAGCTGGAACAAACACCAAGGAAGCCAAAAAAGCTAATCATTTCTGGAGGCACTACTCAAAGTTCTGAGACTTGCACGTCTCTTCCTTTCAGTTCTTTTTTTAGAACTTTCAGAATGTGATACCCACAAATACCTTTCCTAAACATTGTTGGCAGACCTTGAATTCTTTCAGAGGTAAACATGTTTTATCTGTGTAGCATTTGTTTTCTGACAGACAAAATAACTGTTATATTGCTTTAATTTAATTATGTTGATATAAGTAACAAGTTTGGAAAGGACAGATAGATGTCTAGTTTGTCTGGAGGGTGGACACCATTCCAGATGGAGGAAGGGAATAATAGTTATAAAGCCTGGATGAGCTTTTTTTCCTTCAGTGTACTTTAACAATTTCAGAAGATTTGATCTCCAATACTCTAAAACCTTATTCTATGTGATATTTATCTAAAACAGACACGGGCAGAAACAGATGTTGTTGGCTTTTTCTCTCTGCGTGGAAGGCATAGAATTTCTCTAGAATAAAAGATATTGAATCCAAGGGGAAACATATTTTCTTGGTCCACACATTTTCTACACTTGATCTACTAAAATACGATTTTGTGATTGCCAGATGTGTCCACTTTGAAATAGTAGATATGGAATAAAATAACCATGGTGGGAAAACACTTGAAGGTGGCATCAAATACAATCTGATTTATATACTGTTGAAATTCCACCAAAAAATTGAAATATGCAGGTATTTCTATTGTTTTTATGTATAAATAGGCTATGTTTTAATGGTATCCATTTAGAAATATATAAATAAGT
Organism: Urocynchramus pylzowi; assembly: GCA_013397555.1. Classification (NCBI taxonomy): domain Eukaryota; kingdom Metazoa; phylum Chordata; class Aves; order Passeriformes; family Fringillidae; genus Urocynchramus; species Urocynchramus pylzowi. The sequence goes on along the minus strand of VZRH01001120.1, from coordinate 295,107 downwards.
ACTCAACAGAAAAAAAATGTAAAATTCTGTAAATAAAAATAATAATAGAATAACGGTCAAGAAATAGGGAAAATAATGCTTCACAAGAATTTTAGATTCTCTTAAAGATCAATAATAATTTTAAAAAAGGGCCTAAAACTTGCTGAGCAGAGAAAATAAATGCAGTAACGTGTTTGTATTTCTTTAAGATTAGGTACTTCATAGTTGCACAGAATTCCCCTTAGCTCTATTTAAATTTATTAGTCAGCTATATGTGAATAGAAGCTCAAAAGAATTTGACACATTATGACAATAAACTTAACAATATCAGTGGAAGGGAGTCCATTCCACTTGGCAGCACACAAGTAAGATATTTGGTGAAACTCGTTCAAAACATGGAACATGGATAGCCAGTGACTGCAACACAGAGATGCCAAAACAAAATGGCAGCATGAATGGCTGGCTTGTAGGGTTAATGTGGTAGCAACAGAGTGCTGGTTTTGTTTACTGACACTGGAATGTGGCAGCAAACAAAACCAGGAACATTCTGGTTTAAGACATAAAAAAAATAATTAAAAATTAATGTCATATTCCAGGAGACAAAATGTCAACTTCATATAGCACCTAGGTAATATGTGGTCTGCTCCACAACTCCCAGCATCTCACTACTGGAAACACATTTAAAATATGAATGCAGGTCTGGGAAAGGCCACAAAAATATTGTATTAATGGGAAAATTTAAAAATAGCTAGATGAAACATAACTTCGTTAAAACACAGACAATTGAGACAGACACGGTAACTGAAAGGTTTTAAAGTTTTTAAATGTTTTCTTCAATTATGTGTGACTATGAACAACAATAGGAAAGAAAAATTTAGGCCATTTGAAGAAAAATTATTTCAAGAATAAAATGTAATTGGTGTATGAAAACCATGTGGGAAGAGTCTAGTACACTTAAAACAACAAAACAGTTACTAAATGTAGAAAACAAATCCATAATTACAGATAGACTAAGGAGACATAACAAGACTTTCTTTACTTCTGACTTTATGACACTTGTATCTGTCTCTGAAAAGAACATTTTAACATTTTCTGGAAAGTAAAATGTCTCAGTTGTTGTTCCTTTTGTTTTAACCTAATGCTAGCTACTTAAAAATGTTATTAGCTGTTCAGAAAGAGATCAGCTGCTCTAAGTTTTTCTGTTCATTCTTATCTGGATAAGGCCTATGTTATGAAAACAGAGTAGAGACTGGAGCAAAAAAATCAGTCTTCATAAAAACTGAGCTTGGCTGATGGCCACAGTAAACATGTGCAGCAAATGTATAACAATGACCTAAAAGCAAACATATAGGGATGAAAAAGGGAAATGTTTTTTTCAAGGTTTATAGGACAAAAGATTTGTAACTTTAGGTCTACAACTATAGCATAGATTATATGTCTTTTCCTTCTGGGAACTTTATAGGTCATGGGTGTTCATAATTATCCAGAATTATCCTTGAGGTAGATCAGTGACCGCAGGTACTGTGGTCCATGATAGCACTTCTTTGGGCTGGTCTTTCAAAGAACAATCTTCAGTTTGTGTCTGACTTGGAGACTGATAAAAGGAATTCTCAAGAAGTATAAGGAGGAACCGAATAAATGACATTCATACTTTGATATCCATTTTCACTCCTGGACTAAGCTCCCCATGCAGTTCCTTACAGCCAATGCCTCGTTCTTTTGTAGTGGCAGGGTGGATAAAATGCACAATAGGGAGTTTGAGTGCAGCTGCAGGCAGGCAGAGCAAGATGTGGTACTTGGGAAAGCACTCTGGACTCTTTAGTTTAAACAGGGCAATCAAGTGTGATGTTTGCTTGGAAGGAAAAAGTATGGGCTCTCCTCTGGGTATGTTAAATGGCCTGGTTAAGAGGATTGGTGGAGACATGGTTTGGCTGATATTTACACTGTTTCTTTGCAAGCTCCAGTGAGGCATCTCTGCCATTTCCAGACTCATCTATAGCTTCAAATGGACTCAATGATCCAGTTCAGTGTGGTTCTGAATTTTAAAGGGCAGAGTTAAAGACGTTTTTCCCCCTGTGATTTCTTTGTGCACTTCAGTCCAGAATAAAATTTAATTTTTTTTCCCAATGAAATCCTGACACTGTAATTTAAAAACTTGTATTAAATAAAAAGTTAAATATATACAACCTGGTTTTGCACATCAGCCTTGGTCTACTTCTATTTGTCATGTAAAAAAATCTGAGAATAACTAATGATATTTTATGGAACAGAGTGTTCATATTTTAAAACAATAAATCTGTTCACTCTAAAGCCTTAAATAATTTTAGCTTGGATTTATACCTTGTTTCAATAGTCTGAAGAGAAACTGTGAATTTCTATTCCAAAGAAAGAGATAAAATAGGTCTACATATTTTTATAGCTCTCAGATTTATGTCAGAAAACACAGGAAGGATCTGTGACATTAAATCAGAAAGATTAGGACTCACATTGATTTAGATATGGGTTGCAAGGTCAGGTGGGATAACATTGTTTGTACTAATGTATTTTATCTTTTGTTGAATACTTAGGAGTTATGAAGCAATTATTTACAGAAAGTATTTTTGGTCTCAGTAGTGCAGTATATTTCCCTCCTAAATTCCCAGGTTAAAACATTTTTCTAATGTCAAAAAAGCAATGACATTTAATATTTGTAGCTCTTGGAACATACCAGAAGTTTACCTTTTTCAATTTTTCATTTATAATTGTCTGATTTAGAGCTATCTGGAAATTAGTCTGGCACTAATTGTACTTCTATGACCAGATAAAAGAGGTGAGAGTAGTAGAAAGAAGAGATGTCACTTTTCAAAGCATTCTCATAGTCATTCAACTGAAATGTTTTTCCAAGGTTCCATGTTTCAAAGTATTGCAAATAAACATTGTAACAGTATTCATGATATATCAGTAAAACAAAATAAAGATATAACTGCCATACTTTTTAACATTACTTTCTGAGATAAAATTAATCCATGACAAGCTTTTATTGGAAGACAAGGAGGCCTCTTAATGCTTGAAGCCTTTCCTGTGCTCTTAGTGCTTTTTCTGCAGGAGCCACCATTAGCAAAAGTCATTAATCTCTCACCTTTCTGGTCTGTTGAATTCATCAAAGTTGTGCAAAGAAATCCTGCTCTTTTTGATGTAACCTTTTTGGATTGTCCTTTTTTATTTGCTTCTTTTTGATATGAAAAAAATCACATCATTAATTTATAAGGAATTTAAACTGGCAGCTTTAAATTATTTTATTTTCTGTAGACCAAATCTACGCAAGTTGTAGAAAGCTTCCTGAAATATCTGTGACCAACTTATTGGAAAAAACCCAACCCAAACCATGCCAAGAAACCCTACTAAAATATATTATCATCTCTGAAGTCATTTGGTGTCTTTGCATTTATCCCAAATAGGAATGACCTGTCACAGAAAGCTTTGGGTACCTGTGATTTGTTGGCCTAATTGAGAAAGCAGCTGAACATCACTTGAATAGCAACAAAAGCTGTTACTGAAGGCTTGTGGGGGCCAGCATTTCTGAGGAGGTACAGTTCAAAATCAGATCCAAAATGGTCTTCAGCACCCACCTATTGAGTTTTGTTCTATGCAATGCCTTGGTTAGTGCTCAAATTAATGGAAATCTGCATGCAATTGGCTGCTATCAATTTTACAGCCAAGTTTGAACGTTGCTGTTGTAGAATTGATTTTAGGCAAAATAAATCTGGAAAAAAAAAGATGAAGAGCCTTAAAAGAATGAAGGTGAAGAAATGTGCTTTGATGTTATTATTATATACATAATCTCTGATTTACCCAGTGTCATCTTTGCTGTGACTTAAAGCCAAAAGTTATTTTACTTCATTCTTTTCGTTTAGGAACATTGTTACTTCAGCAAATAGGAAGTTCTAGTGAGTGTTCTACAAAAGGGGCAAAAATCACTACAAAAGTTCCCTTTTACTGTAGTTTAAGATAAGTGAAATGATTGCAGTGTATTTCCCACGCTTCTCATATCTTAGACAAATTATTTTGATGCCAGGTAAGCTCCCTTTAAGATAAATCTTACAATGAAAAATGCCAATTTACTGCTAATAATTTAAAATTTTCCACAGAAACCAAGGCTAAAGCTGGCTACAATCAGTGCTACACTTATTTCACACTTCTGATCAGGGTTGTGCACACAAATCAGAAAATACTGTTCTGAATCTGAGGCTTGCCTCCAGTCATTATCAGGTTTCTTTCAAAACTGGAACATACTGGTATTAATTGTAGTGTTTTCTTCTCAGAGCACCATTATTCAGGCTGTGGATGTAATGGCAATGAGAGGTTCTCATGAAAGCAGTTGACTAAAAAGACATTTGATTAAGTTTTTTTTGTCAAAGTTAGCTTTGCCAGCCATGGAGCAGATGTGAAGGCATGCTTAATAAGGGAGCTGAGCCTCCCCTCCAGCCCCTGGGCTTGCTTAGGCTGCATCCTCCATATGACTACAATGAGAGACTGTCATGGGTTGACCCTGGCCCAATGCCAATGCCCCCATGAAAGCACATTTTCCCGAATGGTTACTGTGAGATGTGACCCAAAATCCAGCAAAGCAGGCTCCATCATCTCAGGGGTAAAGGAATAAAGCTTTATTACATCTACTATAAACACAAAAAGAAAAGGAAAAAAAACATACACATACACACAATGTCTACAATGGAAGTTTCAAAACCACTTCTCCTCCCCCCACCTTCTCCCATCAACACCATGAGTCAAGGCTTTACCTTCCCAATCCAGTAACCACCCCTCGAACACTCAA
>VZRH01001120.1:237559-289400 GCA_013397555.1 Urocynchramus pylzowi | reverse complement strand
GGCCGGCCGCATGGCTCACCCCCTCCCCCACCCAGCCGGAGCTGGGCAAGGGAGGTCAGGTCTGATCCCTCGCCAGACCCAAAGAGGAAGTTCCCCTGGGAATGCTCTGCTTTTAACCCCTGTGTGTTTTCAAGGCGTGTCCGGGTCCCTAGTGGCCACCCCAGGTGCCAATATTCACCTCTGGCCACTGATTGGTTTGACCACCACCTTCCCAAGAAACTTCCTTCCTAGTCAAACCACCACAGAGACAAAGAGGCAAATGAGGTCTAGGAGGTGTATTTTAGCCACTCGTTCTGGGATGTGGCAAATGAGATTTTGAATGCCCACAATTCCCTATTGATTATAGGGAGAACACTTGGGGTTAATTACTTCCTCCTCTGGAATCACAAGCAGTTAAGAGCTGGCATAAATTCTTAAAGAACATATGCATCCATTAAAAACTGCTAAATGAAATATCTGAACATCATCTAAATGCAAATTTGTGTTCAAATCCATAATGTCAAATATGTTTTTTTAAAGCTTGAGATCCCTCTTCCAAAATAATTGGTACTCAGTGAGCATTTTAGATCAAAAGAAATTTTACAAAGCAAGGTATTTATGTATTCATTAAATAAGAAACACATGTAAAAAATTTTATCTAAATAAAATGATATTTTTAATATTTTAGTATTTAACTTCATGCTCATCTACAGTATTTGACTTCAGAATTTTCTTTGAACTGAGGACTGTGAACTATGCCAAGCTGTGATTTGGCTTTGATCTAGAAATAAATGTATGATAGGCATGTATAATCACAAGAGTGAAACTCACAAAGAAAATTTGATAGTAGTGCTAAAACCAAAATCACTGTCAACACTGAAAGTCAAGGAATTTTCAGATGTTTTTAAGCTATACTATTGCTTTGATCCTTTTTAAATAAATCCTCTCCTTACTGATATTGTGCTACCACTTACTACTTCAACAGTCATTATTCTACTTGGATGTATCCTAATATGTCACAAGTTGAATATATTTTGATGAGAGAATATGCAGTTTTTCTTTTAGTGTGCCTCAGGTCCTTGTGGAGCACAGTCCCTTGTTCTAAGTGGAGTGGAATAAGACAGTTCATGTGCAGGAAGATCCATATTACCAGCTTGTGAGCAATCTCAGCATCTGTCCTTACTGGCAAGACTTTGGACACTTTAGAGGGAAACTGATCTGTCTGTCAGTTCCATAATGAGCCAGTAGAAAGGCTATGCACTTGTTCTCAAATACCCCATTATTGGCTCATTCCTAGTTTTTTATGGTGTGTCTTCTTAACTGATTAGTGTGGAAGTGCAATCCCTCTCTGATTTCCTCATGGTTGTTTCAGACTCAGCTTTCTCACCTTTAGACATCCAGCGCCTGATGAGAGAGGAAAAAAATGGACAATGAATGTCAGTTAGATACAAGATAAGCTCCAAAGCCTCCATTAGCCCATATATTATGTGCTGGAAGTTATAACCTGGTTGAAAGTTCGTTTGTATTGTTGAGGAACTTCCTAATGCTTGCCAAAGTACTGATTGATCCCCCAACTCTGTAGTGCAATATATCTACTCATTCTTTCCACGTCAGTCCATCGGAGATACTCAGTCATGAAGTGCTCTAGTAACCAAATATCTGAGGTAGTAAGGGTTGTTCTTTGTGCTGCTACAGTTTCTAAGAGTTTACAGTAAAAGAAAGACAGGGCCTGTTGGAGACAGGGCCATATATGCCAGGACCAAGTGGAGATGCTCCCTCACTGCCTGGATGCGGGGGCAGGCTGGGGGGCCTCCAGTGCAAGTTCCTCACAGGTGGTATGGATGAAATAGCAAGAAATAGTTCCAGTTGTTTTGGGAACCACAAACCAGCCTTGTGGCTTCCCAGGGGCCCTGCAATTTCTGGTGTTAGTACAGCAAGTCCTCTGGCTGCAACAGCAGCTATTCTACAGAGCTTTCCAAGAAGTAACCTGTGGTTTTCTGTGGCTGCAGCTTTTGCTGCTGGGCACAACTGTAATGCACAAACTTGTTAGAACAAAATCTGGTTTGGATTGTAGCTGGCCTGTCAGTTTGAGAAGATTTCTCCTTCAGCAGATGGTAATAATTTTTTACCAAACATTACAGAATTAGACATTTACTGAAAGACACATGCTCACTGCATGGTAGCCATGTGCATCTCTTGCTTGACTAGCACTGCCAAAATCTTACACTATCCTGGTTTGCATATGCCTCAACTTTGGGTCCAGAACACAACACAGAGTGGGGCTTGCACAGATTTATCCTAGTAAACTTGACATTGCACAGATTTAAAAGCCTGGATGCCCAGGTCTAAGCAGAAAATACTGTAAAACTCTGTCCTCAGATCTGTTAATCAATGACAGCCAAAATTGCTGGTTGTTCAACTGGGAGATGTCCCTGAATTCAAGAAAGTGCACAAAACACTATGAATCTCTTCCTAGAATTTCAAACTTTATGCTTTGTATTGTAGGAGTTTTGAATCCTTTCTAAGTCCTGATGTTGAGTGCAATATTGATGTCAGGCATGGCCTGCCAAGGAAACAATGCTAAATGTTTTCTGCATACCACGTATACAATCTTACAGACCACAACCCCAGCTTTAGAAATCAAGCCATAGCTAAACAGAAAAGACAAGAAAAAGTTGCATGGGTTTTAAGAAGCTAACATTTGCAAAAATTTAACCTGATGTAGAGAATTTTTTGTCAGAGAAAAAAAAGATACTAAATAAGTGTCTGATTTGAATTCTGTAACACCGATAGCAAAATATAAGAATAAACAAACCTCAGGATTTTAAATTTGCTCCATCTCTTATTTCTCTAAATTAGATTTTATTTACAGTAAAGGATGAAAATTTAAAAAAATGAAGATGAAAGCTGCCAGATGAAGAAAACAGCAAGGAGCATCACTTCAGCAGATGGCTGCTATTTAGTTAAAAATTTTCCTTCCCTTATGCCTAGAAATGAGTGTTTCTTTTGCAGAAAACCTGTACAGCTTTTAGGTCAAGTTAAATGATAACAATTGTGTTCTGTACTCTTTGTACTCCTTTCATAGAAAACATGTCAGCACTATTTGTCAGCAATATGGTGATGGATGAGGCTGAATCCTAAAGTATAAAAATCACAAGCTGGAGATGAAAAGCATCATATAAAACTGATGACCATGTAAATACTTACATGCTAACGGCATAGCTGTCTGTACAGAATTTTGGCAGCTGCTTATTAAAGAAATGGACAGGAGTGTCATTCCTTTCTGCTTTAGGATCCACGTTGTCCCTGAATTAAGAGTGTGTGGGGGAAGAAGAGCATTCCAGGGAGGAGCCAATTATGGAGATGAAAGAAATATGTGCTGGGAAGATCCCCATGAGAGCAGGGTTGGAGGGAGGGATTAATTGACACTTGGTGGAGGGAAAGCCTTTTCCACATATTTCTGTTTTGTACATCTTCCTACACTGCTGAACGTGTTCCTGCTTGTGCCTGTCTCTGCCTTTTTCCAGACCTAATGATGTGAGGAAGCTTGCAAAAGAAAATGCAACATTAAGGTGGAACCACTAAGTAATGCAGCTGTGGAGTTCTGCACACAAATATTATTGCAGAGTTTTAATGCAAAAGTAACATCTCTGTATTTTCATAATGGTTTCATATTTTGAGATAAATAAATTGGTTGAGCTAAGCCACAAATGTATACAGGGGAATGGTCAAACCCTTCAGAGAGACAGTCTACTAAAAATGAATGAATGAATGAATGAATGAATGAATGAATGAATGAATGAATGAATGAATGAAGCAAGCAGTGCTTCATAAGCTAAGCACCCTGATTTTGAGAAAACATACCTGCAAGTATGAAACTGTATTGAAAAAGGAGTGGTGGTGGGAGGAATAGGCTCCTTATTCTTTGAAAGAAGGTATTTCACTTCAATGACTGAGTCTGGTGCATCTGCCTCAGGGTGGGAATTCCTCACATAGAGAACCAGAACCAAGAACACCCAGATCCAGATGGAAATTTGGTACAGAAAGCAAAGGTAACCTAGCCAGTCACAACTGCCTTGGAGGGACAATTTGTTGCTCAAACTGTGTGGGCTTAAGACTGAATGCTGAATGAATAGGAAAAAATAATAACTATTCAGATATGTCTTACCTTACCTTTTAATAAAAACAAATTTCTACTTTATTTGAAAGGATTTTCTTTATTTGAAGAAATAAGTAAATAAAACTCTGGCAAAATATTAAAATATGTTTGGGGAAACAAACTTTAACAGTTCCACATGTTTTTAAGATATTACTAAAAGATGCTGAATCTGCTCAAACACAGTATAAGACTTTTTTTGTGTATCGTGCATTGCTCAATACTTCAGATAATTCAGAGTGGTCATTTTAATGACAAGCAGACTTGATTAAATGAGAAAAGGATGCAAATGTCATTGGCAACTACTAATAATATTCCCTTAAACAATCATATTAACACATAAAAAATAAAATCCTTTTGGTTTATTTTATTTTATTTTGTTTAAAAACAATATCCCATATTGTTCTGAGTGAGCAGACATCTTGAGAAGTGTTCAACATATTTATATTTATATTATATTTAATTTATATCACTATTTACTTTTTCTTACTGTTATAAAAATTCTAGATATTTAGCATATTTGAAAACCAAGCAATTTTTGGTACCTAACTTTAGAAAATGATGTTTTGTCATTTTACATGTCATTTCATTTCACACTCAAGTAAAGTAATGAAAAGGTCATATTATAAATATATGATTCAATATACAGCATATAACTCTCCATCTTTAAAAATATTACACTCAGTTGACTTTTCTGTTGGATTTCAGTACTAAGCAACTTAACACCTAACTTATCATTCTGTGATAATACAGGAACAACTGGAGAGTTGAGACTTCTCCTGTTTATTGTAAGCAAAGAGCAAAAAAAGGAAAAAGCATACATAAGCATTTATAAATTGATACATTTAACTAGGACACATTTTTCTAGGTCTACCCCTTCTCTCAATAAAATGTGTTTCTTCATTGAATTCTGCATGGTCTCATTCAAAAGTCTAGAGAGAAATGTGCTCAGAAGAAAATCATTCCAGTATAGAAATTCCAGTATAGTAATTTGGAGCTACTTGGGGAAAACAAAGAGAGAAAAAGGAGAGATATTTCACATCTTTGCAAAGCTCCTAGAAAAGTGGTAGGTGAGTTTTAGCCACCGCCCTTGGCACTGCAATGCTAAACAGTGATGGCTGATGAAGACTGTTGTGTGGTGAAATGCCTGATTGGAAGGGCACATCTTGCAATGTCCTCATGTCTCACACAGCAGCTCACTACAACAATTGGACTCAGCCTGCTCTGTGGTTAGTCGACATTGTGAAGTCATGACCCTTCAGTGCACGCTCTGCCCTAATTAAAAAAAGATTTTCGAACAGTTTCTACCACTACATCCAAAGACTGTATTGGCCACACAGTCAGTAGAAATGCTTCTCTCAGCCATTTCCAATCTTACTCCTGGTAGGAAAGTGTTTCTGTGCACTTCAAAGCAAATTTTCTGGGGTGATTACGAAGCACCTTACTTTTAGAGGCGGCAGTGAGTACAATTATCAGACAAGTTAAATGTGTCTTCAGGGACAAAAATGAAACTTGTAACAATTACAGGGATGGTCACGTTTTAAAGATGTACTGTAATCTCAGTTGGCTGTTTAATTTGACATGAGGGTCATATAAAGTTGGTGTTTTTTTAATCCTGAGTTTTCAGTCTTTCTATTCCTAGATAGGCACTAAAACCATGATAGTGCAGATGAGGAATTTTTACTGATACAGTGCTAATTATAATTTCCTGTGGGAACATCTGTACTTCCCATGTTGGTGGATCAACACAGAAGGAGAGCTGTCTATTTACAGACATTTATTCACATTGTCCTCTAGCCATGATTCTGGGAAGACTTAATATGTTCATATAATCTTTAATCAATCCCACAGTTCTTATCCTGACAGCTTCTGTTGTATAACCAAAAGTGTCTATGTCCAGTCAATATCGACAAGTAACAAGAGTTGAGGTAGAATGTCTCAGTTATGTTATTTCCTTCCATTATATTATAAAATTTGGCTTGCATCTTTTCACAATTCCTGTGCCTTTTCACATTCCACCCCACTGGATAATGGGGGGTTATCCTACAGTCAGAAAACAACTTTAAAAGCATTGCTATTTTCAACATTTAAAAGATGACTGATAGTTTTCTTAATATTCTTAAGTGATAATGCACATTGACAGAGAAGCTACACATCTGAACTGTAAGGAGGTGAGACTGGAAATATATTGGGGGGAGTTCTGTGCTAAAAAGCACTAGAAGCAGCATTTTTTTGCATATGTAATGCAGAGATAAGGGACACATGAAGGCAATTAGAAAATCTCCTAACGCTGCATAAAAGACAAAAGAATGTAGCAGGCAAACAACAAGCAGGAAGACGGAGAGGATATGTAGCTGAGAGGAGGAAGAAGGTTTTTATTCCTACTGCTTACCTAAACTCTGTCTGAAAACTCTGCAAACCTTTGAAAAGGTTCCTGACGACTTTTGGATGTTCTTTTTTATGAGTTTTTAAAGCAATAGGGATCTCTTGCTTTCACAGTAAGATGGATGCTAAGCCAGGTCACAGTGTCCCCACGTACCTTGAATCATCTGGCTGGTGCATGTGGTTTACTCCTTGGGACAGTGAGGAGCTGTGGGATACTCTCTATCTGCTGGGCAAAGGTTTATAGTGTTTTTCTGTACTTACCCCTCTTCTTTTTGACTCCACAGTATAGCAGAGGGAATATTAATATCTGAGCTGTGGTTTTCACCATTTAATTGTTGGAAAAAATGTAAACACTTCTGACTGTTGCCTAAAACCAGAGTGAAAGGGTGATGTTCAATAATTTGTTGAAGTGTGACCAGCTTGGGAGAGCTTTTCTCTGACAGTGGGCACGGGCTGTCACACAGCACAGGTGGCTTCAGGAGGCACTCCCTTACTTGTTTAAGGCAAGCAGCTGTGAGCTTTGAAATCCTGTGCCAGTGGTCTAAAAATATGCACACATTCAAATGATTTCAAATGAGAACTGTAATACAATATTTGTATGAAAATAGCTCTAAAAGCACCAAAAAACCTAGTTGTCAATAATTTCCAGTATGTGGAAGTTAACCAGACTTTCTGTTGGGTAATATCATACTGAGCCATTTGGCTTCCTTTGTCTTCATAAAGCTCTTGAAGCCCAAGCCCCATAGGGATAATAACTTTGATTTTACTGAACCTATGATATCCTAACTGTGATGTGCATTAGGAGTTCCTAAGACAATACTTAGAGGAAAGTTATAGACAGTTTGCTAGAAAAAAATTATTTTTGTCTTGGAACTGCCCATTGTGATTTTATCCTTCCTACAACTGCCTAGGGGTGTATTCAAAGATCATGCTTTATTAAATACCATTTGTTATTTTTCCACTTCAGTCTTTAACTTTGTTCATTCCATCTATGACTTCTATAGGATTTTGCTTCAAAGAAAGTGTCTTGTCTGTAGTTAGTCCAATGATAAGGCAGGAGGCAGTAAATGTACAAGTAAAAAAAAAATCTTGGAAGTAAAAAAAAAAAAATTTAAAGTGGGGATCTGCTGGAGAGCTCTAATATGACCAGGAAAAGCACTGCTGGAAAAAATTCAGGGAAGGAGAAACAGGGACTGGTGCCAGGTACTGTAAGTGCAAAGGCTCGGGATAGATGTGCAGCCAGTGAAGTGTCAGTGCCATTGGTGTGGAAAGCAGCCACTTAAAGCTGTGCTGTGGAAGGGGATCAGAGATTACTGCTGCAGCAGCTCCATGCAGGGGTGAAGCTATATCACACAACAGTTGGAATCTGTCACACAGCCTCGAAGACTTGCCTGGGTTGTCAATCAACCCTGCAAAAAAAAAAAAATTGCTCTGCTGCTAGATGACTGTACTTTACTCTCTTTAAAACCTGGGGACATTTTTGAGAGATAACTCTGCCCTGCCACCCCTCTTGCCTCTCCCTCACCAAAGAAATGAAAAAAAAAAAAAAAGGGAAAACAGGAATGATACGTCCATTTGGCTTTCCCAAAAATATTAATTTTGTTTTGATTGGATCATCAAAGAAGAAACATTGTTTATGCGTATTTTAAAATGTGCATAGTTTTGTGTGTATTAGTGGAACCCAGATGATGAAAATGTCTATCTGCATAGGCTTCCAAATGGCAGGATGTTTGTCCAGATTTGTTTATGGTAATAATTTCCGCTGACCTGTGGATTTGTATGCTTGAGCTTTTATTTAAAAGCCAAAGGCAGAAGCTGACATTGTTATCTTGCACAGCTGATGGAAACCATGAATTTTGCTTTCACAGTCAAACATCTTCTCTGATGCCTCTCTCGTCTTCATTTGGGACTGGATTTCATGCTTCTATCATTAAATGCCATGGAGAAGGCCAACAGGGTGGAGAAATGACTATACCCATAATTTTATTGCTTTGTTTATGAAATTATTCAAGACTGATTCAGATTGTTAAGATTTTAAGGGCTTGAACACACAAGGTCATCATTGCTTATTTTCCACTGAGGCCTATGGGAGCTTACAGAAGGTGCCAGATTTCAGCTTTTGCCCTAAGCAAGGATGGTGATATGATTTCAAACCTACTCATCAGCACATGACAAAAGAAGTATGTCAAACATATTCAATACTGATATTGTACAGGAATAAACATTTCAGTTCATGAATAAGAGTGACCACAAAATCCGGAGGTAAATTCAGATATTGGGAAGCAATATGAGCATTGTGCATCTCTGGAAATAATCAAGAAATAAACTGAAATGCTTTTGTGAAATAATCTGTTAGAATTGACAGGATTTAGAAAAGACCTTAAGGTTTCTGAAAGCCTGAAAAAGTGAAAAAGTGACTGACTAGAAGAATTCAACTTATTTAGTTTATCCAGGACAAGGTTGAAAAGTTCAGCAGGAATCTCTTGCAAAATACACTACATGACTCATAAATCTAAGACATAAAGGAAAATAGAGTTAAATTAACTCTCACTTACAGAAAAAGGTTATAAGCACTTTTAAAATTTAGCACTTGCTATTTAACTGGTGTTGGTTAAAAGTTGATACTAGATACAATTTAGACATTATATGTATACATATATAAATATACCAAATATAATATATAAATATACAAAAAATATATATATAAAGTAATTTTTTGTAAAGAAGTATACATAAATGTGTTGATATTTATCTGTACACCTTTACATTTAATCTTTAATTAATAATGCTGCAAATTTGTGGTGTTTAGCTGACATTGTCTCTGGAAAAATTATAGGGCTACATTGTCCTTAGCACTCAACATAAGTAGTAGAGGTAAACATACAGGTGATATACTATTATTATATTAATATTCCTGCTTAGGACAGGTAACAGGCAAAATTAATGAGTATGAACTAGTAGAACATGGGACTGAAGATGCTTTTTCCTTAGAAAGATAGCTGAAAAGTTACCACTATCTAAGAAATTTATTTTAGATATATTTTTTACTATAAGATCAAAATCTGTCTGCAGAAGACAATGTTTGATCATTGTATGTAGTAATTTTCAGGTTAATTATTGGCAACCATCTTCCTTTATCAAGTTTCTACCCTATATCAAGTTTCAAACTGATGAGGAAGGGATGACCCAGTGCATATGGCAAAACTCTTTTTCCAGTCCAATAGAACTGGGGAGAACTTACAGAAGGAAAATATTGATTTCTGAAAGTTTTTCCTATAATTTCACTGCCAGATTATTGCAAGGGGCTCCATAAACTTTTCTTTGTATTTTGACATTTGAGTTCAGAGCTGGTTACATACCTGAATGCCAAGAGCCAATACAAACAACTAAATCTGGGATGCATTAGGACTATAAAGGCACATGCACTGGAAAAGCTGCAGCCATTGTGCACAGCCGTGATCAACTGTAGCCTCAGGTTTTGGTATGTAAAAATAATATGTTTATCATGAAGGGTATTATGTTACTCACTGTAATCTTGATAATTTATCAAATGGATTCAAAAGACATTCATAACTTATACTAGAGAGAAGAGAATTTGTAATGTTTTTTCATTGAATCGGAACCAGTTGAGTTAATATTGCAATATTGATGTAGCTTCTGTGAGATGACACATTATTTTAACACTTCAGAATATTTATTTATTCTATTTTCCCCTATAATTTCAAAAAAAATTTCTTATTCCTTTAATATCTATCACTGCGTATCTATCAAGGAGAAATTTCATTTCTTTTACTATAATACTGGACCTGGTTGAATAATTTTTTTTAAATATCTGCTTTGCTTATTGTAATATGTAGTATGCATTTGTGTCATATATGCATGCAATGAAACTCTTTAAAAGCACATTTCTGATTGTTTTAGTAACCTTGCCAAGTAGTTCAGTCTGGACAGCATTAAAAAACTCAAACAAACAAAATTGAAAAACAAAACAGACAATTCCCAAACAAAAACCCAAAACCCACAACCCCAAAACAAAAAAACAAAAATCACAACGCGTTCCCCAAATAAGAAAAAAACCCAATCTTGTAGTTCAGTCTTGTCTTTAACAGAAATTCTGCCTATGCAGCATTAACAATGCCAACCAAAACCTGTCAAAAACTGCTGCTAACTCCTTAGCAAACTGTCTCTGCATCCTGAGACTGAGTGATTTGTCATGAAGAGGACAGAAAATGCAAAAGCATCTTCACAGAGATTAAATCATTGTATCTGGAATAAAAAAAAAAAACCAGGTTACAAACAAGTCTGTTTGTCTATCGTGTAACTCTCATCGCTGTTCCTCTGGAGCACCTTCAGAAATCTGTGTGCAATCAACACACCAAACCTTTTGGTCAACTCCATAGGGAATTCCTGTCTTATTCTGTCAAGATAAGAACCTGGATAACCCTAGTGAGATATCTTAGACCCTTGCAAATTTTTGGCCATCTGAACAATGCTTTTGCTGGCTTGGTTACGCTGGTCTGGGTATATCGTACACATTGCACAATTAGCTACACAAAGCCATTTTAAACAGGTAATTAAAATATGCTGAGAAGCTGAGAATCAGGACAGGGAAACAAAGATGGATGCAATCAAGGAATGTTGCATAGCATCATGTTATTTATAGAGAGGAGATAATAGCTAGATAGACAATAGATATTTGCTTTAACAAGGAACATGTAGTTTTAGAGTCTGTAATCTAAAACCAAATTAACATTGTACTGGAAAACATAACTGTGTCTATGCATTGCTAAGGTGTTAAGTAAACTGGACAACTTCCTCAACAGCTATATTAAAAAAGCTGAACTTCAGGCATCTTTGGCCACTTTCATTCAGTGCATCATGAATGAAATTAAGTGGAAGGTCTCTGCTAGAGCTTGTGCTGTCAAGGGGCTGTAGCATCACAGTGCTGGATGACTCCGTCCATTTAAGGAAGCAATAGATGGCCAGATTGTTTGTGCTCACAATGCTGGATAACTCCATCCACTTAAGAAACAGGAAGCAATAGATTAACGATGACCAGAGTGTTTGTGCTCCAAGAAGAAACTCTAGCTAAAGCACTACTCATCTGGGCCTTTAGTGATTTTCTGTGACAGAATTCTTACAGAGATTTGTCAAAACAACATGCCTTCCCAACACTTAATCCTCCCAGAAAAAGAAAAAAAAGCCTGCTATTAAATCAACACCTTCTTGAACACTGAACCTCTCCTTGACTGCAGAAGAATTTCATCCTTTGGGAGCTCGAGCAACAGCTTCCCTTAACTTGATACTGTGTGTATTAAATTCAGTGATGAATTAATTTAATGTCAGACAAATATTCAAAAGTAAAACCATTATTTTGTTTTTAATTAGAGCCTGCCTTTTTTAGATAATAAAAGTTTGATCCTTCAGCTTTCTCTAATTTACTACTGTATTTTTGGAAGTGTATTTCTAAACATTTGCCAGTGCATATATGGTCATGTCACTACCCTTCCTGGATTTGACATCTGTTTATATCGCAGACTGTCTGTTGCAATCTTGTTATACTGGATGAAAAAGATTTTTAACAAATTAATTTATTCCAGCTGTTCTAATGCCAGTTTTTCTTCATACAAGTACCCTGAAGTTCTTTAAACAATACGTGTGTTTAGACCCTTTAGTCTAATTCCAGCTGAATCATTCATAAGAAAAAAGAAAATTTGTTTTACATTTTCTCAAGGATGTTTCAATATGTACAGTATTGAAGTATGTCTATTGTGATTTGCATTTAATATGAGGAATATACAAAAATATTAGATACATTTTTTCACCAGTGAATAGCACATCAGAAAATTTTTCTACAGTGAAATCGAGATTCAGAAAGATGTTTGGGCACATAATTCCTATTTCATAACCACAGGGTTACATCTATCAAGCTTCAAGAATTCTGGTCACTGGTCACTCTTAGTTACCCAGGACCCTGGTACCTGTTTGGCATTTCAACTTTTCCTCTCTCTAGTCTCCCATTTTCCTTTACAACTGCTCTCAACTGAAACTTCAGTCTTTGTTTCCCCAGAAAGAGAAGTGCTCCTTTTCTCTGCAACTTCTAGTTTGGGTTGTAGTCTTGACTCACAGAGAAATGCAAGTAATAATAACCAATACACATTACTGGGAATGTGCAAGAAAATGAAAACCTTTTTACATATTTAATTTCAAGAAAAGAAGATTTTTATGGTCCACTGCTGGTTGTGTGCAAAATCACAAAGACACTGGCTTTTCAATCTCGGTAATTGAATAGCTTCCTGTACAAAAATTTGTGATGTACTATCAGTGTTTAAAGAAAACTTTAGAAATGTATCTATATCTATATCTTCATGTGAGTGCTTTTTAGAAATACCTTTAAATAAAACATTGTATAATTACTACGTGGAACAACTGCAATAGGCATTTCATATTGATCGTTCAAAAACTATTTACTCAAGTCCAATTGGATTTTGCACCATGAGACTTAGGCCAAAAAAATACTTGGTTCTAAGTTTTACAGGAAATCATAAGCAAAACATATTTTTGCATGCCTAAGACTCCTACGTAATGAACCATCCAATTAATTACATATCTAATGGAAAAATATTTTATATAGATAAAAATTAGATTATAATTTATTAGATAATAATATAGATAGAGGGGTATCTATATATAATATAATATATAATATAATTATATAGATAGAGGGGTATCTATTGAAACACCTTTGCTTTTGAAGCATTTTTGATTTTAGATTTATTTGGGTCTACATGAAATTTCATCTCTCAATCCAATTAGCTCCACATGCCGGTGATCCCTTCTGCTTTGTTTACTGTTGTAAAGTTTATCTAAGGATCAAGTTACCTGAGAGTGCAAGCTCAGTGATGATCTCATGTCAAAGACCAGTACTTTTAAAGTGGTATGGAGTACCTGTGGTAGGAATTGCTATGTGAATCATTGTACTAAAACAAGAGAGGTATATTGTACAAGAAAACAAAGCTTTCCATATATGAGCAATGTTCAGAGGGCCAAGCACAAAAAATGTTTTGTGACCAGCTCCTCTTTTTTTCCTCATGCCCAAGGGATTTGGCTGGCCCCACTGTCAGCACTAGTGTTAACTATTTTAACTGTAGTTATTTTCTAAACTCAAATTGCACCTAGAAAAAGGTCATTAACAACCACAGCTGTATACAGAGACATAAAATTGATCCTGAAGTAATAAAGTCTTTATAGAGGTATTGGCTGCTGCATCCAGTTCACATAACTCTGCCTTTTAACTACTGTCAACCATCAAGCAAGTAGTGGGGGAAGAGATCTTGCAGGGCAAAGCTCCTCTATGAGTTGTGACTTGTGTTTCTGATCATTCATTCTGCAATGCTGTGTGATATTCCATACTTGCTGGAAGTCGACCACTTCCATGGCCTTAACAACCCTGCAGACTTAATGAACTCTGTGTTTCTCTGAGAACAGCCCAAAGAAACAGTAGGAAAAAGTAACCCCAACCAACCCCTGCCAAAATCCCCAAACCATCAAAAAGGTATAGGGAGATCAAGTAACATAGAAAAGTAGGTATATTCTATATCAGTAATACACATNTCTTTTAAGTAGGAAAAAGTAACCCCAACCAACCCCTGCCAAAATCCCCAAACCATCAAAAAGGTATAGGGAGATCAAGTAACATAGAAAAGTAGGTATATTCTATATCAGTAATACACATAGCATAATGTGAATAATATATTTACTTTCACTTTCATGAATGTAGCAAATTAAGCTACAGTTTTTGCAAGTATTGCTACTGACAATCCTTCTACAGAGGCATGGCAAGAATTATAGAATTATTGTAGTTTGAGGGGATGGGTGTCTGGAGATCATCTTTTTCACCCACCCTGCTGAAGCAGGGACACTTAAAGCTGATTGCCCTGGACCATGTCTAGGACAGGGACAAGGAGTGTGTCCATATTCAGTTGAAGTGCACCATGGTCATGTTCCTCAGTGGGAGGTGTCCTTGCCCATGGCAGGGGGGATTGAGATGAGATGATCTTTAAGGTCCTTTCCAAAATTTAACATTCTATAATTAATTCCATGATTGTGGCAATGCAGTTGTGAAATACTTACTAAATACTTGGGAACACCATAAACATTAACTTCATGTTATCATTCATCCAAACCTAGGATTAGTGTGATCCAAAACAGACGAATGAGGAAAACAGCTACTGTTTGAAATAGCTCAATTGTACATTTTCCGGGCAGAAGACAAACTAGCAGTAAATCACAGTTGGTCAGTTTAACGTGGCCTTCGTGGTCCCATCAGAGTAAAACCAAACTCTGGAATCATTAGAGCATAATAACATTTTCCATGGGTGTGGTGTTAACTCAGCTACAGGAATGGAGAAGCACACTCTATATGCAACTTTAAGTATCACTGCAGATGATTCCCATGTTTATTAGAATGTGAAATAAATGATTAGTTAAAAAGGTGATGATTCCTTCATGTTGAAAAGGACTTAATAAAATAGATCATCCCCATATCATTAAACATTGTATTCTAACATGTACTCTATGGCTATTTTGGAAAGAAGGTGGTTGTTTTCATGCAATTGATACCAGAAAACTAGTGAAATTCATTCTGCTCTCATTGGTGTTAATTTTATATTATACTAGTTATGCCACATTACCAAGAGATAAATATCTTTTCCACAAATAAGCCACTTATTGATTAATTTCTTTAGGATCTGCAGGTTTATGAGAAAAAAGCATATATATCTTTATTTATTAATAATTCAAACATTTTCTTTAGGACCTAAAAGAGTAATTTATTAATCAATTAATTGATTTGCTTTAATACACACCAATGAAACTCCTCTAAATTTTTTACACCTTTTCTGGTCAAAGCAAAGTCAGAATGCTGGTAATATAAATTTATATAAAAGCATTGTATTTTCAGTACTATCCTCCACCACATCCTTATTGTGGACCAGTATTTTAATTGGCTTTGGAGAGGCTTAGACTAGATGTCCAGTGATTGTCTAGGCATATCAAAATTCTGCTTTTATAATAACTTCACCTTTTTGTTCACTATTTCATAAAGTTTGCTGATCTATGTGTAGGAAATAGCACATAAATCTCCAAACCACTGGGAGAGGCCGAGGAAACTAATGAAAGTGCTGCCTGTTTCAGCTATTAACTAATATTGTAGTTTGGTGTTCTTTTAAAAAGTAAAGTAAAAATTGTGTTCGATTAATCAATAAGATTAAAAAAATTAAGATTAATAACAATTAAGATTAAGATTAATAGCAATAAGAAGACAGACTTCCCTGTGTGGATGCCCTTGAAGCTGGTTTTTTCTGCATCTGCTTTTTTCCAAGGTAAGTTTATGACCTGAATGCATGTTACATGACTACGTCACATGGCAAAGCTTTCTTTCACCTCTTTTTCCCCTCCTTTGTTCAGCTGTACTGTCTGTTTCCTTCAGAACACTTTCTATCCAGAAAGAGCTTAGCCATTGTCATCAACATTGGCCAAGGAAGAGCCAAAAAGGAGAAAAAATAATTTCTTGGTCTCAGTAGTGTTGTAGTAACTCTCATAGTTGTTCTGTGGTTTTTCCTCATAAACCTGCAGATCATAAAGAAAGCTGGTATATCACATAGCCAAAAAAATAATCCATTGTAAAGATATGTACTCTATCAACCAAATTTGCTTTTATGCTCACACTAGGAATAGTAATGTAAAAAAAAAAAATTGCTGGAAAACACAATTCTCTTGGAGGTTCCCTATTAAATCCTATAGCTTCCACTGAAGGCTTTGTGTCAGGATGGGTTTATGTCAGGAAATTGACACCAGCAGCAGATTTTCCCAGACTTTCTAAGAAATAATATTCTTTGCTTTGCCCCAAAGCTAACTAGAAAAAGGTGCCTAACTGCACTGTTATTGTTCATAAGTTATATTTAGGAACACATCCTTTGTTCATAGGGTCTTCTTTTACAACTCTGGAGAAAACTGTAGGTCCAGTAAATTCAATAGGAGTTTGCCACTGACTTTTATTGAGCCAAGACTTCACCCCCTGCATTAGACTTTTGCTTGTCAGGAAGGTTCTGTCAGATTTCTCTGGTACTGTAAAGGGGCTAAAAGTGAAGACTGTGTTGCTTGCACATGGTCAGAGTGCTGTCAAGGGGTTCTAACTTATATAATGATTAGACCCTTAATAAACAGAGGATAAAGGGGGTAAAATTTTGTCTTTGTATCCTCAGTTGTGATAATACCTTGTAGGTGTGTATATTTAACATCATGAAGACTCCCTAACACCAGCTGAGGATTCAGACAAAATATATTTAGATAGTATTATTTTCTTAAAATTTTCTTATTTTTTAAAGCAGATTAATAAATAGTAAGATATGAATATTATTATTTATTTTAATTTTGAAAAATTAAACCCCGATCTCTTTAAATGTAGTACTATAAGTCAGGGAGTTGATTTACAGATAAAACTGGTTTTGCCAGCTTTGTAAAACCCACAGCAAAATGAAGAAGAGGGGTTTTTTAGGTTAAAGGTCTGAGGATATCTTCTTTGCAGTATGTAATTATGAGTTTTAAAGTAATTTAATTCTATGCATGGTTTTGTTTAGTTTGTTTTGGTTTTTTATTCCTAGTTTAGTTTGTTTTGGTTTTTTTATTCCTATTTTTATCTCCTGTGGTAGAACAGTGTGATAATGCAGTTAATGCTCCTTAATATGAGTAAATGTTAGCTCATTCTCACATGCAATTATATTTATCCATCAAGTGGAGCAAGAAATCTTCTACTTCCTTTTGGTATGCACACTGAAGGAGTTAAACAAATGAATAATATTTCTAGAAGAATAAACTGGTGTAATTTCCATAACATGAACAAATAGTAAGTACAATATAAAAGTTATGAATTATTATTTTATGTGTAATAGCTAAACAAAGCTTGCATGAGGACAAGTCCTTGGACAAGTATATATTTTGGGTTGTTATTTTTTAAAAAGTTGATTTTATAAAGATGAAATAGAAACGGTTGTATGTCTACTAGGTAATGAGGATTTTTTTTTTTGCAGGATACAAAGTCTAACATTTAAAGAGCATAACTAAATTATAAAGAATTTACTGTATTAAGCTGGTTTATTTGACTGGTGTTTTTATAGATCAAACAGTTTTATCATTGCATTTTATAGAAATGTTGACACTTTTGCTATAGAAGAAAATTAATTTCAGTATTACATGAGGAGAGAATAATCTATGATATTACACATTTATAAATTAACTAAAGCCACAAATTAAAAAAAAAATCCTATAATATTGAAAGGAGATGTTAAATTGATGTGGATGGATGAAAAAAAAAAAATCTAGGGCTGAATCAGCTCCAGAGTAATTTCTTGTGCCATCGGGAATGCAAAATGCATGCAAGTGGAAAAAGAAGATTAATTTTAACACATGAATTTTAAAGGAAAAGTAAATAAATATAGCCCATTTAAACAAAATTACAGGCATGTTTTTGAAAGATTTAGTATCCTATTTCTTTTTTAGAAGTGGAAATTTTAATTTGAAGGGGTAATAAACTGTTAGAAAAATATTATATATAGTTCATACCCTGTATTGGGATAAATGAGTTAGAATTATTTACAGTCTTTATGAATTTCATATGTAGTCCTTGGATATTCCAGAAGGGGGCCACTATGAATGGTCTTTTATTATGTCTGTCCTGTCTTAAATAAACTTAAACTTCGACTAGTGCAGCTACTTCCTGTTACAGTTTGCACTTGTTCTTTGAGTACCTGCATCCTTCTGGAAAGACATAACATTTACTGGCAACATTTGCATTATCCTTTAATACAGACATTAAGTGTGGGTTTGTGGATGGAAGTTTTCAGGAAGTTTTACTTCAGGCTAGTTCCAGTTCAGTCTAGTGGAAAACATGTCCATCAATGGTGGGAGCTCATTTTCCTGTCACCAAACTGAGTTTTATGGGACAACAACTTGGTTTTGGAAACTCTGCTGACTGCCATAAGGCTGACTAAAGAAGAAAAGTGAATGATGAGCTTTTAATGATGGCATTTTTACACATCCCCGGGAATATATGGTCCTGTGTTTTTCATTACATTATTTCCCACTGAGATCAATTCACACCTGAATTTCAGTCCACATTCCATCAGATTTTCCCTCAAATGAACAGTTATTTACTCTGGTGAAATGTTGTGTTAATTCTTTTAAGTGGTATTTTCAAGTTATTATTTTGTACATAAGTCATCATTAACACATAATTCTAGTTATTAAGGGATTATTCAAGGGTTTTGTTCATTCTTTCTTTTAAGTCTCTTTGTTAATTATATGACATCTCACTGATATATTGATATAAATGCAGGTTAGGCTAAAGACTACTCCTTAAACTTCCTCAAGGAAAAAAAGTGCAGACCTCTATAATCACAGGCAGCATTTACAGTTAACCATGTCTGTGTTCTCATCTGAGCTCACCAAATGTAACCCCCTACATAAGACCTTAGTTTGTGACACATGTTGCATCCACTCTCATTTTCTCACACTATTCCTTTACTATCATTACCTCACTTTACTCACCTGCATCCCATGCACCAGTGACATTCCAGTGTTTTCTATAAGGACCCCTACCCACACCTGCCTCTCAACATCCATGCTGAATTTACTAGAATATCATGTTCCTGGGAAAGAGATTAGAATCCATCACCAGGAGCAGAAGTTACCAATACATTAGCAGGGTCTGTGATAATAATCAATAATCCTTACATAATCACCAGAAACTGTCTGACTGGACAGATTTCTAGCCAGTGAGAGTTACTACTCAAGGGTGGACTGCTGTTGTCCTTGGCTGTGAGTGTGGATTCCTGTACCACTAATCCTTATGCCCCTCACTGAGATTTGGCAGAAGGCTCGGCATACACTGCATGTGCCTGACATTTTCAGTTATCGTTTTCCAAAATCATCCTAGTGCTAATCCCAGCTCTGCCCACGCCCAACAAGGAATGGCCACCACTGAGCCCAGCTCTCTTCCTAACTACAATGATACAGGGTGAAACTGCCCAGCAGTTAAGGACCATTGCTGCTTGCCTCCTAGGTCAGCCAGTTGAGGGAATATTTTCAGCCAACTTCCTCATTGATTCCCAGGGAAGGTGGAAATCAGCTCCCTGAGGTGAGGGTGAATAAGTGCTCAAACATATCGTGACACAGAAAACGGCACAGTGTGCCGTATAGGTCAGTAGCTATTGAAAATATCTAAGTAAACTACCAATGTACAAACCTATGGTTAAATGACATTTCAATAGCTCTTGTCACTCTAGCAGAGCCCAGGTTCCTCTGCCACTGCATAGCTTATTTCATGGTCAGGTCAATTATTTCTTAGCTCTTTTTGTATAAACTTTGTGCTCCAAGTAGTGTTGAGAGCCTTCTTACTACAGGAGTAATGGTGCCTTTCACTGATTCTGTAAAATACATTTTAAGTTTAAGTAGTTTAAGGTGTACTTAGAAATATTTTAATATTTAAGGAATCTCGGGCTAGAGGACCATAGGGCAAAACCATTACAAGTCCTAATCTAATTCAGAAGTTTAACTCAAATATGCCAATCTGACCTTGGTCTCCAATGTAAGTCATTATCATTTATTTCCAAAAAATACACCTCATCCTAAACTTGGGCTGGTATTGACTGTGATCAGGAATTTATGTTTTCTTACTGGGAGAATGGGTCCTGTCCTCTGCAATCAGGGTTAGGATTAGATTTGAATTAAATATCATAATATAAAAATATAAAAGCTTGAAGAAACAAGTTAATTATTTTCTTCCTGCAAGAGTTTGGAACAGAGCTGTCGTCAATACTTTTTTTTTACTGTGTGGTTCCCATTATAATTACTCTTATGTTGGGGATTGCAAATAAAAAAAAATAAATCCAGTTTTTCTTTGAGACTGAACAGCCTTCAGAGAGAAGACTGAGGAGGAGTCTGGAGTCAATTGTGGTCAACATCTTGTGCTTCCTTCACTGGATGGGTGGTTCCCTTGGCTAGCATTATTCTTGAGGTGAAGGTTATTTGGGGGAATGCAATAACCAAAGAACCCATTTCAACATCTGGTGCCTTGCCCTCAGAATAAGGAAAAAGAGTTGTTTTAAGACAATGATTTGTGCTCTTTTTTCTTATAATTTGTTCCATGATCTTGGTTAAGTTCAGCACTTATGTTTGGGCTAGTGCTTGGGAATGTACAGATTGAAGTAGCTCTGTAAAATCAAGTCTCAAGGTTTAAGAGGAGTGGTATTAAGGACAACTGTTGCTTTTTGTCTATCCTGCTTGCTGGGGAGCTGCAATCCCTGACCATTGCTAGGTTTAGAGTTAGGGCTGGATTCATGATTTGAGAGTTGGAAAGGGAAGAGCTCTTTTTAATTCTTGAAGCTGCACACTCTTCAGCATTATGCAAAGGAATTGTAATGCCTGTGAATTGTGATTTTTAAAATATTTTTTTCAGTCTTTTCTTGTTGGTTTCCATTCCTGTCAACAACAGTTAAGTTAGATTCAGGAAAGGGTAGCTTGAGGTGAATATTCATTGTCTGACTTGGCTTTGTCTCAGTTTGAGGCTAGAGTAGTTTGAAAATTTAAATGCTGCATATCTCATGTTGTTACTAAAGGATTCAGGAAATTAGGGATCAGAAAGGGACTTGTTTGTTTGGGATCTAAATGTTTTGTGTGCTTGTTTTCAGTGAATAATAGCAAGGGTAAAATGTAGGTTTAGACTGGATAACCTAAGGACTGAAGTTGCTGCTCAGATGGTGTGGTCCTAATAGCTGGAAGTAATAGGCATGGGCTAGAATTATTAGGGTTAGGGAGGATGGCATAAATCATGAAGAGCCATACTGCTCATGATATAACATAGGACCTTGAGAAATTGGCATTTATCATTGCCAAGAGATTATTTTCTTTGTTGTAGTTAGATATGGTTTCGTTTAAATTTAGGCATAAAAGCTGAACAGAGCTCTGGTGACTCTCCTGACTCACGACACATGGAAGTCCATGAGTTTTTTCCTCTCTCTCACCTGTAGAGATGAATTCCCTAAGTTACTAAAAGGTAGTTGTCTGGTACTGGTACTTTTGTATTTGTATGATGTAAATAAAGATATGTTTTTCCAAACAGTTTTCTTTGTATCCTGCACATATATTAATTCACTTGTGTGATCCTTTTGGGAAGTAAGCTTATCATGTCTCTTTGAAGAGAGTTCTGTTCAAAAGATATGTATCTCTACAATTTAATATTTATCTGTACAATTTGTTAAAGATAGGTAAATTTGTGCAAGATTTGCCTCCTTCTGTTTTACACATCCCTCAGATTTCCTCATGAATGCTTCAGTTCTTGAAACACAAATTCTTATTGTTCTAGAGAAAATGGTGCTTTCCTCACTGCACTGCAGGGCTCATTCTATTTCCTTCTTTCCTTCCTGAGCAGTTTTTATTCCCTCTGGTGCCCATGCACAGGGATAGATACCCAGAGACATGTCTAGCACTGGAGAGTTCATTAAAAAAAAAAAAAAATTGCTAAAGAAATATCATAGAATCATAAAATGTTAAGGGGTTGGAATGGACCTTAAAGATCATCTTGTCCCAACCTTCCTTGCCACAGGCAGGGACACCCCCACTAGACCAGGCTGCTCAAGGCTTTTTCCAGCTTTCTTTGAACACTACCAAGTTTGAGATGCCCACAATTTCTCTGGGCAACCTGTTCCAGTGTCTCACCACCCTCACAGTAAAAAATTTTTTCCTAATATCTAACCTAAATTTCCTCTTTCAACTTATACCTCTTACTCTTTGTCCTGTCATCACTGCAGTTCCTTACAGAGCTCTTCTATGTCTTCTCTGCAGGCCCCCTTCAGATACTGGAAGGTTGCTGTGAGGTCTTCACACAACCTTCTCTTCTCCAGGTAAACAGTCCCAACTTTCTTAGCTTGTCTTCAATATATCTGTGTGTTACATGACTTCCTACTCTGTATAATCCTTGTTGACTGTCTGGAGTGTTGTTGATTGGTCCCTTTCATACAGTTCCCCTTCATCCAGGGCTATGTTTGTTAGTAAAGGTCCTTCTTTCTGGCTCCCAGTGCAAGTTGCACAGCACCAGGTACAGTCACAGAGATAATTCTTCCCACTCCTGTTGCCCCACAGGGTAAGGCAGCAGTCCCTACCCCACATTAACCTTGGAGCTGTACTCACACATTATTTGCAATAACAGGGGATACAGTACAGGAAAAGTCCATACCTGCTAAGTACCATATAAAATGGACAATTTCATATATGCACCCATGCCTTACCCTTTCTTAGCTTATTAGCATAGACACAGCCCAGATGTCTTTCCACCAGAAAAAACTGGGTTTCCTCTTCCCATTACTCACTGAAAATCTGTCAGTGGAAGTAGACATCGTGTACAAAGTTGTGATAATTGCTTTAAGAAATAGCTAAAATAAAAACAAGAACTTAAAAATGGAATTTAAGAGGGGAAAGAAACCTTTCAACAGAAGAAGATACAGACAGTGGCATAAGTGCTGAGGCTATCAGCAATTTCAACTCCCAGTACAAACTAGTCCATGATCCATGAATTATACTCAAGATGAATCAAAGTGACCCATGCAGGCAAAGGAGGGCTTTGCTTTATTTTATTGCAAGTTAAACAAGAGCTCCAAATAAGCAAAAGGATGCAAATGTGTTTTTGGAATGCTTTCAGGCATTAAAAAAAAAGCAAAGCTTGGATCCAAGAGTCTATCCGTGATAAGAGTGATCAGATTACTAAAGGCAATCTCCCGCTCTGCTCTCTGATAAAACGCATTGTGAGGAGTTGTTTTGATTTGAAAACAGCAGATGTTTATCAACTGAACTGCAAATGTAGACTTTCAAAATGTCAGGAGCCACATGCAGTCTCTGGAGAGATTAGTGTAGTATATATGGTGTAACAGGGAAGTTTATTTCACCACTCCATTTCTTTGATCTTGCGAGTGCTTTCACAACCCCTTTTCTCCTTTTGTTTCTTTCAGCCGTGAGGCCGTAAACCCAGATTTATGATGGTATTAGTGTTTTGCCACAGAATGATTGGTATGTCCCAGATTCAGCCTTGTGGGATAAACATGAGCAACTAACAAAAAAATTGTCTGAAATGGATGCAATCTTTTTTAAAAGAGAAATATTTTAAATAATATTTAAATGGGAATAATTCAAATCAAGCTAGATAAATATTAATTGTAGGATGTTTGAAAATACTATTTCTATTGTATGCTATAATTTTTTGATAAGGATTATTCTGTAAGATTATTAATTTTTCATTGTGTTACTTCTGAAAGATTTTATTGAGAATATAGAAAACTTGAGAAATTTGTAGAAGAGGACAGTAATGAAGCCTCGCTTATATTAACTATACTGTTATTCATGTATCTTTATGTTCAGTGATCATGTTGTTTGTAGACACCTAAATCTGAGTCCTCAAAAAAAAAAAAGAAAAGATTTTTTTGGAATTATAATGGAATGTTTGAAAATTTGTGTTACCATGAGCAATATGTAACATTTTCAATTCAGATTCTGTGATGTGCTAAAGTTCCAGAAGTCTCTTCAGTTAATTTGGGATAGAAAACCAAATCTCTGGAATAAGGTATAGAAATTATGCTGGATTATAGTATAGGAAACTCTGCTTTCTTTGAGTGGAGATGACAACATATATATAGAAGACTGATTAATAAGTCCATCTGAATGAACACTTGCGTGTTTTTCAAAGGTGAGAAATATTGCTAATAAAATTTCTTTCAGTGAGCTTAGCATTACATTTATATTTAGACTTAAATCCAAAAATATAAATATTTATGTTTAATATTTAATAATGTCTTATTTTATAATGTCTTTTTGTTTCCTGTGATGTCTGAAAAATATGTGGCTTGCACTCTGATTCAAAACAGTATTTGTTTTTGAAGTTCTTTAGTTCTTCATTGAAGAAGATAAATTCCAAATTCAACCAATGCTGTAATAATGTTTTGTCCTTCTCTCAGATGTGCTTTACTTTGGCTCATCTGCCTCCCTTCCAGTATTAATGGAACCAAAGAGAATATGTTTCATATTCTTTGTCTTGAATTCTTAGCAGTTACACACGTATGAAAAGACTGATGATGGCTGTGAAGTCAGGGGCATGATTTTTATTTTTCTGAGAGTCATTTGCCAAAGAGAACTCTCAAAAATCTCTGCTCTGCTGAATGAGAATGATACAAGACCAGGAAATGAAATGTAAGAGATTTTTTTAAGAGAAAGTAAATGGATTCCATAGACTCTTTGGACTTGTACAAAGTGAAAATAAATGTAGCCACTTGTCTGAGTACTGATAAAGCCACTACTAACAGATGGATCTCTGCTCTTGGGCACTTACTTTCTTATACTTAGATTGGAGTACACTCCTGCAGTCTCTCCAAGGGGTTATCACCTGATGTCTGCTGTGAAGATGGCTCATAAAAGCAACTGCTCAGAATTCATAATTTCCATCCAGTAGGAAATTCCACAATTAACCAGAAAATCTAATAAAAACCCTTAAAAAAACCTAAACACCTAAATATTTATTTTACACAGTATTAAAATTATTTATATATGAGAAATATAAATCTCATAACAGTTTTTGATTGATAATAACATTTTAATAATATTTTAAGGTGAAATAAAATTAATTAAAGGTAATTCCAAAACCACAGTGCAATAAGCTTCAGGTGAGGGTGAGTGCTGAATAAACAAGTGTGCATCACTTCAATTATGTCATGTCATATATCATATGATAGCATCATATCATATCTAAACTTTAAAGATAGACTTTGATAGGTGAGATGTATATTATACCAGCTAATAATTACTAGGTTTTAAACCCCAAATAAAAATCTTAGGAAATAAAGAGAAAAGCAAATAACCCTAATATTACTGTTCTAAAGGAAAACAATAATAAGGTGAGTATCAACTAAAATCATCTGTCCTAGTCAAAAAGTATTTAGTATCTAGTATCTAAGTATTATCTATTAATATCTAGTATCTAAGCTAGATGAATCTCATCAGTGGTAAGAAAAGTGGAAATCTAAAGAGAAGGATTTATAAAGGCATTAGAAATACCAGAAATGTTACTCTAAATTCTGAATTTGGGTAACTTAACCTTAAATTACCTTAAAGTTCACTCTCAAAAAAAAAAAAAGACCCACATGGACATGCACACTAACAATGCTTTCATTCCTAAAATAGTTTGCAGACGTAATTGCACAGAGAAACAAGAGCATTAAACAGACCATAGTTAATTAATAATCTAGAAGATGCTTGTAGAGTACAAAGCTTTATAACTGAAAGTAGGCCTCACAACGTATATTGCAGGTTTTAAGTCAGAATAATACTTCAACCAACTTAAATATGTACCTAGATTCATGGTCCTGTGACAATGTCAATAGGAAATTATTACAAATAAATGAAAGAGCAGTAATAATTCTGCACAAATGCAAAGCAGCATGGTTTGTTCTTTACAAAACACCAGTTTTTGCAAGGACATTGAAATTCTGTGTAAGTAGCTAATCTGAAAAAAAATTGGGTTTCAACATCTGAAGACAATCTGATTGGATCCAGATGGATTTATTTTTTAAAATATCAGACAATGTGAAATATATATGGTCTATTGCAAGAAGGAAAGTATCCTCAGATGATAGATGAGAAAATTAAAAACAATGAAGAAACTTCAGCTAATGTTTCAAACTAGCAAATTTCCTATGCTACCCTTTTACTAGAACTCACTTCTGTAACTAAACTTAAGAAAATGGTATTTCCTATTTAATTTTTTTGTAGACCCAAACACCCACGTATACTTCTGTCTGCTTAGGACTTCAGAAAATCTCAGCCAATAGAATGTATTTAACAAATGATTTAACTTAAACGAAGCATCAGAAATGCCCCAAGTTCACAAAAGCCTATCCCATTGAAATGTTCACTTTAGAGCCAGAAATGCTTGACTAGAGCCTAGGCATTTCCTCTTTCATTAACATTTTCCTTTCTGTGGCATTCAGTGTAGAATTTCTAACTACTGTTCCTCATGTTTTCTTGGTCTGCCTCTTGTATTTAATTTTCATTTGCTGCTAAATCATTCAGCTTTTTACTACCGCTGTATAAATATGTGTTCAACCTTTCTGCTTGCAGTTGGTGGAAACATATATTACTGAAACACTATCCTCCCAAACACATCATGTTTTCCCCATATGTGCCCTTGCATCCTGCTAGTTTTAGACCTCTGTAAGGCTGAAATTTTGTTGAAAGTTTGGGTTAGGATCTGGGTTTATTTTTAGGTAAAAGAATAATTCAGGCGAACACTGTGGTTGTTTTCGAAACATCTGTTAGTGCCTTCTGTGGATCTTTCTGTCAGACACAGAGCTGTCTCTGCCTGAAGAACAGCAGAAGTGCATTCCCAAAAGACTAGTATGTGTTAGTGGTGTATGAATAACTTGGAGGCTTTCTGTGACAACAAGGGATTATGCTAACGTGTCTCGTGGCTAATTCTTGCTTGCCAGCAGAGCAATAGTGTTTGTCCATATGGGAATAATTTTTCCCTGAAGCCTGTCAGCTACCAGTGCTCCAAATGAGCCTAGAATATTGGTGGGAAAGACACATGACCTTCTGTAAAGTGAATTTGTTTCACATCTCAGACACTTAAAGGACTTGTGTATATACAGTAAGTTCTTTAAATATGCTATTTCTGGAGAAACAGAGTACCCTCTCCTTGTAAAACTTGGCAGTTTTGCTTTTAGTAGACTAAATTAATGGAAAGTTAACAAGCAAAGGCTTAGTTTTCTATTGCAGCACTGGGGAAAATGTTACAGAAAAAACCAGAAGCAGGCTCGTTAACATGATGTGTTAGAACATACTTGCAACACTTCACCTGTCTCTCACTTAGGGTTTTTCCTAGGTATGGCTTAGTCAGCATAGAGAAGGAATCACTCTGTTCTAGGGATAAATTCATCCACACCAACTGCCTTAACCCTGAAAATCTGTCTTTTTCATGTTTCTAATAGTTATTTCATTACTCTTGAGCACACATGAAGTTTCAGTGTACCCTGGGAGCTGTGTTTCCCTTTTACAGTATGATTTAGGTAAAATAACAATCAAGTAACTTTGATTATTACTTCATATTATGAGAAGGAACAAAAAGCTTCTTTTTAGCTTGATTAGTTGACTTCCTATGATATGCAAGAAGCTGTTTAGTGCATTCATTTTTCATCTGTTTTACATTCTTGCTTAGGAATTCAATTGAATTAGGGTGTTAGCTGTCTCCTCCCTTCCCAAACAATGCAATGTCCACTGTGGAAACTTTTCCACTTGGCTTTGTGAGACCTTGAAAAATGTGCAGAAGGAAAAATATTAATTGTACAACTACTCAGTTACGCCACAGATTGTGGCACATCTTTGCTTTCTCATAGTAATCCTTTAAAATAGACAAATAATGCAGCTCAACTATTTAACACATTAATTACTTTGTCCAAATCCCACCCTCCCCTCTGCCTTTTTATTGGCTGTGTTAATCCCAAAATTGCGTCCTGTTAGTACTTGAAAGGGATAGGCAAAATTTTTACCTTGGCATTAGCATGAGGAGTAGGTACTTCTAAAAGCAAGAAAGATTAAGTAATGCTCATAATCTTATGTAATAAGTAGAACCTTTCACTTATTTACAACTTCAAAGAAAAATCCAACAAAAAGTAGACAGGAAGGAAAAAGTTATGTACCTTGGACATTATGAATGTATTTTAAAATATTTGGCACTGGAGTTTTCTTATTCCGTGTCCCTACCTATAGAATTATGCACAGAGCCACTAATTCTTCATTAAGTTATGAAAATTACTTCCATATATGGGTGTTTCTTGCCATATTCTTGAAAAGGGGCTTGGCCATCTGATAAATAGAAAAAAATGAGCTTGAAAAGGGCTGCTGGTTATTTGTACTTCATGAACCCCTGAAAGATGTAATACTGGATTTGCATAATGCTTTGTGGGAACAGCAAGTTCATGTGTTCATGGCAAGCACCATGAGAAGATGCCCTGGAATGGGATCATATGAAGAGGTGGTTTATATAAGACCACTGTTGTCTTGATGTGCTCATTTAAGTGAATATTTTTTAATGAGTATTTATATAAAGATGAGACAGTTTTTTATGTATATTTTCTCCACTTGTGTCAGAAATCTGTGATCTCTGATTTAATTAGGAGTCCTTAATGGCTGCCCCAGTCAATGCATTTTCTACCCATGCATTGGTTGTAACTCCAGGTTTGTTCTTTAAATTGGGTAAAATCCTTTACAAACCTGTGGGACAAGAGCTCAAGGTAAGCCCTGTGTTTTTGCCTGACAGAGTTCATGCAGTCTGACAGCTCATTAGCAAAAACTGGTCATTGAGCTAGAAGTACCATTTGGAATTTCTACTGGGAATGGAAGGTGAAGACTTTGGTAAAAAGAGTATAAAAGGATGTTTTAGTAGCAAAGGAGTATGTCTTCTGAGTAGTTTGTAGCCAGTAAATGGAAAGAGGAGAGCACATAATAGCTCTATTAGATAGAACAGTAAATATTGTTCAATAGCTCTGACTAGAAAGTCCTACTAATGCTGTAGAAACCTGTGAAAGATTATATGTAGGTAACAAGTTTTATAGACAGTAAATACCAGGCATCAGATCTGATCACATAATTTCTTAGCTTAAAAAAAGATACCCACCAATTTTTTTTTCATTTCATGCAACTAATCCTTCCAAAACTTGGCAAGGTCTAACAGAAAGATGAAAATGTTGAAAACATGACTTATTGCGCTAAACTTAGGATATCTAGGAATCACAAACACTTCACTAAAAAGATAAAGTGGAATGCTGAAAGTTATCCAAATTTCTGTAACAATATTGCCAGACGTGCACCAAAACATCATAGTTCCTTTAAGACACAGTTTAATGTAGGTTTAGTCCTGTGATGTAAAAAATAATTTTGTATTTTTAAATTCAGCATTGATGTCTTGGGTTCAATGAATGCTTTCTGAATGCTACAGTTTTTTCTATCACAAGGAATTATTCAATTTACCCACTTCAGGTCATTAACAAGTAGTCTCCAGAAGATCATACTTTAGTTATAGAGGTACTAAATGTGAACTGTGTGCCTTTGGTTGCCTTGATTTAGGAGTACACCATGCTGCTCTCACTCTTCAGGTGAACAGCAGTGCCAGCCTTTACACCAGGGCAGTTCCAGCAGTCACACACTCTGCTCCTTATTTCCCTGCCATCTGCAGACAGTTTCTGACCCTGGTTCACCTCACAGATCCTGACCCCCACCTGTAGGCTGATCAAGCCTTGGCTTGTCCTCATCCCCAGGGAACTTCCTGATGCACAGGGCTGGAGCTACCCCTGTGGGTCTGGCTTCCCTGCTCCTGGCTGGGGCTTTGGGACAGACCCTTCTGAAGTCCCAGGGGAAGCTCCACCAGCATCCTCCTCACAGGGAGCCCAAGTCTTCTGGATGAGAAAAACAGACATATAACTAATATTAAATTCCATTTGAATCGTTTCTGCACATTCAGTGGAGATCCTTGTAGGAAATGTTCCTTGTGTGCTGGTTTAGAATTTTCCATCTAGAGTAATAAAAATCCAAATATATTTTAACCAAAATTAATTTTCTAGGAATTAGGAGGAATAAAAACTGAACCCAAAATACAGTGTTCTCCATGAATCTTATCTAGCTTGTTTAAAATAAATGCTTTACTGTAAATTGCACTAAAAATATCTATGTCTAAAAACATCTATGTCAAAGTAGAAAAGGCTTAAACTTCCTTACTTTAAAGAGTCTGACTATCTCAATGAAAATGAATGAATATCACAGAATTCCAGAAAATCCTGAGCTGGAAGGGACCCACAAAGATCTCAAAGACCAGCTCCTGGCCCTGCACAAGACTATCCCCGAGAGCCCCACCACATGCTCAAGAGCATTGTCCAAATGGCTTCTTGAACTCTGTCAGGCTTGGTGCTGTGACAGTTTCTCTGGGGAGCCTGTTCCAGTGCCCAGCCACACTCTGGGGGAAGAATCTTTTCCAGATATCCAACCTAAACCTCCCCTGACATAAATTCAGGCCATTCCCTTGGAACCTGGCACTGGTCACCAGAGAGAAGAGATCAGTGCCTGCCCTTTCTTGTCCCCTCACAAGGAAGCTGCAGACTGCAGTGATGTTTCCCCTCAGTCTCCTCCAGACTGAACAGACCCAGTGCCCTCAGCCACTCCTCATACAGCTTCCCCTCAAGGCCCTTCACCATCTTTGCTGCCCTCCTTTGGACACTCTCTCTTTGGAAACTCTAGTTTAATTGTGGTGCCCAAAACTGCCCCCAGCACTCGAGGTGAGGCTGCCCCAGTGCAGAGCAGAGCAGGACAATCCCCTCCCTTGCCCAGCTGGTGATGCTGTGCCTGATGCCCCCCAGGACAGGGTTGGCCCTCCTGGCTGCCAGGGCACTGCTGGCTCGTGTTCAACTTGCCATTGTCCAAGACCCCCAGGTCCCTTTCCATGGCACTGCTTTCCAATATCCCATTCCCCAGTCTGTCTGTACATCCAGGATTGCCCAGCCCAGGTGCAGAATCCGGTGCTTTCCCTTACTGAACTTCATGTAGTTGGTGGTTGCCCAGCCCTCTGATTTATCAAGGTTTCTCTGTAGGGCTTTCCTGCCTTCAAGGGACTCAAAACTCCTCCCTGTTTTCTATTGTTTGTGAACCTGGTTAATGTCTCTTGCAGTCCTGCCTGCAGGTTATTTTTGAAGGTGTTGATTAGCACAGAACCAGGATGGAGCCCCGTGGAACCCGCCCAATGACAGGTCATCAGTCTGATCTTACCCATTCACTGTAACCACTTGTGCCCAACCCATGAGCCAGCTGCTCACCCATCCCATGACGTGTTTATCCAGCTGAATGATGGACATTTTATCCATAAGGATGCTGTGGAGATAGTATTGAAAGCTTTACTGAAATCTAAAAAAGATTACACCAACTGCCTTCCCTTCAAAACTAGATGGGTTGCTTTGTTAAAAAAGTAATTGTAAATTCAATTTAATGCTTCTACCCTCTTCCAGTAAGGAAATGTATTTGAGTTGTTCAGGACAACTGCATTGTTTATTCTGGAGCTTGAGTTGGTCCATACATCAGCTGCCATTGGTCTTCCTGGGTTCAGCCCATTACTGACTTGGATCTCCCCAGCTCCTGTGATAGTTTTCAAATACATGTCCAATACAGAATTGCAGTAGCAGCCACCTCATTTGTAAATGGAAGAATTTTGTAGAATGTGCATGGCCATACTGTGCCATAAAGTATCCAGGCCAGGTAATGGGCCATGGCAATGTTTACTCTGGAGGGTTATTTCAGCCCAGGCTGAAATCAGAAGTCTTTTACCCAGTAAAGTGCTCAAGGCAGGATCGTATATTAAAGTGGTAGAGCCAGAAGACTGCTTTTAACTATTTTTATGTGTGCAGAAAAGATGTGACTAAATATATATTTTCAGTGTCAGAAGAGTGAAGAAACAGGCTAAAAATATTATGCAGTACTGTATTTTTCACAAATGATTGCTTGAAACCTGTTCCCAGAAAATTGATCTGAAACACAGCCAGTGTTTATTTGCATCTACTGTCAAAGTCATTATTAGTACAGAGTCAATATTATGTCATCACAGAGTCAGTAGCATAAGTAGCATAAACTATAGAAATAATTTGGTGCCATCTCTCCAGCTTATGCATTTAGAGTACACTTACTTGTTGCGGAGTACTAGACTCAAGCTGTACTACTCAAACTTATTTTTTGGGGGGTTTTGTTTGTTTTAATAAGGAAGAGTAATAGAAATCTTTAGATAATCCCAAAATTTCTAAATTATGATCAGTGTTCAATATTTTCTTTCATCTTTCATTTTTAAAACAGGATTTCTATTCAGGCTACTCTCCTTACAAGGTCTCCTTCAAAATTCTTTGTAGTTCCTTTTATGAGGAAAGTCAAAACCAAAAAATATCAGGTTATTTTTATTTATTATTATTTTAAAGTGGGAGACTGATCACATAAATCATTACTCATAAAAATAAAAATAATTACTTCAATTTTGCCCCTTTATATCACTAAAGGTGACATAAGGGTAAAGGGTTGGAATGTTATGAAAAGATCTAGAAATATATTTGGGACTTAAATACCCTTAGAGAATAATTTGCCCTTAATTATTATCTATCAAAGCCTCTGACCCATAGATGAACAGAAACACACCCAGAAAGAGTGGTGGCTGTGATAGCATTCCATCCCAAGCAGAAAGTTCACATTTCAAGAATACCTTTTCAAATGAAGAGCTGGATAGAAATAAAAATTCTTTTCCCAACAACTGCTGAGGTCTTAAATCTTGTTTTTCTTCTTAGAACAAAACCAAAAACTTTCAAATATTTTCAGAAAGGAAATTGTG
Source organism: Urocynchramus pylzowi (assembly GCA_013397555.1). Lineage (NCBI taxonomy): Eukaryota > Metazoa > Chordata > Aves > Passeriformes > Fringillidae > Urocynchramus > Urocynchramus pylzowi. The sequence continues at coordinate 256,380 of VZRH01001120.1, read as the reverse complement.
GTGGAACATCTGTTTTCTGATCAGAAAGGTCAGCATTTGAGTTCATGTCTTTTGCCACTGAAAAAAATCCAAGAATATATCCTGGACACTTGAAATTTCCCACTGTAATTGTTGTCATAATCAATATTTCTCCAAATGACATCCTGCTGGCTTTGATGCAGCTGCTTGTTTTGACTAAAACCAAAGAAACAAGTTGTCAGACCTGTGGACTAGTTGGAAAAACCTAGGTGGAAAAGATGGGAGGGGGACAGTAACTTTGATATTAGCAGTGTAGCTTAATCATACCCCAGAAAAAAGTGAGTAAGGGAGAAGCCAGGGCCATAGTGAACAGTGACCATCCAGGGTCAAATTCCATAATCACTGCAGATTGCTTCCTACTGCATGCAGCTCTTCAAACTGCTTCTAATGCATAATAATTCCCTTTTAAGCTTTACAAAATACATATGCTGACACTTGGTAATTTATGTTTACTGTTGCAACTGGGTCACACAAACAACAGAGACTTTAATAAATTTAAAGTTATTAGCAGAATGTGTCAAGCACTAAGGCAAATAGCTAGAGATGAGTATGTTCTTTTTATTTCTTTGGAATTAATGCACTATGAAATTTTACTGAAAAAAATGTAAAACTAGAATTTATAGAGGGCTCGGTGGGACAACACATTCTTGGATTTTACTGAAGCTTTACATTGTCCTTAGCTTCTCAGACAGTATGTTTCAGTTACTACCATATTATTACAAATAACTACTATGAGCAGATTCTGTTGAAGACTTATATAACATTTATAGTTCTCAGCAAACCAGTATTCCCAACAGAATTTCTCAGTTTTTCCACATTTAAAATTCCTTTGTGCTTCAATAAATGTTGAGTCAGCTCTACTTTAGGCTAAGCAAGAGATTTTATGAGAAACCATATGCATTGAGTTAACAAAATCTCAGCACTTGATTAGAGGCAGAGATCAAGTTTATGATTCAATTTATTCTGATAAATGTTAATGCTACATATTGTAGCCCTTACTAGTTCCTCATATGAACATATTCTCCCTCATTCTAAAGCACTGTAAGTGATACCATCTCACTTGAATCAGGTATATCAGAGTTTTTTGCAGTACAAAGCACTGTGCTTTTTGTACATGCCATTCTGAATATTGCTAATATTGTGTAATGCTTTTCAGAGGACTTTGTTTCTCAGTGTCCCTGCTGATGTGTGCAGTAAGGCTGAGCAGGTTGGGAAGACACAGTGTCTCAGCTGGCCTTGGGAAATGAGATACAGCTGTGCCCAAGTTTTATGAGTTTCTGAGTTATGCAAGCAATTTGTCATGACACACATAACTTCATGGTTTGCTTTTTGTTTGACCCTGCTGAAGCTCAAATAAAATTCTTGGACACCTGGATGATTTTGGCTGCTGTTGGCAGGAAGAGGAGTGACTCTCGAGATAAAAGGGCATCTATCAGCAGGAGCATATCATAACCAAATGCCAGGCAAAAGACAGGAAGTAATCCATTGGTAAAGGCCTGCTCAAAAATGTGCAGAGCCCAGTCTTCCCCCAGCACTCTCCTGTTTTGTCCAAGACTTCTTCCTATGATTCGAGAGGAGGCAAAGCAGAGAGGAGATGAGGATGATGCTAAATCCTAATATGATGGATGTGTTTCTAGTGTCTTGCATTATGTAATTTTCCCTAAGAAACAGTTTTGGGGGTCCTTACACAAGCTGAAGTTTTGCAATAAATTCAAATATGCATGAATAGAGATCTGTGACACTAGACTGCTCTGTGTGTCTCCATTCTCTCAATAGGTGCTAGGAGTAACTGTGCTTGTGGCAGCTGGACAGTAGTCTGTAGACTACGATGACATTTTCTTTGTGCTTTGTGCATGTACTGTTGTGCTGGCATTATATTAATGCTCTCCAAACCTCCATGGAGCCTCCTTCTCCTGCAGTCTCTGATAGGCATTATGCTGGACCAATGCCTGTGGCATTATAAAGGGCAAAAAGACTCAGACTTGCCCTTTCTGTAGAAAGAAGGAGCTGTAGTTTTGCCTAATGGAGTTCATCACAGGCAGTGCTGTGATAAAGAGCACTGCCTGTAATAAACTCTCTTGTGTAACAAGAGAAACATATCTAACTTTTCTGCTTCTATTATATTTTCAAAGTACATAACTTTTTGCACTGAAGCTATTTAAATTCTATTTAAAGGAATTCCCCTTAGCTCAGCTTGACCTAAGAGATGCTTGTTACTCTTTTACATAATTTTCCATTCCACAACTGCTCTTCTATGTGAAACACCAAGAAGATCTTCTGGTTGTTAGGTTGCAGGGGGTGAGAAGGAGGAAAATGAGGCAGAAGCAAGGGAGCACAGGAAGTCACTTTGTGGGATAGGGGTGATTTTGATCCAGCAGCTGGTGGAAACTCTTAGCTGCTGAGCCAGTCTCTTGCTGCTGAGACAGCCTCACGTGCTTTTTTCTTTACTCTACACATGGTTTGCCAAGGACATGTGGCTTTACTTCCAAGACACATTTTCTTTCTTTCAGCTTATACTAAATGTTACCAATGAAAAGGGAAGCAAATAGAAGGTTTGCATTAACTCTTTAAGGAGAAAATTATATTTATAAAAAAGCTCAAATTGATTTTATCTTACTCTCTGTTTGTAAAATCATGTAAAAAACATTTATTAGTTTATTTTAAACGTATTTCTAAAGCAACCAAACAGTAGTTTGTCTTTGGAAAGACCTGATAAAAAAATAAGGAAAGCTTTCATAAATAAAATTCTTTAATTAATATTGAGATTAAATGTGATAAAGATCTTGTGCTCCTCAGCTTTGTTTGCTCAACAGGCTTCTGTATTGCGGTTCAGTATTGAGTTTGTGAGGACTTTATCACCCAGGTAAGGAGACTATTAAAAGAAAATAGAAATATTTGCAGAAAAGCACATATTTGAAATGTAATATAAGAGGCTTCAATTCTTTCTCATAAGACAATACCACAGAAAAGTTAAGGTCACAGATGAAACCACAGATATGCATTTGTGGTGAGTTCTAGGCAGATATGAGTTGGTTCAGGAGAACAGCAGCCAGGCATCATGTAAGAATACCATCTCAGCACAAACCCAAGGTAATAAACCCTGCTTGACAGCAATGGCCTGACTGGAGCTTCAGAGATACCAATCTACAGTGGCTTCACATGGAAATGACTTGCCATGTGTCAAAGTGACCTTGTAGAACAGCAGGTCAGTGTACTCTTACTGCAGGACACTGTGGATTGAACTAACTGAGATTCTGAACCTATAACCCATATTCTGCCATCAGTTGGACACTCAGAAGTTCCTTTCATATCTAAAAAACTGCTCTGCTTCTGCGTGATGTGTGTTTGGATAAAATGCTGGGCTTCAGTGGACTGTGAAAAGAGAAGTCCCTCTCCTCTTTATCCTTTAAAATATTCTCCTAATCTCTGTTGCGTTCCTATTAAAGTTTCAGCCTAAAATTTTGTCTATTTCAAAGTGACTAAATTTCACTTTTGGAAAATAGCTATTTGGGAACCTCAGTTGTGCTTTCCTTCTCCCAGAAATCTTACTGTTATTCTCCATGTGCCGTAGTACTCTGTTTTTCTTTCAGGCTGCAGAAGACAGAAATGTCTCTGCAGGTATGTAGGACTTCATGCATATGTCTGAGGATAACTGGGATTCCTACATACCATTATTTTAAAAATAAATACTAGACACTCCTACAGGATTTTCCTGGTAATATATTGCTTCAGTTGCCCCTCGACTATCTTATTTAACACATAGTTTACCAACACATAAAAACTGTTGCTTGGAAACAATTTATATTCTTGTCTTTGCCCTAATTTTAAATCCCCTTTAGTCATGCTATACCACTAGCAAAAATATGTTCTTCATCCTGTGCTACCATTTTCAGTACAGAACCTCTTTCAGAATTATTGCTCTGGGCTTTTGTTGATTTCCGTAGTTCTAATTAGGTGGTTTTGTCTTTTCTTACCAACTGATAACAGACTTTGAATATGGCATTTCAGCTTGAAAACGGAAGCTGGTCTCTTTGTGACTCTGTCCTCTTTACTGCTTAAATAATGAGGCTAAGGAATAGTTTAAGCCTCAGGCAACATGGTTATTATCTGCACAGTGCTTCACTTAGAAAAGTCTCATTCTCCACTGTTCACTGGTTGTTTCCATGCCAACTGTGTGCACTACTGACAGAAACCTGCATCTCTCTATGAATGGCATATTTTATTTAACCACTCTGCAGTTTCCTCTATTTATCATTGTCTTTTATGCAATACCATTTGGTTTTAACTGGCATATTTTAAATCCTATCCAAATTGCCTTTTCCTCTCTCATTAGCTTGAAAACCGAAATACGCCACAGCCCAAGAAATCGTTCCATGCAGCTGGGCTCAGATCTGCCTAAAAAACACCATGTGTTTGTCTGTATCTTCATCTGCATAGTGAGTTGAGCCCTCACAATACAGTCTCTGTGGCTGGTGCCAGTGTCTCAGGCAGGGAACGAGGCAGTCAAAAAGAAATAAAAGAGTCTCTTTAATGTCAAACTACAAATACTTCTACCGATATGGAGGGCAGGACTTTGGCTAACACAGGACCTGGACCCCAACCTCCCACGCTGAGCTGACTGGCTGCCACTGTCATGAGCCAGACAGAAGCAAGGGACAAGGCTGTTCTGTCAGGCTTAACTCCCTGTACCTCGGGGACAGGACCCTGGCATGGCAGGTATCTCTCTCACAGCCAGTTCCCTGCTTTGGGAGTTGGCACAGTCTGAGGCTGTTCCCAAAAGGCACTTTGGGCACTGTAACATGTGTTTTGGAATCTAAGAGTTTGACCATGTAGATGTGGCCAACTCATGCCCTATGGCCAAAGGATGGACTCTGGAACTACTTAGGCTGTATAGTTGTTTTTCTCTTCTTTTTGTTGTATTTTTTTTCCTCATCTGCTTTTCAGCTCTCTGGTGAAGAAGGAAATGCAAATCAGATTTCTGTTAATTTTCAGTCCCATTCCTTTTTCACCAGGCTATTTATCTTTTGCTTAGATAAAATTATATATGTGGCTTCCGTATATGTTGTATGCATATACAATTTTATGTAAATTTTGTAGATTATTTGCTTTCAATGCCTTTGAGTATGCAAATCTGCTGGGTTATTAGAAAGTGATGAATTTTGCAGCTGGAATATTTATTCACAGCATAAAAAACACTGAAGTATAGCTGTGACATCAGTACTTGGAACAAATGACCCATTAATCAAGAAAGCAACCTGACCTTCTCTGTTTGTATGGTACTCGTGTCCCCAAAGCTCCTTTATTTCCATTTACAAGTCCCAGGTGCTGACATTTTAGCCTAAAAACTGTAGCTATAATTACAGAGAAAAGTAGGTGAACTATAAAAAAAGACTTAATCCAACATAATTCTTCTTTTTAATAACTGTACTTAAGAAGCTGATGGTTGAATGGCATTCCTGTTCACACACAGTCTTAGTAAATGATAGCTTAAAATGTAGACAACTATGGAGTGCATTAGTAGTAGTTGCTCCATGACTGGAAAAGATACCTATCATGTCAGATCGTAATCCATAGAAAAAAATGTGTAACAATATGGGATTCATATGTGACAGCTACTTCCCAGGCAGAGAAATCAGCATATTGCTACCCCTGGATCCAGAATACAAGAAACCTGAACAGAAAATGAGAGAGCAGGAGGAAGTGTGATTTTGCTTCAGGCTTCTGTTTGGACAGGAGCCCCTCATATTCACCTATTAACTTGCTTACTTCTATTCCTTCTGTCTACCTCTGCTAATTTTTTTGTAGAACTAGTAGCCCTTTGGGTCAGAAATTTTCATTAACAGTGAGACAAGGGGAGTTTCTGTGAGGTGAGAACCTTGGAAAAAATGGTCGTATACACATTGTTTGGTTCTGAAGACCATCTCTATTGACCTAAGAGAATATAAAAGTTGATTCATATATATGAAAGAAAGAAAGAAAGAAAGAAAGAAAGAAAGAAAGAAAGAAAGAAAGAAAGAAAGAAAGAAAGAAGACAAGGAAAATAAAAATAAAAAATTAACAGAAAAAGACTAGAATTTACAAAAATATGATGAAATTAAGTATGCATCATCCATCCTTTCATCAGTGCAATTTCCTTATGGCTATTCTTCCTCTGTACTAAGGAAGATCTTATAAGACTATCAAAAAAACTTTTAATGCATCAGAATACACAATATTTTTGTCGGTAAACTCAGCTTTGTCTAGATTTCTTCTGTTCCATACAGCAATTTTTTTCAACTCAAAACTTAAAGCAGAAACAATTAAGTTACCTAGTTTGATTACATTGGAGATGAGTTGTAACAGTATTATTTCAAGGCTTCTAAAACTAAAGTGAAATCTGACAAAGGCTTGCTGTGAGACAGAGTTGGACAACCAGATCTGTAGCTTGTCCAAGACATTTCTTGATTCTGTGGCTGGTAAATTCCTTCCTCCCTTCCTCCCTTCCTCCCTTCCCTTCCTTCCTCCCTCCCTCCTCTTTCCTCCTTCTTCCCCTCTCTGTCTTTCTCTCTTTCTTTACACTTCCTTCCCTTCCCTTCCCTTCCCTTCCCTTCCCTTCCCTTCCCTTCCCTTCCCTTCCCTCAATCATGATTATTCTAAATGTCTCTGCAGGAAAGGGAACTTATAATTCACTGAATGGAAAGAATTGTCTCCTCTAGAAGCTAAAAAGTAGCTTGGAACTTTTTACCTTCCATTACTTTGTCAGCCTTCATAACTCTTCCCCTACTGTAATTGAAGCTCTCTTTTGCCCAGGAGAGTGTATGAAATACAGCCTGCAGCACCAGGGGGAACGCACTGCTCTTCAGTTTCTTACGAGACTGCCAGTGCTCAATCAAGACTGCCTCAATGACTTGTCCCTGAAGAGAAGAAATGTATTTTCTCGCTCCAGTTTTGTCTTCCCATCTGCAAAATACATTCATTGAATTGTCATTTTTGCTCTTATTTAGGCAAGGAAGCTCAAGTATAACACATAATCTTTGTTTCTTTAAAAAAAAAAAATAGGGTAAGCATCCAGAAACATGAAAAATAGAGAAGTTTTTCTACTCTTATGTTTTTATGTTTAAAATGCTGCTTTTTTTCTTTCTACATAATTTGTATGAAATCATTTATGCTTAGAGACACATATCACACACTCTTCTGACAGATATTTATACCATACTTCTTCATCTATCTCAGTAGCACAGAGAAAAAACATTGCTGTTTGTGAAATCTGCACCAAGGAATCAAACCTGGAAAGAAGAAAAAAGGAGGAAGGCTTTTCTAAAGTTTTTTTTCCTGTTGTAGTGGCTTCATACAATATAATGAGTCACATAAAAATATCCCCTTCATTTATAAAAGGATACAACATAGGATACATAACAGAATGTGTTCTTTTGTTTGGTCCAAAAAATGACATGTCATGAAATAGACATTCATTGGGAGATACAGTTTGAGTCTGTTGAGATAATGAATGAATTAAAAAACCACAGAAATTAGACCCTTAAATTGAGTGAAACATACTAAAGAATGCAGGATAGAGAATCAAAATTTGCAGGAACTCTTCCTGTGGCTTTGTAAAAATACAGCCCATCAAAAAAGATCAGTAGGTTTACATTTTCTATAATAGCCAGTGAAAAACAACCACATGTACAGGTAAAGAAGAAAGCATCATATTAGATGTGGAGGATTATCCCAATAAAATGTATGGCATGCTTGTCTTTAAAATAGCAGAATAATTCACTCCTGTACATAAGTTATTTTTTGTTGTTCCCATTATTTTTGTGTTGCTCCTTCTTTTTCTTTGCTTGTGATAAACAAATGAAAACCAGGACACATTGTCTCCCCTTTTTACATTTACTGTTGTTAATAACTTATGTGATGATGAGGAATAGAACAAGAGAAGTGAATACTGATAAGTCATTTCACCATGATTCAGACAAATCCTTCAGCACCTTGTTGGTTGCTTTAGCTTGTCTTCTCTATTTGCTTGCTAAATCCATGAACAGGCATTCAGGAAAAAGTATTCTTAGAGAAGATTTCAACAACAACAACAACAACAAAAAAAAAGGGCTCTTGGCTTTTGTTTGATGGAATTTGAAAAAATTTTCCCACCCCAAAGACATGTCCAGGTTGTTTAAAGAGCTGCTCCTAAGACACGTGAAGTTAATCTAACAAGTGTGGCTAACTTAGAGCTGAGCAGGAGGGTGGAGACAAGGATTGCAGGACTGGTAGTGAACACACCTGCATTGTGCCAATGGCTGGGGAAGACATTAACTGAGAGAGCTCCTGTGCTTCTATCTAAGTACAGAAAAAACAAGCTAAGACCTTCTGGCATGCTGTTCCTCACACAGGACCTAACCTTTGAGAGTACTTTATTACTTGGTTCACTATCAACAACTTCCCTCTGGATGTAGTAGATTTATTTTCAGCACATGAAAGCATGTGGTCTTGTAGAACAAAAATAAAAGTATTTAAATTGCATATTTTTTTTTCATAAAGTAAATTTACCTTGTAGGCTTCATAGAAAATAAGTGTAGCAAGTGCTTGGCCTCAACAAGGAAAAGAAAAAATGAATTGGATCTAGTTTCATTATGTTCACTTCTTCTGGAAACTTCACCTAGTAACAAATAGTATATTTAAAAAAAAAAATTCTTTCCAATTTCTGTTATTCTGATCTGGTCCCAGCTGAAGCCTTATTACTTTTCTGTTGAAGGTGGCTCAAAGTTAAAGCATGCTCTTCTGGGGAACAAGTGTCTCCTCTACGTGTAGTACAACAAAGTATTCTCCCCCTGTTCTGAGTTCCAAGTCAGGTTTACCCTTAAACCAAAGTCCCATGTCTGTTCAGACACCTGTCCTGGATTCTTGCCCTTCGTTGTGATGATTTCAAGAAATTACCTCTAGAAAAAAAAATGAGTCCAGTGGAATTTTGATGTTATGGGTTAGTACAGTTGGCCAGTGGTTCAAAATCATGATCAGTTATCCATCTGCCAGTTAGCAATGAATATATTAATGAATCAAGGGTGAGACACTCATATGGAAAAACACCTGGTTAAGGTCATCAGCAATGGATTCCAGAACCAGTGGAACATCAAAATGGGAAAGAAAATATTGTATTAACAGCAATGTCAGCTTCCTTTTTGTCAATAATACTTTTAACAAGACAAACTGTCAATAAGTAGATAGCATTACATCATAAAAATCCTCTAAATTTATGGCTACATTACAAGCAGCCAGGATGCATTGCCAAATACAGTATATTAACTTCTTAACTGCAAATCAGCTTTATGGTTTGCATGTGTTAAAACCATTTCTTTTATACTGCAAGTAACACTTGAAATGTCCCCCCTTTGGCAGTAACAAGGGATGATTTTCAACCCAGAGAACACTGGGCCCAGTGAACAAGTTCTGAAGTACATTTTATATTTCACAAATGTTCAGCTGAAGAGAAAGGTGTGAAAGTGTCCAAAGATACTTTTGGACACTGACTTTGTATGCTGTATACTTAATATACTTGCTTTCAAATATTTCAATAGTTTCAACACAGAAATTTTTTGAGTCTGAAAGCAATAAGCTTGATAAATTTAGAAATGAAGATGAAAGGAAGTTGTACATCTCCTCTGGGCCCCACAGACTGAATATTATTTGTTTACTTGTGTGGAAAGATAAATTTTTGGCACACTTTATTGAATGGAAAAATACATGTAAAAATTATAGGGATATTCAAAAGCAGAATGTTTAAGAATGGGCTTTTGTACAATATTTGTAAGCAATAGTTTCTGCTTAATTCAATTTGATATTTTTTAGTTAATTAGAAATCTGCTATACAGATTTCCAATCTTAAGGGTGTACATTTAGAATCTAAGTTTCAATATCTTAGTTTCCTAAGGGAAAATGTAAATAAATTGTTGTAATTTACAAAACGATCCAAAATGACAATGAATTAGTATTTAAATTTACCTTTTCCTAATTTGTAAATGTAACAGATCTGGACAGAGAAATGAAAAAGAAAGGCTGTGTACAAGTTCTTTGAGGAAGAAAATTTAACAGAACCTAATTGGTCTTTGGAGAAGATGGCTTAGCATACACATAAAAGACATACTTCAGAAAATTTTGTCTCATTGTTCTTTATTATGAGTGTGAAAAAAAACCCAAAAAGAAGACCATCAAGAACTGTCTGTGTCTTCATGAATATGTAGCCAGTGATGTAAAATTTAGAGAAAATAAGAGACTGACTAATTTCTGAAAAGAAACATTTTCAAAGTCTTCCATTATGTATAAACGAGTCTTGAAGATGGGTTTTCTCTGTGGTTCTGCTTTTGGTAGTAATACATCTGTGCTTGATAGTGTGTGAATTAATATATTTAACTCCTGTTGAAAAACTGTAGAAAGTTTAATAAAAAGTTTCTATACTAGCCTAAGAAAGCAATATTCTGTCAAAACTCCAGAAAAAAATTAGTGAAATTAACAAGACTTTGTACTTGTGGGCTAATTCAGAAAGCATAACCTAGGGGTCCTTAAAGCAGTATTATTATATTTTCAGGCATCATTGATAGTAAAGTAATTACAGATACTTAAGGGCTGTTTCTGTATTATTTAATAGTCTAAGAGTGAACTGTTTGTGATTTTGAACTGTGACTCCTTCCCCTGCATTTTTAGATTTTTTCAAACACCTCAAAGCTCTTGAATAAAATTTGCATTTTTTTTCTGTAAAACTCTGTGTGTGGTTGTCAAGCTCAAGACAGGTTAAAGTCTGGCTTTGAGAGCTTTTACAGGTATTTTATGGGTGTCGGAGGTTCTGCAGTTCTCAAGAAATGAAGAAACATGTACATTCAGAAATGCTTGTATGAGCCACAATACAAGAGAGAATTGAAATTTAAACTATGGACATCAATATTTCAAACTTTTACATCTGAAGAGGCAGCTGACTGGGAGGCAAATTTAGAGAAGATTCAAATAAAGTTCTGGAGCAAGATCTATCTTCTGTTACATCACAGTCTTGGGATGTTTATTTAGTATTTTAATTTAGGATTCAATTTAGTAGGTTTTCATCATTACAGAAACCTGTCTTATAAACATCTGTCCAGAAGAATATGGGGTATTAACTATTGTGACTAAAAGATTCTTACTCCCTTGCCTCTGGGAAAGTTAAAACACTGTGAAACTGTCTATTAAAACATGAGTCATCTCCTCATAAATAACTAGTTAGTCAAACTTGATTTACCCTAGGTAAATTCATATTCCTCTTCCAAATCACTGTTTGGAAAATATGTGTTTGAAATTGTCTTCCTAGAGGACTTTGTCCGCAGTCTTCCTGGGGTTAGCCTGGGTATCTTGATTTTCACCTTTGTTGACTTCTTTATGGTTGGTAGGAAACTTCTGTGACTGCTATCACCTTTCAAAAATTACTTACAGTGGCTTTCTGATGATATATCAGGAACCCACAGGGATGCATCTTCTCTAATGCTGTAGACTTCTTCATGTTCAGATAGCTTAAGTGTTCCCTAACTGTGACCCTGTGACTGACATTGCTCCCACAGACTCTGCAGTGCTACCACAGCTCATCATTTCCAGTGATGTAATAGACATCTGACAGTGCATGGACCCTAAATTCCTCCTACTTATTTTTCATGTGCATGTATTTGAGTGCAAATGCTTGAGATAGTCTCTAGCAATACCACCACATGAAGTGGAGCGAGAGAGATGGCCCTGTCCTTTGAGCACTCTCTATGCTCCCCTCACCCACTTTCCTTTGGCACCATCCTTGATGCACCTAGCTTGGAATCATGGAATAGTTTGGGTTGGAAGGGAGCCTAAAGATCATCTAGGTCCAATTCCCCTGCCATGGGCAGGGATGTCATTCACTAGACCAGGCTGTTCAGTGCCCCATCCAACCAGGCTTTCAACACTTACAGGGATAGGGCATCCAGAACCTCTTTGTGCAACTTGTTCCAGTGCCTCATTACCCTCTGAGTAAAAAATTTCTTCCTAATATCTAATCTAAACCTGTTCTTTTGCAGTTTAAATCCACTGCCCCTTGTGCTGTCACTACCTGCCCATGTTAAAACATCTCTCTTCCTCCTTGTTATAAACTCCCTCAGGTACTGGAAGACCAAAATGAGGTCTCCCTGAAAGCTTTTCTTCTCCATGCTGAACTCCAGCTCTCTCAGTCTATCTAACTGCAGGATGGTTGGCAGATCAAAGGCTTGTTTTTCCTCACAGACCATCTACTCCTACTATATTTGCAAGAGGAAAAGTTTCACTCTAGCATAATTTTAGCTGTAGGTCCTCTGCTAGCTTCCATAACAATAGGCAAACTTCACCCTTTCCCCTTTTGTGCACAACAGACAAGGACATCTTGAAAATCTCTTTGATTATGTTATGTTTGATTATGTTTGTTTTTATTTTTTTTCAAAATCTGTGTGAAGAAAAAGTGCAAATATCCTCTAATTAGAATTTGTTTAGAGTTCCCTACAGCACCTTAAGAAACTAGAGATCCAAAATTCTGTCATATCCATAATTACTGCTTCAAATACTGAAAAAAAAAATAAATAAATTTCAGGATTCATGTATTTTGCAAACAAAGGAAAACTAGAAGAACAAGCCAAACAAGAAAACAGCTAGCAGATGCTAGGCTTATGGTGTACAACATACAAATATTTTCCTTCTGAGGGCACATCTATTATTTACAAAAGAAAGTTTAGAAAATAAGTGGTGGCAAGCTTCTGGGTTGCTAAGAATTCCTAAAGACTGAGCTAAAGATTTTAGTTTAGTCCACATAGCAACTATTTGGAGGGAGTCTCACTTTTCATGCACTCATCTTAATTAGGAATTTACTTCTCTGACGGTAAAAAGTCCAATATAAGAAATATAAAATGTATTCCTACTAAGAATGACCTTAAAAATGATAACTGTTTTTGTGTCCCTAAAAAGCTTTTTTAATAGGAATATTTTCATGTTTAACCCCAGGTTTCTACGAACTTACTGTGTCAAAGCCTCTCTAGGATTCACAAAAGACCAAATTCCAGCTGTGCTGACAAAGAAGCTTCCCCATGCCTATCTGTGCAATTGATAGCAATTATCTGTGGCTCTGTCATTCTACAGTAATTTTTGCAAGAGTAAAAAGAGTGGCATACAAGCACCAAATATTAATCTAACTTGTGTCTTTCTCCTCTTTTTAGCATAATTGTAAAAGAAGAAAAAAGGAATAGTCCATAATCATTCAGGATCATCACAGTAAATAACAGGTCAGAAGGCCAGATACTGAGCTGCAAAACCTAGAATGTGTAGCAGTCTGTTCCAGGACTTTTAATCTGTTGACCTGTATATAAGTAGAGCCTTTTGGACAATCAACAAATCAGTGTGAATTCAGGAACAAGAGAGCGTGGCCAAAAAAAATAATTGGTGGAACAACTATCTGATGTTTGTAGGAAAGGTCTTTGGAAGCTGTTTGGGAAAGGCATTTCCACACATGCAGCTGAAGACTGATAAATATACACATCCCATTTACATCCTTGCACAGAATGCATGGGGGAGAAGGTCAGTGACAAAAGCCTAGAACAAACAGTGTTGTGTTTTGGCTGTGGAGGAATGGTTATGAGCATGGAAAAGAGTCTGGTCTGACACCACTGATGTGAAAATGAATCCAGGAACATGTTAGCTGGAGGATTTTCCACAAGTCTAACACATCCCACAGCTGCAGCATTTGTTTAAATAGACACTTGTTTTCTGAGTGAAATTACTTAGTGAAAATGCTGTGGAAACAACAAAGTCAAGTAAGTTTATACCAGAGGTTTTTAGCCAGGGTTCTTTACATAGCTGAGCATCCACAAATGTGACAGCAATCAAGTGCACAAGATTTTTTTTTCCTGTGTTAATTGATGTGATGAAATTGTTTCTAAAGTTTGGAGAAGTCAGTAGAAAGCAACAGGGAGTAAGGAAAACGGTCCCAGGCTTCTGGCAATTAATAAAACAGAGCTGGAATGTAAACAGCATGGTGTAGGTAGAAGAATTTCTTGCTAATCTTTCTGTTATTCTTTAGTAAAACAGCCTTTTTCCCAAAGTAATGGTCTGAGGTAATGAGTTTAGAAGTGTATTTCCAAGTCCTAATGCATCAGACTGGAGACACATGGACTTGCAGCACAAGGATGAAATTGACACCCTGGTGATGGCCACACTGGATGGCTGAAACATCGGTGCACAAGCCATGAAACAGGTAGGAGAGAGAGTGCTGAGAGTCCTGAAATCTGCTTTCTTCTAAAGATAACTAGCACTTATTTTGGCCTGAATGCTAGTATCAATCTGATGGCTCATGCAAATAGGAAGAAGGACCAAAGAATGTGCCAGTGAAGTAATCAAAAGGGTCATAAGGAATTACAAAACCACTATTTGGAAGTACTTATCTTTTTTTTTTTTTTTTTTTTTTTTTTTTTTTTTTTTTTGCTATCTCCAGTGTTTCTCCATGTTTTTTCACCTTTTTTTTTCTTCTTCAGTAGTCTTAGGGCTAGTCCGACTGTAAACGCATTTTGTTGCATAAAGGTGTGTTATGTGCTCCATGATGACAGAAACTGTGGTAGAAATAAACCCATGTCCTCAATACCCAGTGCTTTCCATTAGAAATGTTCTGCTTTCCCATACCTGTGTGGTACCAGAGCACTCCATATGTCCTCTTTCAGATGGCAAAGACTGCAGATATACACAGACCTGCCCAACTTCTTTTCCTCAGCCTCCTGCAGCCTGAGACACATGTGGCCTTTTATTATTCACTACCATGTTTCTAGGAGCTTGGGCAATCTAACTCTTAGCACAGATAAACATCACTTAATTTTGGGCTAGCTTTGGCAATTAGTTTCTGTAACTATTTCAACTGTTCTTAGTCCTTAAAAACTTTGTTTCACAAGTCCACCTATGTCTATTATTACAATTTTTTATAGGATCACAGTTTATTTCCTTGTAACTTCTTGTACCTCTGCAATATTTCTTTTTTTTTTTTTTTTGCTTCTTTACTGGCCTTTTCTAAGAATGACTAGCTATTTATGTGTCTGCCTTAACTTTTTTTTTCCCCAAATTGTTTCTGACTGTTTCCTAACACTATTTTTAAATGGTCATCTATGTCTGATGTGTCACCTGCTCTATTTTCCTTTCCACAGGTCATAATGTTATTGCCAAAGTTTATCAGCAATGATCTAATATGATAATTACCTGTAATTGTGGAAATGCTGTATATAATTTGCTTTATGAAATGCTCTAGGGCCTTGGGTTTAGGTCTAGTCCCTATGATGCTATAGTAGAAATTCACTGATTCATTTGAAATACATATATTATTAGTTTTGTTTCACTTTTAATAATAATGGTTATATTTAGGACTACTGTAATTTGAGCAAATTAATTTTCCTTAACCAAGTTTCATGTCTTTAACTAAGATGAGAAACATTAAAAGGCACTTGGGATCCTCTGTCTGTAAATTCTCAGTGATGTGAAGCCAGTTTATTTTTGCATCATTAAGCAAGAAAGATGAGGTGTTGATTTCCCAGGTCAGCTGCACTACTCTTGTCCCTTTATTCCAATATTGTTAAAAAATCTTCAGCCAGCTGTAAAGGAGAGAAGAGATGGAGGTTTTTCCAAGTGTAAAGGAATCCCAAGCTAGAGGAAAGTCATCTTTATGCCAGTTATCCTTCACTACTATTGCAGAAGGTGTTTCGGGCAAGGCAAAAAAGGAGCACGCTGCATTCCTCCAGCCTGCAGCAAAAGAGAAATGCCTGTGTGATAGTCCCAGCAGAACTTTTTTTTAGCAACTTTTACAATCAAAAGTGAGCAAAACTGGTGCTGTGAGAGGTGCTTCCCTTTCACATTGCTTTTTCCCTTGTCAATATCCAGGAAAGAATCTGATCATTATGCTTGTTTTTGAAAGGCCAAGTCCAGCACCGGTTATTAGCATTTACAATGTATAAATATTACTAATAAAGTTGTGTAAATAAAGACTGAACATTATTCTAGTTAATTTTCTTTGAGATATTTAATTATTTTCCTGATATTTTCACCTGACAAATTTTATACTTATCTTTGATTTTTCCATCAAGATTTCCTCCTGTATTGTTTTGTAAATGAAAATAAAGATATAAACAGATATACAAGATCTACATAGATATAAAGCTCCATGAAAAATAAGAAATTCATCTAAGTAAATGTGACCTTGCAGAACTATGGGAAATCCTAATTCTAGGGAGTCTGCTTCAGCAAAATATGTGATGACATTTTACCTTGCATATGCTGACTCCTCTTCTCAAAAGACAGCAGTGTAACAGCTACTGAGAAGAAATTAACTTACCCTAGCTAAAACCAGGACAAATAGTGTTGAAGCCTGGGATAGCATCAGAACCTACATTTTTCTCTGCATCTGGCTTCTGAATTACTGTAAGTATAAGCTTTTTTATGTTGTGATAATAAAGATCAAAACTTACTACCATTTCATGCTAGAGACTGCAATATAGACTATAAATGTTCAGGAAGATATATATGTATATAAAACGAGTGTTTTCCAAATGCTTTCAATTTTACTGGTGTCAGTTGTAAAACCTTCTTCCCTCCCACAGTGCATGGTCAATATTACAGATCAGTCATAAAGGGTGAGGACTGTGAAAAAATCAGGTACAGACATAGTTCTCTTATAGATCTGAGCACCTGAAACTGTTTGGTGCAGTTAAATTTATTTTTAATGGTTTTAAATGGCTAATCAGCCTATTTAATGCTCACACAAGTCAGAAAAAACTACACTGAAGCAATACAGAAACACTGAAAAGAGAAACTCTTATTTCTTTGAAATATTACACTAATTTCTTACCAAAAATTGGCAGCAAGGTAAAAAGGCAATATTAATAGATTAATTCTATCATGAAGGAAAAGACAAAACTCCTAAACAAAAGTGTAGCTTCAGGCAAATCCAGTTTTAAGTTGTTCAATTCTGCCTTCAGATTATTTTCAGAAACATTTCCTCTCAAGACTACAAATAATTTTGCACTTATATTGTCTGTCTTGTGAAATGATGAATTCTCCCTAAGTGAACTCAGCTCAGCACCAGCATGGTGTTATTGGGCCCAGTTAAGAATTCTTACAGGGAGGGAGGGAGGCTCTACCCACCTCTTCACCCTTGAGAATTCTGCTTGGTGTCTCAAGGACTACGAGCAAGTTGATGCTTCCTTAGTGCACACTAGGGAGCCTATGCTGCTCTTTAAAATACTCTCAGCAGGGCTGCTCTGTTATGAGTTTGGCCAAAACAACCAGTGGCTTAAGAAGGAGAGCTTTGCTGGAAAAAACCTTGGAGCTTCTTCCATGAACTCTGCTAGTAAATGTGTTTTTTTAAAAAAACTCTTTCTAGTTAAAATTGTCTTAAAAATAAGGGGTAGAATCTACAGCAACTTAGTCAACACATCTTTTCCTGCAGACAGAAAATTTGAGTGTATTAGGCCTTATAGAAAGCAAATATGGTCATCCAAATGCACACTCAGTAATTTTTATATTCTTTATTCCATTACTGCTAATAATTGTGTTCTTACCAAGGCCATCTAGGAAGACAAATGATTGTATCAAGTACGGTTTCTACAGAAAAGGGACACTGAGATGAAGAATTTCTGTTAATACAATTTATGGAGAGATAGGTTTTGCAGGTGCTCCATGTTATACATTTGGATTTCCAAATCTTCACCTAATATTTTTTCTTTCCATAGTGGCTGTGGTAGATTAATCTTTATCCAAATATGCTTAAAAAGAACATTATGATTCACCTTGCCAAAACTGCATATGAATTTTGAAACAGAGAAAATGTTCATGTTTGCTGTAAGAATTGGCACCCATTCTATATCACTTCAAGAATGGTTCCTGCACTGCTAGGCTGAGAAAAGCATGAAGCTTAGTTTTAAAGGAAAATCCATTTATAAAAGATGATACTTATTTATTTTTAATTCTTATTAAGCAGAAGTGGCTTTCTCCTTCAATATTAAAATTAATTTTTTCATTCACAACTTTCTACTAGTACAAAAAAAAAAATTGATTTTGGCACTCTTTATTCTCTCTCTGTAACTTGTGGAAGACAGCATAACTCAAATCCAGGCGTGGCACATATGATACAAGCAGCTCCCTGAAATCCAGTGTATTTGCCCAAGTGTCACATGATGGGCTGTACATGCAAAGGCCACAGAAGATCAAGAAAAGGTTTCTATTCATTTTACAGCAAGTCCTTCTGGCTTTTGAGGCACTAAATAATCTTGCCCTTTCAGCAGTGCTTAGCTATACTGGCTTGCATTGCTCAGAATGTGGCCAGCTTGGTGCCCTGGAAGCAAGGGCTCCCAGCCATTGGAGTGATGGGGAGTTCAGCCAGAAGGAAGAGTGAGGACTGTGCCTCCTGTCAGCAGGGTGTGCACCATCCAGAACTGGCATGAGAGACTGGGGGTTTGCCTTACAATCAAAGGAAATGGGTTTGATGAGAGCCATGGTCTGTCTGAGAGGTTTGTTTTTATGGCAGACCTTCTGTATATTACTTCACATCAGCAGTGGGATTAATATGGTCAAATACAGCATTTCTAATGTGTTTTATACAGAAAAGGCACACCAAGGTTGTGGAAATAAGACTAAAAAACTGTGTAGCAGATAATTGCTACCTATTATTACTATTCTTATATACTATTATTATAGTATCCCCCTAGAAAGTATAGAACTGGCAAATTAGTGTTTTCTTTCTTTCTTTCTTTCTTTCTTTCTTTCTTTCTTTCTTTCTTTCTTTCTTTCTTTCTTTCTTT
>VZRH01001120.1:130956-237502 GCA_013397555.1 Urocynchramus pylzowi | reverse complement strand
AAAGCAGTCAAACCAAATAAGCAAAAACTCACTAGCCATAAAGCATTCCAAAAAAAAAGAACTCTCGGAAATTAAGTCATTTTTATAGACGCCTCCTGTTTACTCTTTCACATTCATTCTTCTGACTTTGACTGAAAATTCATGGTTACATTTTGGATGTTTACTATACTTGATATCACTCATAGTATTGCTGGTATTACACACTTCACTCAGTTCCACTGCTCCACCAGACACAGGTTTGTATTGTTTTCTTCTTGGTCCTTTTCACCTGTGAAAAATATATCACTTTATGTGTTCATGTATAAGCCCATTATATAGGCCATTATATTGCATGATTTTCTAAATATGTGCATGATGAAGAATGATTTCTCCCTCTCAATGTGTTTAATTCTGAAAAAAACCAATTAAGTAAAGAAAACAATAATTTTTGGGGTAATTGATACTAGCTGAAAATTATTTTTGCCATGAAAGCTGGATAAAGGTGAGTCTCTAATTAATTTAGGGGTAAGTATAAAGTATTAATAATGGGATCCTTTCAATATTACCTTGAAACAATATTGAATTGTGCAAATATATAAAGATCTTAATTTATGTTGTAAAATCCTGAGATTATAACTTCACTCATGCTTTTCTCAATTAGGATATCTTTTGTAAAATCAGAAACACAGCCTTCTCTGAGTGCTCTAAGTTCATATTGCTTCAGCCAAGATACATTTTATAAGTAATTGGCTACTTGGGTTAAATGCACCATGTCCATTTTAGATCAGACATTTCTCAAGCCCATATTAATTATCAAAATAGTTTGGAAAGCCAATTACCAGTAATGGTGTGTTTGGCAGCTAACAACAATTGCATAATCAGCTTTCATTTTCCATTGTCCAATGTTCTAAATGAAAAAGTATTACATACCATAGGATGTGGGATTTTTTTCTTACAACTATTTTCAAATTTATATTTAATGCCCTAGAGAAAATGTAATAAATAACAATATTCTCAGGTATTTGCTTGAATGCAGTCAGTAAAAACACATGTTTATAAACTGTTCTCCAATGTGTGTCAGAATCCTAATTTTTTACAAGTCACACATGACCAAGTTGCACTACAGACAGGGATAAATAATTCTATGGAATAAGAGAACTTCTCTGGCAGCTTTGTGCCTAGCTTTTTTTTTCAGACAAGAAGTATGTGTTGTTTCCCGAGATTGTTATTTGTGTTCATAAACACAACCCATGTAAACATGGTAGATAGGAATATTCAAGGACTGGGAAATCTAACTGACATTGACAGAACAACCAGCTGTCAGAGGAACCTACAGAGAGAGAAAAGCATGGAAGAATTCATTGTATATGGTTTGCAGGCACTCTTTTTTTGTATTCTTTGTGAAATTTCTGTTTTACTCTAGTAGTCACCCATGCATACCTTTTATATTTCTCCTTATTTTTTCACTTTCCATGGCACTACTATTTTGTGTCTCATGCTACCCCTTCAAACAACTTCATTTTTGGTCATCATTCTTTGAATTAATTTGGTCACTTTCAGTTAGATTTCTCTTTCCATATTTGCTCACTGAGATCTCTCTCCTGAGGAAGCAACAAACCTGTGTTAACCCTGAAACAACTATAAAGACCAAACATATTTTAAAATGTTTTACAAGCAAGCCCAACCTTGTACATACTTCAACCTATAAGACATAATATAGAAAAGAATGCTCTTTTAAGTTTAAAAGTTAATATAAAAAAGATACAATACACTCACACAACCAAATAATGATTTGATTTATTATGGAAAAGAAACTGTGAGACAATATTGGATTTGTTGAGAAGGTATACTATTCTGGAGGAAGATTATGAATGGATTTTAATATAACATTGTCAGTCATGACCTTAGGGAAGGAAGAAGAAAAGTGTACATCTGGCTGTAGACATTATCAGTAAGAAAGTGACCATCATAAATGCAGGGGGAACTGAATTGTTTTGAATATAAAAATGTGTGATGTAAGGATAACAAAAGCAAATTTATTTATATATATAAAAAAATGAGTAATTCTGACCTTACACATTAAGCAAACATGTTCAGCTTAGAAACTGAATATTTTTAGAATGGATTCTTAGATAATTTAACAAATACAAAGTACAGACCAAGTGGAGGAAAATAATTTGGGTTTTTTTAACAGGTCAAAATAAAGATGGAGAAGACATGTTACGTTTCATAAACACAATTAGAGCAAACACTGAGGAATGGAGAAGGTAAAGGGATTTTGGTGGGTTTGTCAGTGTAATTAACATAGTCAGTATTTCAGAAATATTGAAATGTTTTGGTTACTTCAAGTTGGAATCAAAGCCATGTGAACAATCAAAATTTACATTAAAACAGGTTCACACCACTCATACTCCAATTTCCTGTTCAAATTCTCTTCACTCTTTAACATCAAATTTCAAAATTTCATTTTGTTGTTTTGCAACAGGGAGACATCCAAAAGTCAACTTCCAAACTGGAGAATATATATATTAGTATATATATAAGTAGATGCTAGTAGATCTTTCATGTGATAAAAGCTTTCTGCACACCCACCAAGGAGCACAGAAAGGCTGTGGCAGGAACAGGAGCCCAAATATTACCTTGGTGGTGTGCTGCTCCCAGACTTATAACAGGAGCCAGCAGGCAGAGTTAGAGGAAACACCAAAATCAGAACTCAGAGAAGAGGGCACCCTGTCTGGAGAGACCCCCGGTGTTTCTTCAGGATAATCTCAGCCCCAGGGTCCAAGTGAGACGTGGGTGAGCTGCCATGGGTTAGCAGCAGAGCACCTTTGGGACAGAACAGTCACTTTGGTGTGGTACACACACATCAGCCTGTGCAGAGCAAGAGTGCTCAGGGTAGCACAGGGCTGGGGGATGTTTATGGGAGGAAAGATGTGTCTTAAGATGATCTGTCTGTGCATGCAGAGGCAATTATTTGTCTTTTCATGATTAGCAAGTGTGGTTCAAAATAATGAAAAATTGGAATCTATAAGTATGAAAGCAAGCCAGACTACTTTGAAAAAAACACTGATTCAGACACAGATTAGTTTTGGGAAAAAAATGTATTTAATGTGTGAGGTGAAGTGAAGATGAGTCGAATGATAGGCTGCAAAAACATTCATTTGGTGAAAGCTACCAGAGAAAACAAAAATTCAGTGGAATTAGGTCCAAGTCATTTTAGTAAGAGACAAACTGCTATTCATGACAATGTTTTGCTCTGTACGCTTTTTTTTTTTTTTTTTCCCTAAAAGTTATAGGAAGAAATTATTCCAAATCCTGGAAATAATTGTCTTGAAACCAAATTCTTGTCTTAACATAAATGTCCACCATGTGGAGTATAAAGTTGAAGTCAATTTTCTTTAAATAGCACAGTAGCTCAGCTGAAAAATGAAAAAAAGTAAAATCTTGGCCAGCAGTGCTAAGCAGTAGGTGTTACAGAATTATGTTTATATTTCCTGGTTTATCCACTCAATGTTTTCTTTAGGTGTATCTTGATTTTACAGCATTTGGCAAAGAGTAAGATCTACAATTGCTGTAGATGTAAACTTGTTGGAACAGAATGCCTGTGTTGTAAACTTGATGAGACAATATCTTGTCTCATTTATGAAAAGAAAGAACCCCAACGCTTAATAGAACTATTTTTCCTTGATATATAACATTTGTATGAAAGTTAGCAAGAAAATATTATAACCTATTTCTTTGTTCTTCAGTGGTTGACAAAAGCAAAATATGATCCTTTGAGAATGCAGCAACATGTACTGAGGGAAAATCAGGTTCATTTGCATACTGTGTTATGGAGCATTTAATGAAACTTTGATTCAGAAGCTTTTTAATGTTGAATGATTGTCTTAAGGAAAGAAAAAAAGGAAAAAAAAAAACCCACATGAAAAACAAAGCACTGGGCAGCTTTCACTTAAGGATCCTTTTGTAAGGAGTTTGGAATCAGTGAAACATGCTGAGTTTTATAACTCTTCCTTTCCTTTTCATTTCTTTTGATCTCCATTTTCCCTAAACATTAATGCATGCTGTGATGTTTCTGTAAAATTATATCAACTGGAACCTGATTATTATTTTGGTGGGATAACATGAGCTATAAATGAAGGACAAGAATAAAAATGAATCTAAAATCTTTATTTTCAGTATTCATCAGTAGATATCATCTGTCTTTACATAAAACCTTCAACATACTTTAGCTCTTCACTGCTCTTAAACATCAGGTAAGTCTTTGTGGAAGCAGATCCATTCTGCTTCTTGCTCTTCTTTATACCAGCAAAGTCTGTTTTGTTAACTCTTTCATTCCCCTGCCTTTCCAGTAGATCATGCAGTCTAATGATTCCACAATAGCCCTCTGCTCACTTTATTGCTGTAGTCTACATTTTCATCTGTTACAACATTCTTGAAGGCATTAAATGTAAATTTTGCTGCTGCTGTTAACCTACTTCTCATACAAATGTGACTGTGATATGTTGAGTTGTGGAGATTAAAAAATGTTAGGACACATAACCCTAAAACTATGAGGCTTTTAAAATTAAAGCCATTTTGGATTATATTAAGGAAAAAAAAAAAAAAAAAAAAAGCTTTGGCTACTGAGCCTTCCAGACAGTGCATGAACATAATTTTCAGATTCTCTTTGAAATCATAGGCTTAGAAGCACAATGACATCATCATGACATAAAGAGTCATTTGCAATCACTGCACTCAAGAGTCTCTAGGGATCATAAAGGCCATGAAAGTCAGGATTGAATTGCCAGTACTTACGATGCTGTAGCTGCCTGTAATAAACAATATCTAAGCACAGTAATATACATTTTGGTGCACATAAAACTCTTGGCATTGTACACAATAAGAGCAGTGAAAGAAGAAAGAGCTTAGCTGCTGCTGGCTCTCAGGGCTCCCAAGGCTTTTGAGAGCTGTCCAAATGTGGGCAGTATGTGGTAAAATGACAAATTCAGGAGGAGGCATTGCAGCATGCTGCTGTGTTACAAAGAGTCAACAGGAATGAATGACTGTAAGGAAGGACATATTGATGAAGTATCAAAGGGACAGAGCAAGCAACTTCCAAAAGCTTACTTATTTGAGAAAATATTTGCATAATTTAGCAAGAGAATTTTAGTACCTATCTAAACTAAATTACAGAGTGAAAATTTCTGTAGTCAGCCCATCACCAGCTCAATCACCTTCCTATGCTATTATAGATGTCTCCATGTCATCAACTGATGGCTTCAGAGGGAAATGAACAGAATTCATTCTTTTAAGGCGACAATCTTTCAGGATAACTGATGTTGGTAAGCATAGATTTTGAAACACAGCCTCTCAAAGAATTTTACTCAAAATTAATTTTTCAAATTTTGCAGGAAACATCTTTCCACAGGTTGAATAGAAACTAGATTTTATGTGCAAGGCTTTCTTGTTCTAAAAGGCAGTGACTAAATATAGATCTCCAATTGCGTACCTTTTCCTGAGTGCATAATAGACTTTTGTCTGTGTATTTCCCCCTGCACCTCATTCCATGTAAGAAATAGCTGAAACCCTAACACTCAAAACTTTATTTTCATTCTTTATTATTGGACATTTCGTTTTGCTGTTGAGGACAGCTGGAATAATGCCTGTGCCTCTAGCCCTGTGGAAATCTGTTAGCTAATAGTTTTTCTGACAGAAGTCTCTTTTCTTCCCTGCAAATTATTATGGGACACTTTCAGTTTCATGTTGACTGCTCTCTGTTTCTTTACCTATCCTTCAGTTTCTTTTATACAGTTGTTTTTTTGTGAGGGCAGAAATCTTTCTTCTGATGTTCTCTCTTACCACAAATATTCTGTCTTCCAGTGGTTTTCCTAGGCTTGATGGATACAGCATTAAGACCGATGGATTTGGAAAATGTTGGAGGTCACTGAAGGGAGCTGACTGCAGCTCTGGAGCATTCATTGTTTGGATGAGGAGGTGAGCACTTGGATGCTTCACTGCAGCTCCTGCTGCACAGAGGTGCCTTCCTCGGTGTCCTGAGGATGCCTGGCTCCTAGGATGGGCTGTATAAAGTGAAGGTGCCATCTCATGCCTGGGACAGTGAAGTGACATTCAGAATTAGACCCTCTGAGTAAAGAGTGTGAAAGACCAGCCAGAGGGTGAAGCTCTGAAAGTGCAACAATCTGAGAGATTCTTGCTCTTGCTGCCCCACAAAGTCTTTCTGTGATATTTTGAGGCACACAACTAAAATGGTATATAGTCACATAATCCCTTGAATGGCAGTCCAGCTACTTTACTCTTTCCCACCTTTTCTTCACCTTTTCAGCTAAACATCTCCTTCTACTGCTCTAAGCCACAAGCCCATTTTTGGGTTTCTGTGTCCCATGCAAACAAATCTATCAGATACGTGTAATTTAGTGCTTGATTCCTGAATATACTCTTATATTTGAACCTTGTTTTCTGCATGAAAATGTTGCAGTGCTATGCAAGAATGATTTTTAGTGTGTTGCACATTATGTATAGCAACAAGCATGATATGAGTACGATTTCTTTAATTTTAAATTTTTTTTTCTGTGTAAGCAGCAAAAGATACACTTTAGGAGAACAGTAAATCTCTGTGGCAGTCCTGAGCCCTGAATGTATTTATTTTCCATACAGGGTACAGCAATAGCAATATCCAAGCCATAAGAAATTGGACCTGAATATAAATACATTAAATGGCCATGACACTTTCATAATGTAACTTAAACTCTCTGAGGAATGCAAATATGTCCCTTTATTTTTTGCAAATTTCAACAAGAGAAGGCTGTGTATATGAGAGAGTTATTTTCATTTGAGGATAAAAGAAACTATTTTCTTCATAGAAGGAACATAAAAGTTTTGAGATAGTATAAAAGTAAGATTAAAAATATCATCTTATTTAAATGTCTCCCTTAGAACATGTTACTTATTTCTCCAAAATATAACAACAATTTCAATGAAAAAATAATTATTATTCTACACCAAACTTCTCTTGAGGCTCAAAACTTCATTTTTGTATTATAGTATTCTACAATAAAAGCATAATTTTGGAGTTACGTGTTTTGGGCCACATCTTATTGAAAGGGCCCACCTGCCTTATAACTTTGCAGCATATGCAGCTTTGGTGAAATGGCTTTTGATCAATTGACAAAAAAAGACAAAACCAAAGTTTTCCATCCCACATTTTCAATTACTAAAGCCACAAATTGATTCTTCTGCCAGAGATGATTATTGAGGAATCAACACAAAAGAGTTACCAAAAAATGTAGATTAAGAGACACTCACACTGCCTGGAGGTTCTACTCTGTATGTTACAGGAATTTTCCTTTTTTTTTTTAATGGGAGCCAGTGGAAATAGGTAATGGAAGTTCATTACAGTGACAGTAAAGAGGTTAGAACAAGTTTACAGGCTTTGGGTATTTCTACCTTTTCACAGTGAAGCAAATACAGAGGATCTCTGTCTCGATATACAATCTTGCTGTTTGCTCATCTGCTCAAAGCACTTCTTTTCTCCTATCTTTAAATCCAGTCAAGTTTCTGTTTCTCTTACCATTAACTACATAATTAACAGTGATAGAGATACAGTTTCAAACACTGAGTATTGCCCTGGGGCTTTCAATTTGGTGCTGATATTTGGCCATCAAAGTATAGTTAGCACAGATGGTACAAAGATGAAGCCTCAGCTAATCAGGACAAAACACAAAGAAAGATGTCCTTATGAAGTTTCTAAATATCAAATTAATGAGGGGAAAGGTAGAAACTGCTTAACCAGTCAAATATTTCTTGAAACTGAAATTCAAGAACAATGGTAGAAATAATCCAGACTGCAATTTTGGAATATTGAACCTGATTTTTTAGTTTAATTTGTTTTATTTTCCCAGGTTTTCATTTCCTTTTTTGTTTGTTGCTTTCCCTTCAGCATCAATTCTTTTTCTTCATTCATTTCAGAAGACATTTATTTTTGTTAATACAAATTTTCTTTTAGTAGAAACCATTTTCAGATTAATCTGCTACAGTGTCAAACCACAAATCACTGGATTTCTATCTATAGATTTGAAGATCTCCATGTGCTGTGTTTGGGAACTCATTTGGTGTTTATTTAACTATATAAAGTATTAGAGAACAAATGTCCACAAATATAAGGTGGAAGAATAATACAGGCAGAGAGCATAGACTTTTTTTCCCTCCTGTATGGTCTGCACTTTTGCAACTTAGAAACAATAAAAATTACCAAACAAATTTCACTGAAAGGAAATATAAATCAGTCTAAAGGGTGGGGTTTATGGACTGAGCCTGTAACCACTGAAGTTCCCCAACTATCTTGCCTCACAGGGAGAGAAGATTGTCGCCTTGTTCTTTTGAGTTTCTCTAAGCCTTCTGATGTTTACATTCTTGTAATGGAGTTTCTCACGCACTTTCATGTAAATAATGATTGTTTTGCATTCTTCTCTGTAGGAAGAGAATTTTACTGGACTGTTAGTTTGACCACTGTGGTTGGAGAGGTGGCAATGTCGTTCTCCAATCCACTGTCATCTTTAGAATTCTATAAAGGTTGAGGTCTGAAAAATAAAGCTCTTTTCCTGTTCCTCTCTGAATACTGGAACACCTTGCGTGAGTTTTATTACTTGTTGTTGCGACGGTGACAATAGATCTACTGACTGCCTACATCAGACATTCTGCAATTCTGCAGAATTCTGCAAACCATTGCATTCACCATTGCATTCATGGGTCAGTGAATTCTTCTGTGTGACTTACAGCAGTAGTAGAATTTAGATCAGTTTTTTCCTACTCTGACACTGAAGTGTTACAAAATGTGCCTTAATTTTTTGTGCTACAGCTCTGTATTAGTCTGGTGAGTCATACTGAGCACAGCATCCACAACTCCTTCTATACCATTTTTTATGGTTTTGTTAGTGCACTGATGAAAGTCTAGACTAATTGTAGCAACAGTAGTGGAGTTGCTCATATTGTATTGTGCAACCATGTGGGCTGGTGGGCTGAAGCTTGAGCAAGAAGGGCTGTTGCTGCTCTGAGACTTGAAAATTATCTTCCCATGGGTGCTGAGGGAAATGGTGAAAAACAGAGAGTGCAGAAGGTGGCTAAAGGGGGGACTACACAGACAGAAACAAGACCAAATTTAACACAGCTTGGCAATGACATATGGCACTTCAATTGAAAACACTTCTGTTTGAAGTTGAGAGAGTGATATGATGACATTAATAATCAGGCTGTGAAAACATAGGCAAATGATTTGCAGAGAGCCTGGGGTGAGGATTTGAAGTATTATATACAGCTTCAGCCTGGTCTGAAGGAAAACTTCACAAAGAATTCTGAGAATAATTTTTTGAAAAAAAAAAAAGGAGAAAATACTCCATTCTGAACAGGTCAACAGCAGCATGGATGCTGAATGGATTGCGCCTATTCACACCTGCTTCCTTGGAAGCAGAAATACTGCCAGAGGCTTCTGTGTAAGGAATGGCTCAGCAAGCCAGGCTAGCAGCAGAGCAGGCGTCCAGCCAACAGAGTGGATGCTAAAGCAAGGTGTGAATCTGGCTGATTTAAATTACTTTAAAAGGCTATGGCCCAGTGAGGATGATTAGAAGCAAAGATGATTTACTGTAATACCAGAAAAATCAGATAGAGATGACTGGTGGGGATTAGTGAAGGGGATCAATCACTTGCAGAATTGTGAGCAGGAACATAAAATAGTTTGTCAGCCTCATATAGTGAGGCTCTCCCTTCCCTGGTGCCTCAAATGGGGCAGGTTGCTGACGTCCTCCAAAACTTGGCCTTTTCGCTTCCTTGGGACAGCCAGTGAGTGATCTGGAGCGGGGAAAGGGAAGATTGAACAGCTCAGTCATGGAGTTTTCAGTGAGGGACTTGCCTTTAAACAACTACCAAATATCTTTTTTTGAGGTTAGTGGTAATTTGCCACTTGTCAATTGTTACTTTATGCTTTTCGTTTCCTTTTACCCTCGGTAGACCAAATGAACTCTTACATCTATCTGTAGAACTCCCTGCCTCACTGAGCATCTAGATGATTTAATTTCCTAGGTCTCTGACTGAAAGCTCAAGCCAATGATATTTTTAGCCGGGACTTCTTGAGATGTGAAGACTATCAGACATGGATTGGGAGAGACAAACAGCAGAGAAACAGTGATTTTAGATGTGAGATGAAGGCAGCGTTGGAGGCTTTTGCTTGGGTCATGGTGATCATGAATTCATAGGTGTGGATTTGGGTAGATGTATGCAGGATTAGGAGATTTAGGAGGTAGACCCAGTGTGGCTATATTTAATTTGTTTCCTGAATGAGCAATGTTTGGTTTCTGGTGACTAATGACACTTTCTGTTGAATGTTTCTGACTGTTCTCGTTACATTTCAGAGAGAAGGGACATTCCTTCCCCCATGGGAGTGCAGGAGCACCAAACATGCAAAACAGTCGTATGACATACATCACCATGAAATCCATGGCAACTCAGTACACATTGATGCTCTCAGACATTTCTCTGCTTTATTCCAGAAAGATAGCTTTTCAACTGAGAGGATGCGGAAAATCACTTGTATTGGATTGCTGTGGTCCTAACTTGATCTAAATTTCAATACAGACTGGATTGGGTTTGAAGGAACCTTAGAGACCATTTAGTTCCAACTCCCTGCCATGGACAGGGACACCTTCCACTAGATGAAAATGCTTCAAGCCCTGACCTTAAACACTTGCCCCAGCCTAACTTGCCCCAGCCTGACCTTGAACACTTCCAGGAATAAGGCAGCCCAACTTCTCTGGGCAATCTGTTTCAGTGCCTGACCACCCTCACAGGGAAGAATTTCTTCCCTAATGTCCAATCTAACCCTTTCCTCTGTCAGTGTTGTTCCCCCTTGTTTGTCACTCCAGGCACTGGTTACTTAGGCACTGGAAAGGGCTCTACAGTCTCTGTGGAGCCTCCTCTTTTCCAGTCTGTACGACCCCAGCTCTCTCAGTCTGTCTCCACAGCAGAACTGCTCCAGCCCTCAGAGCATCTTCCTGCTCCCCCTCTGGACTCACTCCATCATGAAAGTTCCTAAGTCATACTCTGGTACACTCCATGTTCTCCAAGGCACAACAGACACCCACACTCTCTTGATGGATGTTTCCACAGTGAGGACAGAGTGAAAAGCTTGTCCATACCACACTGTATTCCAACCCTGTTCTGATCATCTGCTGCCTTCTCACTGAGACCACATGAAAATTACTTATAGGAAGTGAATCTTCCAGTAATAAAAATAAGAGGTTAATGTGTTTTTCTCCTTAGGTCACAAGCAGAAATTGACTAAATGATCTCATCACAGTCCCAAGTGGACATTTGTCTCCATTAGAAAGAATCTCAGTTTGACATGTTTTGAAAATATGTGAAGACCACAACTGAGGCTGGAACAGGAGGCATTTAACAAATGAGATGTTGTTTTGATTAAAATTTATGATGGAAGAATATTGTGTAAAATAAAGATCTCCCAAAGAAAGACAGAAAGAACTTTTAAAATAAGTTAAACTCATTGCTTCTACTTGTCACATATAAATATGTTTAATTTGAATACAGGTGATTCATACCTCCTGCTTGGTTAAATTAATGAAGAACTTTTGCTTTAGATGAAAAATAAATTTAGATGAATTTAGCTTCATGGACTTCAGTTAAGCTGGGCTAATAGTTCACTAGCTGGCTGGGTGGGTTTTTATATGAATGCCTCATTCAAAAATTAAAACCTTTGTAGCAAAATAGGCAAAATACATTAACATTAGTACCAGTCTTCACTAGAGACCCAATCCTGGGCAATTTGAGACTGTGGGACTGTTGCCAACATTTCCAATGGATTGAACACTCTCTTAAATCCTCTGAGGGAAGTGGCAGTGGTCAGTCAATTCTCTGGCTGAAATCCCTGTAAGTGAAAGTGATGTGTGGGCTTAGGTGCTGTGGGAGAAAAAGCCTACCTAGGACACGGCTTCACAGATTGAGCTTTTGCATCTACTCCTTCTCTACTGTCTCCCAGAATACAACAAAGATGCTGGCCCTGGAAGACAGTCCTGAGATTTTAGTTTTGAATGGTAAAGTAAAAACAGACAGTTTAATATGAAACTTTAGTCTTAGGTGTCTCTTCCATATTGTGCACAAGCCAAATTCAAACCTTGACTGTGGGTACATGGTATTTATAAAGCCATGGAATTTGTGGAGGCATGTATACATGCACACTGCCCTTCTTACTGTGGGGATGACTTAAACTTTTGAATGTATCTTAAATGGATACATCTTGGATTATAAATTAAGTTTAAGTTATCTTGGATGACTTAAACTTTCTGTCCATCCCAAGAGGGAGCCATGACCAGAATCAAATGGCTGTCAATGCACATGTTATTTTGAAACATATGACTTATGAAGGAGCTATCAGCTGTAAGTGCTTCCTCTGATCACATTAGAATCAGCAGTACACTGGAAGAGGAGTTTCCAAATTATTGATGTTTGAGGTAAATCTTTTTCATGGAGTAGTTACCTTCTTAACATAACACAACACCGTTACAATATTCTAAACCAGGAAGCTAACCTTTTCACATTGCAGAAAATAAGGAAAGAGCAGGGAGATGACATAGTAGCATAGATGTAGGAATGAATCATTTTTATTTTTAATATTAGGAAGTGATCTCTGTTTTTTATTACCTTAGTGGAGGCATAGAAATAGGGCTAGAGAGAGTTAGCTTTCACATCTTGAATAAAAACATTAGAAGCTAAGGTATACCATGAAAGACAACTTGGAGATAAATATTTCTGAGACTCTAGTTAGAGAACAAATTGTTTTCAAAAGAAGACATCTCAAATATTTAGTGTTCATCGCCACTAAGCTATTGGGATGCTGACTATGCCAACAAATTATCAGTATTTATATGATAGAATATTTATATGGCATTTTTAAGAATATGAAGCTTATTTCTTCTTGGTTTTGAGGTTCAAGAATATGATATGTAGTAAAGTAACTTTTATCACATTTCTATGACCATATAGAAGGACGACCTAGGAAGTTCTTAACTGGCTATCTTTATCTTACCCTCTGTAAGGAGACCTATATTAAATTGTTAATCACTGAGTCTTTATAACACATTATTTCTATCAACAAAATGTATTTTTCTTTTTTTTTTAATTCAGATTAAATAAGCACTTTTTCTGCAAGCTAAACTCTGAATTGTTGTTGTGTTTGCTGATACATTTGTTTGTACAGAAAGATGCTTTTCTTATGGCTGCAAAGGATGTTCCTTTTTTTGTATCAATCAGCAAACTTGCTGCACTCTCTTTCATATGGAGCTGAATTCCAGCGCCAGTGAAATAATCAAAATGCAACTACTATCTATGTCTTCAGCATGCACAACACCCCTTCTCTACCCTGATTAAATCTATTTCCACAACATTCAGTGCTTCAAAAGTGCTCTGGGGCCAAAAATATAGCAGCATAGGAGTATATGTCATCATCATCTTGAGGACATATTTCTAAACTAGTGTGAGAATATATAGATTCAAATAATGATTTTTTTTTTTTTTTTTTTGGNATTCAAATAATGTTTTTTTTTTTTTTTTTTTCATACTGAGTACAGAAAGAATTTAAGCATGATTAAAAAAGGGCAGAGATTAATTTATGGTTTCAAATATCAAAAGATCTGCTAACTTACATGGCACAGTATGAAACCAATTATTAAAAATAGATGAATTGAGAAGACTGATTGATCTTGTGTGCTTTTTATAGCAGCTCACAGACACATGAAACATTTATTTTCACTTATGTTACAAGCATCCAAT
The DNA here is from genome assembly GCA_013397555.1 of Urocynchramus pylzowi. NCBI lineage: Eukaryota > Metazoa > Chordata > Aves > Passeriformes > Fringillidae > Urocynchramus > Urocynchramus pylzowi. The sequence continues at coordinate 223,690 of VZRH01001120.1, read as the reverse complement.
TTGGTAATCATTATGCAAGCTTCAGAGGCTGATTATCACATTTCCGTAGAAGTTAATGTCTTCTGCAGAAGGCAAGCTGTTAAAGTCAATTACTCAGTGTCTTTAGAAACTCTGTTTTCTTTTGAAGATTTTGGGGCAAAGTTTGGCACTCCTTACCACTAAACTAATCTGAGCTGCAAAGAAATCTTTCCACTGTTGAGCAAATGATGACAGCATAGTGTTACTCTTTAGTCTATACACTATAAGCTTTCACAGTAGTCACAAGTCATAGAAACACACTTGAAAGAGCATTTTATGCCATTTCTGGAGTTGAACGGAAATTCTCAAGTGAAACTTTACATCTCAGAAAACACAAATTGAGAGAAACCAGAACTTTTTCTATGCTGCATCTTTTTAGATGGCAAAACCAGCTGCAGTTTCAATACTTGTCTCCAGACAGAGCAGCTGGACAAAAGATCCATCTGAAAAAAGACACAGCATTGGAGAATGAAGGGCTAGGTACAGGTTCTTTGGTCATTTGATACAGTAGAATGATATAACTGTGAAAAGAAAAAAACAAAAAACAAAACAAAACCAAAAAACCCCAAACAAACCAACCCAAAAAACCCTTGCCCCAAAGCAGACAAAGCAGACCCTTGTCATGAGCTGTGTATAGCTTTAGGCAGGGCCCCACCCCCAGTGTAATCAGGTCATGAATAATGTGACTCCTTCCATCTTGTAAATTCAGTTTCCTTCAGACAGAAAAAAAAATAACAGACATGGATTTTTTCCACCAAATGTAATTCCTATTTTCTGAATACTTCTGGTGCTTCAATGAATAATCTAATCACACGTTGGGATATCATGGAGATCAGAAAATCACCTAATTGTTGGCTGTCAATTCACCTCATCTACTTACTGCCTCTGACAGAGTTAGTTTTGTCTTTGCTAGTCCCATCAGGTATTGGAAATGTTCCTGAACTCCTGATGCTGAAGAGCCCACAGCATGCCCAGGTTTTTCCTACACTTTTAGCTCCCTTTTTCCTGTTGCTGCTGAGGACCATTACTTCTTAAACTGTTAGTAACCAACAAGCATGTTTAGAAAAATTTGGTTGTTTATTTCACATTAATATTCCTTACATAAAAAGCCAAGCTATTCAATTTTCTTTGCCAATTAAATCCTTGTTTGGGTTATACATTAGGACTTTCTATTTCTGAAATTTAGTCCCTGTGTTTCTTGCACTGGAATAAAGGCATTTCTGATTTGCAGCTGATGCACCATCAGTTTTTCTTTTGATCCTTTTGTACAAAACTTTATCCCACTACCTTCTAAGCTTCTCTCCTGTTTATCCTTAACTGGAGGAATTTTTTCCCTATCCCCTCAATCCTAATTTAAAACATTATTCATTGCATTCACAACTGTGCAGCGATACTGTTGTCTTTTTTCCAGGGGAGCCCATCCTCCCTCAGTAGCTACAGAATACCATCATGTGATGAAGGAAAGCAAAAGCCTGCTGCTGACATTGCTGACATGGCCATATTTACCCTCAGGCTTTGCTTGTCCCTGTGTGAACCCTGTTTTTTTCCCCTGGGAGGGTTGATGAGAGCAGCACTTGCCACTGCTGGAGTGCTGCAGTCATTTTTGGTCTGCTTCGGTTCAGTCTGGGCTGTGCTTTTATCTGTGCATGGAGGAGGATGTATACCAGGAGCCCAGATGTATCCCCTCTGGCTGTCAATAACATTTTGGACAGCTGTTATCAGGGCTGGGAGGCAGATGGGTCTCTCCACTGCCAGCAGGGGGAGGTCACCAACTACTTTTATGTTTGGGCATTCTTGAGAATGAGGGTAGCGAGTCTCCCAGTATTTCGGGTCTCTGACTTTTCTTTCTCTGCCATTGGCATTCCATCTTCCTGTGCTACCCTAGCTGCATATTTATTTCTGGAAGAATTAAAAAGGAATAGAACCCCTCCTCTGAAAATACAAAATAGTAATTTTCTAGGTGGTGTCACAGCAATTTTGCCTAAATTTTGCTTATGTGGCTGAATTTTGGGCAGTGTTCTAGCTCAAAATGAAGCAAAAATGGAGATTTAAAAGATCTTTAGTATCTCCTTGTAAGTAAACCTGACTCTTGTTTGCAGTTCCTGGTTTGGGCAAAGCATGAATGAAGTGCTTGGATTTTACCCTGTATTCACAGACCATGTACTACTTTAATGTTACAGAATGTTCTGCTGGGAAAACACAAATACCCCTTGATGCTTATACATAATCCAAAATGTTATTAACAAAACATTGTCACTGCAAATTTAAGTGGCAGCAAAATAAAGAAGCATGAATGCTAGCTGGTGTAAATTTTTTTTTTCTTACTGATTTTTTCATGTTGAATATAACTTGATGGCATTTTTAGACATTCAGGAAATATTGACTTACTGCAATAGAGCTACCCAGGAGATCAAGCTATTTAAATAGCACTGATGATGAAAGGGGCTATTTATGTGACTATACATGAAAGTATTGCTTCATATTTTCAATAAGCCATAATTTTATCATGAGTGTTCACATAATTATGAATTATTCACAAGAATATGATTTTTTTCACACATAATTATAAGTTGCCTGAAATTTTTTCTCAGAAATAATTTCTACAATTTCTTTTTTTTTAAAGTATTCTCACCTGTTATCTCAAAAAGCAGAAGTAGTATATGATTTATTAGTCATACTTAACTAGAAATCAATCACATGCAACTGAATTGCTTTTGAATCAAGAAACCTGAAAGCTGAGTTTACAACAAGCATTATTTTAAATCAAGTTCTCAAAATATATGACATATGATCACCAGCAAGAAAGGATTTGCTGAATCAAAAAACTGTAGCTGATTTCTTTTTGCCTGATGTAGTCATAATTAATAATATTGTGTTTTGTCTTTTGCCATATTGTATTTTTGCTATTGAAAAGTCATCTGGGATTATTACTTCTACTCTCTTTAAATTTTTCTTCTTTAGGATGTTTTTCAGCATTGATACAAGAATTTTTGCAAGATAAACACACAGTAAAAAATCCCCAAAAATTTTTGTGACTACATATTTCAAATCTTAATTGAGCAAAACCAGACAGTTGAAGGGAGAAATCAATTTTTTCTCTTTCCTGAGAATGCTACTTGAGAATACATGACACTGGCAAATCTACTTAATTGCTGTAGCAGTATTTTCACACTGGAAGATTATGGTTTATTTACTGAAAGAATATACTTTTCAGAACAGTACAGAAAGACTAAAAGGAAATGCAGAAAGCATTTTTTTCATTATATTTAGAGTTTTCTGTTGTCTTAGAAATCCAGGCTCATATCAAAATTCATGCAAAAGTAAGTGGGGGGTCATCCTTTTCAGCTGTTTGCCTTGTGTGGAAAAAAAGAGTTGCAATGCCATGCAGTAAAGACTCTCTGGGTCATTTATATAAACCACGTGCTGGGATTACTCAAACACTAAAGGCTGGCATGCAAAATATTAAAGCTCTGGAGGCAATCAGATAGGATTCAGGGACTCTGTTATTACAAAGCCTATGTAGCTAATGTTTCTAGATCTATATCTTTGGAGCAAGCTTTTAGGGGAATACTTAACTAACCTACACAAATAAGTAAGTTCAAGGCTATGAGGGCCATATATGTGCTCAAATATAAATATTTTTTAAAGTGTTGTGCTGTTACTGAATATTGAGTTATTCAGCCCAAGAATTAAAACTCGAGGTGTTTGGACTGACGGGCTCCCCACGTTAAGCCACATTCCTGAGACATGTCCCTGCCACCAGGCTCAACAGGGACACAAGTCATGCCACAGCCTGGCCGCCCAGCCTTGCACAAAATAAAAAATGAAGGTGGGCCTTGTTCTCTCTGCACTAATCAGAAGGGTCTACTCAGAAAACAGAGACAAACACACCTACATGGGGGCGGGCTTGGAAATTTCACTCACTTGGCATTATTATTTGAATTATCTGGGAATGTTTTGCAATAAACCATAGATGTGAATTCCTTCTCAATGTTAAAAATTGTCACAGGCCTTAACTACAATATTTTGTTTCAGAATTTCCTCTGTTTCTGATTCAGAGGAAACAAAAAAAAAGAACAAGCAGTTATTTAATGTCCTGTATGACTGTGACATTCCAGGACAAATGGTGGTGTAAGGCAGAGTGTTCAATATTTGTCTTCAATCAATTTCACTTCAGTTTCATCTCTTGTGGAGTACTGAAAAAAAAAACAAACCAGCCAGTACAGCCAATCTCAAATGTTAGTTTAAATGAGTCACTCATATTTTTTGCATAGCAGATCAGCCAATTGTTCAGTTTATCAGCATCTTATTTCTTTGAAAAAGCAATGAATAGCAATAATTTTTGAGGCAATGCAAAGGGATAGTCTCCAGTGTCAATGTCATATGCTTCAAACAGCTTGCAGGGCTCTTACTTTGCTTTCTGTCAGTGACTAATTCCATGTGTTTCAGATGGACTGCTATTTGTAATGATTTTGACAATTGGGAATAAATACCAGGAGCAAATATTTTTTTGGCACCATACAGTTGTGATTTAAGCAAAGATTGTCATTATTTTCTTTCATTCTTGTGGTTTTAATCCTTTGAGTTCAACATGGCAGCTTCCCTGCCAAAAAAAAAAAAAAAAAAAAAAAAAAAAGGAAAGAGAGAGGATGAAAGAAAAAAAAAAAAACAAAACCAAAAACAAACTGACAGGGCAGGGCAGGGCAGGGAAGTGGGCTTTGTTTTGTAAGCCTAAAATTTAGTAAATAAATAAGCATATATATTTTATCATTCTTTAAAAAGGAGCTGGGAGTTGCTGAAATCCTGGAGGAGAGGTCATTATAACTCCTTGTGCTACTGGGAATGCAGGAATGATGCTGTGGCCAGTCCTGTGGCTCAGAGCAGCTGAGCAGAAATCTGCTGATGTTGCTGATGACTGCAGGCCTCTGTCACACAAGACACAGCCTGTGTGGACATCTGAGCTCCTACAGATTCAGCATTTTGGGCTGAAGTTGAATCATGGGAGCTACTGGATGGCCCACAATGGGACCCTGATAGCCTGGCTACCAATGAGGCAGATGGTGGTGGAATGCTGGGTCTGCTGGAAACTTGCAGGAAGACTCAAGGCAATCTTCAGCTGCAGGATGGCAGGTGAACAGAAAACTTTGGGCAGAAGACAGAAAACACCTGATGTGGTTCATGGGGTAACAAGGAGGAGCTGCACTCCCTCAGTGCCACCTGGTGCAGCAGATGAACAGCAGTGCATTCCTAAGACTGCCATCCCCCAAAAGAGCAGGTCAGGCAGTTTGGTGATCGTAAGATTTATCTCCTCTGCTGCTCCTTTCCTAGCTTTTCTTAAAAGCCTTGTAAGATTCATGCTTAAAATGTAATATTGCACCAACTCAATCATTACTTGGCTAAGGGGCATCATAGAAAAGAAACAGGACCTTTCCCATAGTTGAGGCTCATGGCCTTAAAATTCTGGTTTATTATCTATGAGTGCAAAAAAACTTATTGTTCCATAATCAATTTTTTTTTTTTTTTTCTGAGTAGAAACAGCTAGACCACTTCTAAATTCTGGTTATTAAATTTGACAGTATTACTGCCCTCCAAAATATTCAGTGTATGACTTGTCCTTTAGAGCAAAAGGCTTGTGTATTTTTAAAGTACTGTATGAAAAACAGAATGAAATCTGTGCTGGGCCCACAACATAGGCCCCATTGTCCTGGACCTGAAAGAAGAAAATAAGATGGAGGGATGTGGTTAATTTGGGTCACACACTTATTAACTGAACTTGGCTGGGAATTTACAGCAGTAACCTTCACATTTGGGATCATATTTCTTTACAAAGCTGTTTCTGCTTGATAAATAGCTGCCTTTCCCACATTCCAACAGGGCCTCCAACATCTTTCCTCTCACAGGCACAATGGGACATCCTAGATTATTCTAGGGATGTATCCCTCTTAATTTCCCTTCATCTTAATTTTACAAGGAGGTTGAGCCCTTTCTGAAAGCTGAATGTGTATAATATCCCTGAAACCCACTGCATGTCAGCAACTGAACAGGTGTCTCTTTGTCTCTCCTGTTTTGTCCTTGGTGTTATGAGGAGCAGAAAAACTTCATGCTGTGGAGTTATCTCAGTGACACGGGAAAATAATATTTTCTGATTTCCCCAGAAAGACTGCTAAAGCACTCTCTGCAATAGGCCTCAAAATCATGTTTCCATGTTAAACCAAGGGCTGAGTAGCAACCCAGGATTTGACAGGGTTTCAGGATGGTAAAACCCACTTGTGCCTGAGAGCATTGTCCAAATGGCTTCTTGAACTCTCTCAGGCTGTTGCTGTGACCCCTTCCCTGGGGAGCCTGTTCCAGTGCCCAGCCACCCTCTGGGTGAAGAAACTTTTCCTGATATCCAGCCTAAATCTTCCCTGACACAACTTCAGGCCATTCCCTCAGGTCCTGTCACTGAGTACCACAGAGAAGAGATCAGTGTGATCCCCTCTGCTGCCCCTCATGAAGGAATCTCAGGTATCATGGATCCAATACCTTAAGTCTGGCTTCATCCCCAGTTCAAATAAAAAAAGTGAATGCTTAAAGAAAGATTTTTTTTCCCCATCTGTCTAGAAAATCTGCTAATATTTAACCTTATGACATTTATATTTATGTTTCTATGATGAAATTCTACTACTGAAATACCTTACTCAAAATTTGCCTCACTATGTTGTGCTGGGAATTTGCATAAGGTGGTTATTGCCTGTGAATATATTCTTATTCAAAGTCTCTGTATAGTGGAACATTGTGACAACTGGATTTTTTCTTTGAGAGAAGCAGTTTTTGGTCATACTCTTTGCAATCAGACTTCAGACATATATACGTCCCAAGTAAAGAACCAAAGATTGGTCTCATAAAATTTGAATCAGCATAAATAATTTTAAACTTGTTGTACTTATAGCTTTGTTTTTTACTGTAAGTGTGAAGAAATCTGTAAATTAAATATAGGAGGAAAAAGGCCTTTTTACAATCCCTGTAAAGCTGTTCTTCCAGGATGCAATTAAAATAAAGCAATGCCATTTACACTGGAAAGGAAATGCTCATATTTTTAAATTCTGTACTGTAATTTCCATAAGCTGGTCAGTGGAGAGGGCTCTCATCTGGAATGCTGATGGGGCAAACACTGTCAGATGTCTTTCCTAATAAGGTAAATCACACAGTGCTTGGTCAATCAGCTAAATCCAGGGAATGAACTCCAGCTCAAACTGCTTTTGCCAAAAGACACTAGCAACCACAGGTTAAAGTTCATGTCTGCCAATAACATGTTGCAAATCTAACCAGAAATGCAATCAGGATGTATTTGTTACCTCTGACAAAAACTATATAATTATATTTAAATGATGGCTTTTCTTTAAAGCAGTCATTTTTCTGTCATCTGAGAAGGCTGATGTGAAACAGCTCAAAAAGTAAAAATAGACTCACTGTTCTTTTGAGAGCTTTTTTTTTTAAATTTTATTTTATTTCTTAGGTGTAGGACTAAGTAGCCTGATTTTAGCTTGTTATAAACAGGAAGGAAATGGCATGACTTCTGTGTAATGGTCTGTCCTTGTAAGTCTGTCCTCTTGATTCTCTGGTATTTCTTGACATTGTTCCAAAGCACTGTGCCAAACAGTTTTATTGGATGCTCTTTTCAAAATTTTATTGATAATTTATACTTAAGTAAGAGTATGACTGGGTGATGAATTTTATTCTGAATGAGAATATACTCACGTACAAGGTATGGCATTATGCAGAAAGGAATATTCCAAACTTTGGTCATGCATAGTATGAACATTGGTCAATAGAGATAGAGACAAGGTAGGGAGTGGATAGAGGGCTCCAGGGACAGAAGTGTTCTGAATCCTTTACAAAGGTGGCAGAGATACAAGATAGAGAATAGAGTGTGACCTTAATGCACTCAGATAACTTGAATTAAACTTGAAACTTGAATTAAAACGCTGAAGACTAGTACTAATATGCTAGTAATTAACACCATAATTAACATTATTGCCATAAAATTAATGCAAGTACATTGATTTCCACACCAGAGTCACTATGCTTATGATGAATAAACTAAAATGATTCCTTTGGATGCTAGATGGAAAACAAGTCTACTCTATTAGTGCTACTTGTCACCCGGTCCTAATGAAAGGGGAAGCTCTACTTTGAGGCTCCAAACAATTTGATAAAAAGAAGCTTTAATGAAATCTGTGAATGCCAAACCACATGAGAAATGGAATAGTCTGAAGAGACAAAAATTCAAATGATGAATTCTGAAGCAGGACAAAGTAATACCTATACACATGCAGTGCTGAGATTGGGCCCCTTAATGTGTCATACTGTGGCTATCTTTGGAAGTCTCAAGAATTATGAGTGATTTTATTAATTTAAGCCAGAAATAGCTGCCTGAGTTCTCAGCTGAATAAATCACACATGATAAAATTAAAAATATTTTTGGAGCTTCCATTACAATGTTCACTGTATAAGATACTGTCTTCTTGAAATAGGTGTATTCAACAAAAACTTTGTGCAGGGATACCAATAACTTCATAAGAAGTCAGAAGACATGTGGACATGGAAATGAAACATTTGTAGTAACTCTTTCTGGGACACACTAATAAGATGTCTATGGAATCTAAACCAGGACAAAGATCGAAATAACTTGATCCTTTTGATCATCAGCCTGTAGGACCGATCCTCTAGTGTGGTTCAGCTGGAGTTGAAAAACTGTGCAGCAGCAGGGATGACACAGCAGGGAAAGGAGCCAACACTCAGTACTTCATCAGCTGTCTGTCCAAAACACCACTTTTCTCTCTGTCTCCGTGGGATGCACCCCTGAGAAAGGTCCTGGTGAATGTATCTGTGCATGTGGTTCATGTTGTGATCTAATGTCCAAGTAGTTAAACAGAAACAAATCTTCAACTTTTTTTTTTTTTTTAAACAGAATTTCAGTTTTATGTGTCATCTGCACTTCTTGCTTTGCTTAACTTAAAAAAGATCTTACAGCTTCCTCTCATAGAACAGATGTCAAGAGAAAATTATTTGGTCAAAGCTAAAGACATGCAGCTGCTTTTCCCACTGAGGCTGAAATGAAAGGGTGGATTGCTGCTCCTTGATAACAGGAATCTGAGCTTCAGGCCTTTTCAAATGCATATAAATGTCTCTCAGCTTTCTGAACAATGATCTAAATAGAGAAATAAGGAAAAACATGATTAAGTAGCAGAAGAACTGAGCATGCTATAACTTATGATTTCCTTTGAAATTATGTGGTACACTTGCCAGCTCTGTAAATACAGATTCAGTTCATATTGTTAATTTGTTAATCCTGCATCAAGCAGACATGCCAAAACCATCACAAACTTAACATTTGTAACATAACAATGTGATCTTACAGCTATGCAGAAGGCAAAATATTCAATACAAGGAGGAAGTAAATGTGAATCTTTAAAAAAATCCATAGAAATTTGGCAAATATATAACAATATCTTTTGCTTATTATCAGACACTAACAATGTGTCTTTCCCCATAAATCCTTCATCTGTATTACTTTTATCTATTATTGACCTGAGTACATCTTTTGTTTTGACATTTTCTGAATACAGAGTTGAATATCTTCCTTAACCACAATGCCCTTTGTTTATGTAGCTTGTGGTTGCCTGTCAGTTCAGCTTGGGAGGAGCCTTCCAGTCCATATAAATTGGGCTGCCATTGGGCTCCACTGGCCATTGGTGATGAAGAACCAGATAAACTTTTTGCAGTAAAATGTACTAATTAGCCATTCATTATGAAAATACACAGTCATCTGCAGATCAGGGCACAATTTGGATTTGACTATGATTAGGCAATCACAAGGAAATATGTTGTACCACTTTCATGTGGCCTTTTCACATTTAAATGAGGGGTAAAATTCAAATTCAGTGTAGAATACCCAAAGTTTTGTAAACTCAAGTCCCATGTGGCTCCTTTATTACAGGCCTATTTAATAGAAGGATACATTTTTTTGTTCTTCTTTTTGACAAAAATGCAGTTTAACTGTGGTGTACTGCATTTTGGGTCTTGTTGGGACTTCTACTGACACAACTGTACCTCCAGCTGAAGACTTGTCTTTGAGTCTCCACAACAGAGCAGGGGCAGTGGACACAGCCCACAGCCACTGCTCAGCTTATGCAGCTGGGCTTAGGAAGATCATAACATCCACACTGTCTGACATAAGGGGGCTGATTCTCTCTTTGCCAGGGTGTGGGACCAGAGGGGCTGCATATTGCATTCCTCAGGCACAGCTCCTGGGTGCAGGGGGAAAGTCAGGTGAGACAAAAGGCTGTGGAAGGGTTGGACAGTGGCTTCTACTGCAGCTGAAACTGCTGCATGAGGGCACCAGGGAGAAATTAGGGTCAAGCCCAAAGGGGAAAACATTCCCAGGAAAAGTCATCCCATGATTTCCTTCCCAGCCTCTAAGGAGCAATGAGCCAAAATCACCTAACTCCAGTCAGACAGTTTCTTTGTTTTTTTCCCATGTGATGAATATTTGCCCCACCATCTTGAACTGACAAAATTAGATTTTGTTTATGCTGTTGAGAAGGCTTAAAACGGATGCAAAAAGTCCAATTATTTTTACCAACAATAGTACAGTGTAAATGAAGTGGAATTACTTGACTTTTCATTTAAAATTCTAGATTACAGAGTCACAGAAACAACTAGATTGGAAAAAAACTTTGAGATCATCAAATCCTAACTACTAGACTGACTATTGTCAACTAGACCATGGCACTGAGTGCCACATCCAGTCTTTCCTTAAACACCTCCAGGATGTTGCCTCCACCACCTCCCTGGGCAGCCCATTCCAAGGCCCAATCACCCTTTCTGTGAAGAATTTCTTCCTAATGTCCAACCTAAACCTCCCCTGGCACACTTTAAGACTGTATTCTGTTGTCCTGTCACTGGTGGCCTGGGACAGGAGACCAACCCTCACCTGGCTACAGCCTCCTGTCAGGCAGTTGTAGAGAGGGATAAGGTCTCCCCTGAGCCTCCTTTTCTCCAGATTGAACACCCCCAGCTCCCTCAGCAACTCCTCAGAGCATTTGTGCTCCAGACCCTTCACCAGCTCTGTTACCCTTCTCGGGAGACACTCCAGCCTCTCAACATCCTTCCTAAATTGAGGGGCACAGAACTGGACACAGCAACCAAGATGCAGCCTCACCACTGCTGAGTGCAGGGTAAGAATGACTGCCCTGGTCCTGCTGGCCACACTGTTGCTGACACAGGCCAGGATGCCATTGGCCTTCTTGGCCACCTGGGCACACTCTGGATCATGTTCAACTGTCTGTCAATCAACATCCTCATGTCCCTTTCTGCCTGGCTGTTTTCCAGCCACTCTGTCCCTACCCTGTAGCACTGCATGGGGTTGTTGTGGGAAGATGTCATAAAACTTGAGTGTCTTTGGAAAAACTTTCTAAAACCCTTTTTAAAAAAATGCTTCTGATGTTATTTGGCCTTTTTTTAAAAAAGAAAAGAAATAAGAGCTCTTCCTTGGCATGCCTCAACTGTTCAATCGTCTTTACAGATTACAATCCATCTGACTCTGTGTTACATAAGCTGCAGTCCATGGAGAGAAGAGGCACAAAAAGGGTATAACAATTTCTCTGCAATATTTTTCAGCACTTGTTTGCAGTTGTCAGAACTTTACCTTCTTTTTATTCTTGTGTCCCTGCAAAAACCCTTTTAAGAGGTTAGGCATCTGTCAAAAAACAAGAAAGGTAATAGACACTTAGATATATCACAGTCAATCAGTTATACAATCAGTTCAGATTGTATGTTAATTAAGTAGTTACACAGTGAAGTAATAACCTTTTCAAATGACTGATCACAGCAGAAATTCTTTGAACAACCCTGTTTTCTGAAAAGAAGTAAATAAAGCTGCAAAACAAGACAACAATCACAAAAAAGTGTCCAATCAATCAGAGTTCTTTCCTCATAAAAATACTTCCATTAATGCAAATGGAAATATAATTTAATATTGAAAACTTCCAGAAGGGTAAAAAATAAATATAGGACAAACTGTACCAGGAAAATATGACTGGCTGATTTGACAGCATTACAGAAATACTCAGATTAAGAGAACATTCCATTCAAAGGATCATTACTAAGATGTGATCTGATTCATACTCTGTTTTTGTTTTGTTTTTGTTTCATAACAATTAGGTGAAAAGTGATCACTGGAAAATCCAACTCATCTTCTTGTTTGCAAAGAGATTTTACATTTCACTCAAAAACTTACATGTAAAATCCCTTGCTTTTTCATCTTTTGTTGTTGTTGTATGTCTTGTGTTTGACTGATGTGTATTCTGAATTACATTTAGTCTTGAGCTCAAGACCCCCAGGAGGGTTATTCCATGATCCCCCTTGAGAGTTCATCTCAATGGTTTGTCATTATCTCTCAAAAATGTTTACATAAATTTTTGGACTTTGACTTTTACTGATGTCGTAATTAGATTTTTCTAAAGCATTTAATACTGGAATAATTTTTTAGAGAATCTGGATTAGAGCTCTTGATAAACTCTGATATTTTGACATTTGTTAGGAAAGACTTATTTCTGCCTTCTGAGCAATTTTTTCTTCCCAAACAAATGATCTCCAATCTTGTGCAACATCTTTTCTTAATTTCACATGATGTTCTGAATATTGAACTCAGGTTATGTTTCATCAGGTCTTACGAGGCATTTGCAAATTGTGAGTTCATAGCAATACCTGTGCTCTGTGCCCTCATTTGCTGAGAATTTATGAGAAGAGTGAGATGCTATATGCAAACTGGTAAGCCATCTTGTGGCATCTGAGAGATGAAATCCATGTTATACTTTATTCTGCTGAGAAGCAGAGAGTCAGACATTTTGTAGTTCAAACTTGCCTGCTCTAATGATTGGTTTTTTATAAACCAGCTGCCTTGTTTCTGTCTTTTGGAGCAGTTTCAGTTTCCAAACATGATTTTAAGTAAGCCCTGATGTCAAGACTGGATCTTAGCTCTCCCTCATGGCAGAGAAGTGCACCAGCTGAAGTGCACCAGCTGTCAGCACCTTGTTACTCCTTTTTTACAGCAAAAAATAATCTTGGAGTACAGATATTTCATAGCATGCAACTAAATTATTTCACCTTAACGAGTTATCCTCTTTCCAGGATGTGGTGTTGGAGTGTACCAGCTGTGAGTGAAAATGCAGTAGTTTAAACGACAGTGGAGATGAGATAGCATCATAAATTTCACCTCACACCTAAGATAAGCAAACAAGGCAGTCCTGAAATGTCCTTGCAGTTAACTGGCATGAGGTAACCTCTCAAACCATTGGAACTAGAGCAGATTTGATCACATATCTATGGACCAGTAGGTTTCAGTACTACTAGAGAAAATAAAATTTTATGGAAGTTGAAAGGATTTTAAGGACAGTGAATTTGCTTTCACATAGTCTTACCATACAATTTTTTTCTCTACTTAATTACATTTTTCTCAAAGCTCTATTCATGCAAAATTACTGGCAAATATCAGATTTAAAAACAATTAAAAGCTTTGTTTTAAAACTTTTGTACTTATTTTCTTACTTTCTAATGGAGGCATAGCCTTGGAAAAAGCTTGGCCCGTGTTGTGGAACTGTCAACTACAGGCACCTGGTTCAAATTTGGATTGAATAAGAGTTAATCAGTAATTGAATAATTCTTTGTAGCAGCAAATATTTTTTTATATTCATTGCTTATTGACAGAAGTGCCAGGTGCTCTACTGAACAATGAGCAACTTATTCTCTCAAACCATCTCATCCCCAGGTACAGCCTGAACTCAAATATTGGCTCCAGATACTGCCACACTCTTTCAGAAGGGGAGAAAAAAAAGTAATTTTGGATTGAATCATTATTGTCAAAGCCAATCCCACGTGCAGTCCAGTATTCTTAGTAAAAGAGATGTTCTAGCTCATGTCAGAGTTTCCGTGCGCTCACACATTGTGACAGACGGCGTAAAGGTTTCATTGGTGCTCAGTTTGCTGTATGCACACCATATGTTCTGGTGTACTAAAGACATGGTGTTGAGCAAGGTAGAAGCTGGCCTCATCCCATCTGCCCTGTTCTGGGTCAGGTAGAAACATGTGGCAGGAGGGGAGAAACATCTACACCTTGCTGGGGATCAGCCCAGTGTTCTCATGCTGAGGGAAGTGATGGGCTCAGCAAAGAGGGAGGTGGCAATGTGCATCAGGGCAGGATGCAGCCCAGCAACCAGGCTTTGGAGGTGCTTGGAAAAAATCATCCCATGGCTCAGGTGAACGCTGACGTTCAACATGAGTACTGACACAGCTCAGGAAGGTGCTGAAAGTCTGGGGTGAAGGGCTGGTCCTGAATGGTGGAGTACATTCTACAGAGGGGAGACTGGTTTTCTAACCTTATTGCTTGCCCAGAGGAGATGAAGTTTCTCTGTTTCAAGTTGATTTGGAGGGTTGTAGGGCTTTAATGTCATCTGGGTGCTTTGGCCATTATGAAAATAAAGTGTGGAGGGTCTGCCTTAAAGCTCTGTCAGACATGTACCTAGTCTGTACTTCATGTAGCCTACAGAATGGTAAAATAATTTTTAAAAAATTATTTCTTCAGATAATCCTCACTAACTATAGCCTAAAGTTTGGAGGGTGCAGCACAAAGAAATCTTTGAGATTAAGAGATTAATTTCCCATCGTATTTCAGCATGCCTAACTAATTCAATTAAGTAATACTGCTCCTTTTTCCCCCCCTCCCATAGATGAGCACCAAGTAGTAGGTCTGAATAAATAAATCATATTCTCATACGGTCAGACTAAGTGATGGCAGTGGTCCTCTTCCAGCTACTGAGTCTTCTATCATGGAGTTTTGAAGCTATCCAAGGTGGGAACTTGTCTGAAACCTCCATTTAAAACAAGGAGAACATAAAAAAGGAAATGGCCTGGAGATATTTTATTGTTCTTTGGATTTTTGTGATATTCTGTGGCAAATATTATTTCCAGCATTTTTTAATTAACATGCATCATATGTGTTGTAACTCTTACATACAAAAGAAGTTTCTTCTGCTGATTCATCTTTTCCTACCTAGGTTGCCAAATCTCTCATTTGATTGACAAACCCCTAGATTTTAATATGTGTCAATATAAGATATTCTGTGCCAATATAATATGTGACCATATAAAATATTCTGTATACTGAAGAATGCTGAAGAGAAAGCTTTTTTTTCAGTATGTTCTGGTTTTTCACTTTATGTTAAAAAATTATATTATAACTTGTGAAATATAATAATCCAATTAGTACTTGCCATTGCAGTATTTGCTTCACCTGTGACTCATGCCAGACTGTTTTTTTACTTTCTTTTATCGCATCAACTCCATTTTTGCCATTAAAAAAATGTAAAACTTCCTGTTGATTTTTTTGGGTTTTTTTTTTGTTTGCTTTTTTATTTTATTTTAACTCCTTCACCTAAGTTGTAACATATTTTTTGTCTGGAGATTATCTCTAAATGCTCTTTAAATCTTTCCTGTGCATCTGTATTCATTCCCCTCATTTATATTATAACAAAATGTGCACTAGAGTTACGATCAGCAGCAACAGTAGCATCATCCCTTTTGAGGATGATATCCCTAGGGTTTCCATTCCAAACTAAATTTTGGGCTTTCTCTACCATTTAGAAAAGGCTCTTTGGGCATCAAACACACTCTTCTGGAACATGACCAAAAGAAAACAGTCATTGTTTTCTTTGAAAAGCAGATCCAAGTTACTTTTAAAATGCTGATTTTAAAAGGAAACATTACAGCTGCTGTGATTCATTTTTTTCCGCATCCTATGTACAAAGCAATTTCTTAGCTACACTTCAAATGAAGCTTTGAAAGATTATGATTATGAAAGATTATGGCAAGGTAAAATGTTTGAGATTAAATAGATAACATTTAAGTGAATGTTAAAGGCCAAGCTAGGAATGGTTGAAAGGCACCACTTTCATAAAGGTTGTGGTTCCAGTAATGAGATTTACAAAACTGCTGAGATTAATAAAATTTGCCAGCCCTCCAGCTAGACTCCTGCTTTCCAAACTACCTAAAAAACCACACTTTACTACACTACCACACTTTACTTTACTACTACCACACTTTACTGGAGAGCAGCATCTTGGAATAATTCCACTTGTGCCTCTGGGTAGCAGCTTAGACTTCATAAATTGCCCTTGTTTCAGCTGTTTTAGCACTCCTGCTGCGTGAAGACCTTAGCTGATCCAGAGGAACATGCAAATTTGCTAACCTAAACATGTGACATAACAGCACAATAATGATCCCAAATTTGTCCTCCTACAAGAAACTATCTCTCCAGTTCAAGACAGGGCTGATCTGGACACCTGCTTTGTGGCCTTATATTTGAAAGAGTAGCAGAAGCAAAACATGAGTCTGGCTCCCTAACTACTGCAGCCTGCACTCTGCCCTGGCTCAGGATGAAGGGCTCCCCATCCCATCTGCTGGCTACAGACTGTGGACTCCCACGTTGGTCCATTTCAGTGAATAATTTCTATCTTTTAGCATATAAATAATCACAGAATCATTGAGAGGCCAGGGTTGGAAGAGACATTTAAAGGCCTCCTAGTCTAACCCCCCCTGCAATGGGCAAGGAAATTTTCAACTAGTTCAGAATGCTCAGAGCTCTGTCTAAACCGGCCTTGAATTTTTCCAGGGATTGGACAACCAACTCCTTTCTGGGCAACCTGTAGTATGTTGTACTCTGCAGCTGAAACTGTAAATTTACCCTATCATGTGATGAACACTTTATCACAGTAATTTCTTTTGATATCCATTGTGAATTAACTTTTTTTCCATGAACTATGTGATGCTCCTAAAGCCATTTTATTAGTATACAAGTTCTGTAGATATTTTTAATTCTTCAAATTGTTTTCTGGCATTAGTAATATGCAAATCGTAGCCTTGCATGCCTTTTCTTCTTAATTTTGAGCACACAGCCAAGTGATCAATATTCCCATGAGAATATCTAGATGCAATTGCATTCATTGCTCCTTGTGCTGCTTTGATCAAACATCTGATCAGTGTGCTAATATTTAAATAATTTTATTACCGTTTCTAGAAGTAAGTAATTGAAATGGAAACAACTAAAAATATCCCAAACTTTAACCAAAGACAAAAATCAAAATTAACTTCATTGCCTGAATGTTTTGTATGTCTGAATATATATTAATCACTGCATATGCTCATTACTTCATGAAATAAATAACAATAATATTCTCACTGTCATGGCAAAAATTGTCTTTTTGAGGGTAATTATTCAGGTAGATATAAACCACACTGAATCATAAATGAACTTTGGAACTTAATTAATGAATCTGAGACTACAATACTAAAGAATATTCTCTACATTTTAATTCTGCCATTTATGACATAGAGGGCTCCTGTACCAATTAACATATAAGCCGATCTTGTAATGACTTAAGGCAGAAAGAAAATGCAGTGCAGAAGGATGACACTAAATTTTACTAGTGTAAAACTAGATTTTACTAAATATGAAAGACTTTGAAGGAGTTGTTTAAACTGTACAAAGAGTTTTTCTTGATTTCCAAATCTAAAAAAAGCGGTTGTAAGTCATTAAAGATCTTTCCTAGTGAAAGTCGATTATTAAGCATGTTAGGTTAAGTAAAATTCTTCATATTTTTATTCCACAAGACAAAATCTCTCTCAAAAAAAAAAAAAAAAAAGAATTAACATATTCTTATTCTGTATGATATAAGTTAATTAATGCTAGGTAAAGTAAGAAAACTACCAATTCAATGCAAGTTATTTTAAATAAAAATGTTCCTTTAAAATCTCCATTTACTCAACATTTCAGCAAATTAATATATGTGTATGATAATGAGGTACAATGCTTGAGGAAAACCAGTGATAATGGATGCATGTAGAGAGGAAAAATAGCCAAATATATCCTAAATATCTGAACTAGCTACCTACATACACACACACACACACACACACACACACATGGATAATTTATAAGGTGCTCTGAATTAGATATTACTATTCAGGAAAAATCTCACAGATTTGTAATTCACATTTCTATGAATAATTCAGTAGCAGCCATGGAAACAGTCTGAGTAGCAGGAGTTAAAAGGGAAGGCAGAGAGTGAAAGAAGAAGCATTTCACTGTGGGACCAAGTCCACAGTGCAGCCCCATCTTGACTACAGGCTACTGTCATCTTCATGTCTCAGCAATAGTAAAACAAAATTTAAAAGGATTCAGAGGAAGGATTGAAGGGTGGCAAAGCCTGGAAATCTGCCATGGAATTGATCACAAGGTCTCTTCAGCCACAAAAAGAGACAACAGGGGCAAGAATATGAGAAATCCTTCAAATCTCATAAAGCACAGAAAGCATGACCAGAAAACAGTTTGTTTTTCATAATATGAGCACTAAAAGCCATCAAATCAGATTATCATCTGAAAAGGTGCAAAATGGGCAGCAGCAAAAATTATGGAATTTATTTCCTCAAAACAATTTGCATGTCAAAAATTTATATTGCTTCAAAAATGCAAGCGTACTGATTCATACACAGCATAAAACTCTAAAGGGCAAGCTGGAGGTCACTTAAACCCAAAAGGGACAATTTAATTATTTAATAAATTATCAGTTATAGATAGCCATAAATGGCTTCAAGTTAATATATTATTTGGTAAAATTATCTTCTACCCTTTGCTATGAATCTATTCCTGTTGATGATGGTATTGATCATGATGGACAGCCATTCTTGTGGAAAGCATGGCTATGTGGTAACAAATCTATTTGAACAGGAACTCTGAATATATTGGACACTTTTACAGATAGATTGGACAGTATTCAGGGATGTATAAAGAAAATCCATTGAAATAATTGTCTGATTGAATTATGAATTAACATTTTCAGAAATATTGAGATAAATATTTGCTAGCAATGCTCACACTTCTTAACTCAATATTTTCTGAAAACTCTCCAAATTTTTATTCTCTTCAAATTTTAAAATTTAATGAGAAATAAATTTTCTACTGCTCCTGCTGGTACCAGGACTTAAAATGAGGATTTTGTTATCAAATTGACTCACGTTCACCTAGTTAGAAACAGCACTTTGTACCCATTAGGTCAAACTTAAGTCAAGAACTCAAAACAACTTCCGAATATCAAGAGCCATCTGTTTAATCTCCTCTCAAAACATCTCTCAATGATTTTTAAGCAGTCTTGGGAATCTGGAGAAGTCCTAGCTGACTGAAAGCTGTCAAATATTGTACAAATTTTCAAGGAATGTAAGAAGGAGGAGACTAAAGGCCTGTCAGTCTTGATTTGGTGCCCACTAAAGTTATGGAGAAAATTATTCTGGGAGGTGTTGAAAAACACCTGAAAGACAACGCAGTCACTGGTGACAGAGAGCACGGCTTTATGAGAGTAAAGCCCTCGTCAAAACTGATTTATAACAAGGTAACCCACCTAGTTGATCAAGGGAAGCCAGTTGATGTAATCTTTTTGGATTTCAGTAAAGATTTCAACTGCGTCTCACAGGATTCTTCTGGACAATATGTTCAGCACACATCAGCTGGATAAACACATCATGTGATGGGTGAGCAATTGGCTCACAGGTCAGGCACAAAGGGTTACAGTGAATGTGGTGACATCAGACTGGTGACCTGTCACTAGTGGGGTTCCACAGGGCTCCTCAGCTCCATGCTGTTCAACACCTTCATAAATGACTTGGGGGCAGGACTAGAAGGCCCTGCAGAGAGACCTCAACAAATTAGAGAGATGGGCAACCACCCTCTAATGAAGTTCAACAATGCAAAGTGCCCTGGATGTACAGACAGACTGGAGAATGAGATGCTGGAAAGCAGTGACGTGGAAAGGGACCCGGTTCATGGAAATTGAAACTTGTGGCAGCCAGGAGGGCCAACCCTGTTCTGGGGGGCATCAGGCACAGCATCACCAGCTGGGCAAGGGAGGGGATTGTCCTGCTCTGCTCTGCGCTGGGGCAGCCTCACCTCGAGTGCTGGGGGCAGTTTTGGACACCACAATGTAAGGAAGAGATTAAACTATGAGAAAGTGTCCAAAGGAGGGCAACAAAGATGGTGAAGGGCCTTGAGGGGAAACTGTGTGAGGAGTGGCTGAGGGCACTGGGTCTCTTTAGCCTGGAGAAGAGGTGACTGAGGAGAAACCTCATTGCAGTTACAATTTCTTTGTGAAGGTAAGAGGAAGGGCAGACACTGATCACTTCTCTGTGGTGACCAGTGACAGGACATGGAAAAGGAATGGCCTGAAGTTTTGTCAGGGAAGGTTTAGGCTGGATATTAGAAAAACATTCTTCACCCAGAGAGTGGCTGGGCACTGGAACAGGCTCCCCAGGGAACCGGGCACCAAGCCTGAGAGAGTTCAAGAAGCATTTGAGCAATGCTATTGGCACATGGTGTGACTGTTGGGAATGGGTCTGTGCAGGACCAGGAGATGGACTGGATGATCGTTGTGGGTCCCTTCCAACTCAGGATATTCTGTACTTTGATGGTTCTTGAAGTATTTCACATGACAATAGAAGATGAAATACTCCTGTGTGGGAATGAAATTTCCGAAGGTAGGTAGATGGATCAGTTGATCAATCTGAATGGTGTAGACTGTGAGGAATCAAAAAATCCCCAAATCTATACCAAAAAGCTGTAGCATTGTAGGCCAGTAAATAGTGGTTGCCCTTGCTTGCAACATGCCACAGGTTCTTGTAAATCTCTTAATAACATAGGTATGTTTTATTCTTTTCTAATTTAATCTTCAGCTTCATAGAAACTAATTTTAAGCACTTTTTTCATTAGTCATGGTAAGACTGTGACTGTTTTTCCTATCCTGTCAAAGATGCCCCACCATTTGCAAACAGATGATATGCAACAAAATAACAGACCAAACTATTTTAGGTACTCATATTTTCAATCTTTATTATTTCTATTATGTTTATCCTCATCTATAATCACCCCTTCTTTACAAAGGCCTTGGAATAGGAAGTAACTTTTGGCACTTTGACAGATTTTTGTAGAAGAAAGTCAGTGTTGTCTTGTCATCCTTTTTCAAACATATGTACATATGTTAGGTAGAATAAAAATGATCCATTCTGTATTGTTTGTTTCATTTACTTCTTGTTATTGTTAAGAGAGTAAAATTTGGCAGCAGAATGAGGAGTTCTTGCTTCTTTTTGCATGGTGTAATGAGAGAAATAAAACCCTGGTGAAAGGGTAAGATGTTTTAATACTTTTGAAACTAAGAACCCTTGCACTCATGCCAACATTTCCTGAGCCCAGAAGATGCATACAAGTTTGGATAATGAAACCACTACAAAATAGCTCAAAATGGATTGAATCAGTCTCAAACTCAGCCAAAACAAACTGCCTGGGATTAATGATTTTTACCAAATAATGGTCAAAAGTATTCTTGGGAGACTCCTTCAGACAGAGAGGACAAGTGTTAGCAGTAGGGTCCCATGTTAGCTTAAAAAAACTTCCTATGCCGTATGTCTGTGTGTGTGGAAGAAGGGGCTAACAATGGGGGGAATCTCTTTGTTTTTCCACTTAAGTAGAATACTTTCTCAGAATTGTAAATTTGGAGAGCAGCAATAGAACTTGGCTTGGAAACTTCACGCTTGCTTGAATTTCTCTGGAAACACTTATGCTACACTTCTGAAAGAAAACCACGTACTTGGCCCACTGATTGACTTGGGCTAAGACTGGAAGCACCAGTGAGGTTGATTTTTGGGCTGCACAGTGGAGCCACTGCCCTCTCTTGCATTTCCTTGTGATGTTCTAATAAGTCAATCTCTCCCAATATCTGATGCTGCTTAGACACCACAGAATGATGGTATTATGGAAGGTGCTCTAGTACGCTGAATTTTTAAAAATATTTTCACTATTTAGGACACTAAAAGAAATTGACAGCTCTTCAGAGACATTACCTACCTCCTGAAGAGTTATTTTGGGGGAAAAAAAAAAAAACCCAACAAAAACATCAGTCTCTTTCCTACCAATTGACACTAAATATCAAATTATTTTTAAGACATACAACAGTAATATCAATCTGTGATGTTAGAAGCTGAAAAATATTTTATTCTTTCTGTAAATTGTGTATTAGAATTCTGAAAGGGTCCCACGTGAATCTGCCACCTAGTTAAGTTTAAGGAACAATATTTCCCACTTGCTTTTTATTCTGGCAATTCTAAGGTGTTTCAGAGGATGGTTGAATATTTCCATCACAGTAGCCAGAACATGTCTGATTCACAAGATTAAACTGTTAGCAGGTTATCTCAGAAGATTATAATGATACTTATAAAAATGTTCTCACACAGAATGATTAGTGTGGCTATCCATTATATATCACTTGTTCCATAAAAGTGGCCTTAAAAATGTGCTTTTTATGATCATTTAAACAAGATTTAAGGTTTCATCATAGGATAATGTTGCCATTTTAGAAAAATTCTTTATGTTGCTTAAGTTTCAGTCTTCATTAGTTGTACCAATTTCAGGAGAAAAAATTACCAGGATGTATTACAAGCTTAAATAATGACTGAAATTCAAATGCTCTGAAGAAAAATGTTGATGTCACACTAGAGGAAAGTAATGTAATTGAAATATGTATCTAACTCTTGGTCCTCATTCTAGCTGGTCTTCCTTTTACATGAATCACAAATTGCAATGTGACTCAAAGATACTTCTCAGAAAGAAAAGTGACAAAAGAAGGGAAGAAAAAAATATATGTCATTAATGGACTATAACTGCTGGATGCAGAATACTTGTGCTTTCTGAAAGAACCAGACACACCTGCTACTGTCTCACCTGTTACTTTTATAGAAAGATGAGACTGACTTCCATTTCCACAACAAAATGTTCTTGAAGCTTTGCCTATGCTTTATATTAGAGTTATGGGATGCTGTTACTGATAGTGGTATTCTCTGTTCAGAATTAAGAGGACAATATCTGGATGAGTGTGTGAAGTGTCAATAATTCTTAATGCTCACTCTTTATATAGGAGTTTATTTTTATTATTCTAAACCATCTCTCATTAAAATTTCTAGCTACACTGAAATTTTAGCAATGAAAGCCACACACATCTCCTAGACAAGAGAAAATATATAATTCCCTAACATAAGATGACATTTTAGTGTCTTATTTAAATAAAACTGCATATGTTGCATACCTTTCCAGTGGCATTAAGGGGAAAATTTTCAATGTTTGTTACGTGAGCTGTATGCAAATAATTCCTAAGAAGAAGTGATACATACATGCACTTAGTCTGACATAAATTAAACACTGCAGTTACTTGACTGTCCCAGGAGTAATCTGTATGATAATTTTCTTGACTTTACTTCAGAGATTTATAACTGTATCACAGGTGACTGACCATGCCACACAGAACAATCCAATGGAACTATGCAAGCAGTTTTCAATATGTACAGTATGTGTAACAGTATAAGGATTTTGTCATTAACCATTCTATGTCATTTAGAAACCATAAAGGAATGATTAATGACAAAACGAATGGAAAGGGAAGAAAACCCTACATTTTTGCTGTTTTGTTTTCAGTGATAAGGACAAAGGACTTCTACAGAGAGATAATAAAAGGCAGATTTTTAGAAAATGAAAATAAAAATCTGTGCAACAATGGAAACAATGTTATGCATAATCTGTAAACTATTTCTTCAATGGATAGAATATTCAAATAAAAATTGGCCAGCTGCTTTCTTTCCACCCACGCACTGATGTTCATCTGTGTACATTGGTTATCTTTTGGAACACTAAGAACAGCTCACTTGTACCAACAATCTTTCAAGCAATGCATTTAAAGAGGCATACAAAACCCCCAGGTTAACATCAAATGCTCTCTATGTCTCATGCTTAGAACAAATACTTGTTTTCAAACAAGCTTACTACCTCTGTTACTATCAGAGGCATCTCTAGAAATCCCATCTCCATACATTCACAGGACATGAATTCACATACTTTTTTCTGCTGGTAGAAAGCACTAACATAGATTCTAGTGTAGTCAGAATAGAGGATTTTCTCTAGGTTCACTGCCAGTTTAAGTGGATTTTTATTTAGAGCTATCAAAACAATATGAATCTTTTTAGATTTAGAGCTCTCAATACTTGCAACCCGTTATTTAGCCTCCATGGCATGTCTAGTTTGATAAATGTGGACTTAACAGCTCCAGACAATGACATCAGCATTATGCCTACCTCTGTTATTCCTGGCTGGGCTTCAGTGGGAAGAACAGTAGTAAGGTTTTATTCTATACACAACTTAGTGAAGATCACTGAAATTTTAGGCTGTCCAGCCAAAGCAAAGACCTTTTGCTCTGGCCAGTCACACAAATTTAGTCCAGATTTAGCTACTTAGAAAAAATACACAGCTATTTGAAGCACTATATTTGCATAATAATTAAAAACTCAGCTTTGTGAAAATTCAGTTACAGCCTGACGTGCTACTCATAAAAGACTCTACACTGATGCCTAGGCACCCATTAAAATATTTTTTTCATCATCCAACCACTGGATTTACACTTTCTTTATTTATAAGTGTTTGAAAACGATTGTCAACAGCTTTAGAAGTCCCTTCATGATTCTAATGGAATTAACTTGTTTTATTTTCTCCAGGCCAAATGCATGCTGGCCGAACACACTCTCATATAATCTTTCAGCATTGTTCTGAGTTGCCAGCTGCCTTCTTTTGCCTCCTGTATTCAATTCACCCAGACTAAGGAATAGGGATTTTTGATCTGGATACTGGATTTGATCATTCTGATGCCATCACAGTGAGACTGAAAAAACTTCTTTCAACACCCAAGTTAGAGGTAATGCATGCTTCAAAGAGCATTTTAAGAGTAATTGAGTGTGAATTTATATTCTACAAACAAATAGAAAGGCTCCACTTCTCTCTTGCTTAGTCTACCCTAATGATGTTCCCTCCTATTGTCTCCTCTTGGTCACTCTCAAGAAGAAAAAGAGTCTTTTCTACATAAGTTTTCCAGGAAGCCTATCACCCTACATGGCAGCTTCAGAAACTGCATAACAAGCTCTGATGCCTCCCAAAGCTACTGATGGATGGTGAAAATATCTAATATGCACAGACTCTCCACAAACATATCCATGGATCAGAACTAAAACCTACCTGCCTCCTGACCCCAATTATTTTACCTTTCCAGCAGCTTTCAGGGATAGTGTGGCTCCCTATGCTCTAGTAGTTCTAACACTCTGGAAAAACAACTTGACTAAGGCTGTGGGAGCCCCTTGAAGGTTGAAAATACCATCTTACAAAACAGTTAGGAGGGAGCAAGAACGTATAGAGGAAGTTAAGACCACAGCCTGGTTTACTCATCCATGTTACAAAAAGGGATGAATTCAATAAAGTTGCTGCAGCATCTTTGCAAGATGGTAGATCAAACCCACTTAGATTTGTGAAAGTTTGGTGTTCATAGCAGACCCTCCATGCTGAGTGAATAACATGAGATCTTCAGAGGCAACATAGGTTCTCACACTGAGATACATTGCAAAACCCACAGATCACACTCATATCACTCAAATACTGCTGTTTTAGTTATTTTCAACCTCAAAAAGGCAAATATTCTGCCAAAAGTGATGGCAAGAACAAAAAGTACTGTTATTATAAGCACTCATGAAAGGGCACAGCATGCAGTTGCCCACAACATCTCTTGCAGACCTCTGTTTGGACCAGTGCTTTGAAAAGTAGAACTTTTCCATAGTCTAAGTAAAACTGTTCACTTCAGCTCATGGAACAGTAGGAGAGGGTTGACTTTTGCAGCCAGCATTGTAAATAGGGCATAACGAACATTAGTTAAACGCTACCTTCAGTTCATGTGACATATTATTTTATTCACCACCAATTCTTGTGGACTGAATTGGGGGTCTGAAATAAAAAAGGGAGACAGGGTGGGAAATGCTCTTTTAATTCTTAAAAAAAAAAAAAAAATTCATAGATGAGCTAGTATTTCAGCATACCATTTATCCTCTGCAATCTATGCCTAGATTTTTTTTAGAAGTCATCAGGGCAAGGATGTAGAGGCCAAATCCTGATCTCAGCTGCATGAAAAAATAACTATAGAGGCATCTGCCCATATTGTGGACTGATGGTTTACTACCAAATAGCCAACTGCTGAAAACATTACAGATAGCTGATTTACTGTCAGATTGTTAGATGAACAAAATTCACATTCGCAGGATATTTCTTCATGGTAATGATATTTGCACTGTCTATTTCCTTACTGTGATTCATCTCCATAATATCTGTATGTTGTAACAACAGAGAACTGGGGTTTGCAGCATCTTGATAAAGTTGTCCCTTATTTGGGGAATAAGGAGGGAAATAAACTGAATAACATGAAATTTGTATCAGAAGGTGCCTGTGACAGAATTGAGAAATGTGTTTCTTAATTAATGAAAAAACTACCCCTTTTACTCAAAATGCATTAATGAAAAAACTACCCCTTTTACTCAAAATGTAGTCTAGTGTGCTGGCCAATTAATGATACACAGAAGCTAAAGGAACTTGTTAGCAGATCAGCTTAATGGCACAGCAAGTCAGTGTGCTTTTTCAGGGACTAAGCTCTAAAGATTTAGAGATGACTGTTTACAGCCCTTGTTTTTTTAATTCAATTTTTCCATTTAAGTTCAGTTCCTTTACAGGACCTGAGCCAGTCCCTGCCTAAAAACTTGGTGGTTTTGCTGACCACCACTTTCTGCTGGCTGCAGGGAGCAGCCAGTGAGAGCCAGGAACTAAAGATGTATACCCAATCCTAGGATTTAGAGAAAGCCCTGTCAGCAGCCTAATGAATGAGAACAACTGAACTTTTCCTGGAGTGTCCAGGATTCAGAAAACCATTACATTACCTCAGGGCTGGAGGGTAATATGGAGGAACATTTCATGTTGAATTTTCTGGTTTATATTATTTAGGCATGGAAAGCACACATAATCTTCTTGATCCACACATTCCTAAATAATTCACACATTTCTGAATGTACACTATCAGAAGAATGCAGAGATGTTTGCCTCTTCAGAACTGATTTGGAAATCTATAGAAAAGGACATTTAGTTAAACATAAATCAAATCTCAGGCTGGCTAAGAAAAAAGTGTCCTAAAATGTACTAGTATGTGTTTTTATTCGGAATGAAGGAACATTCTATTACTACGCATATGCAGACAATTCAAAACATATGCTCTGCACACAGTGTTTTGGGGCAAAGTTTCATCAGTAGAGCAAACTTATTTAACACTTAGCAACTTACTAAGGTGAATGACCAAAGGAAACCCATATAGTTTTTTGCATAGTGTATAAGAAATAACTGAATATGGAAACCTTTTTTTTTTTTGCTGGCACATAAGAATCATTGGTTGGTAAAGTTACAGGATTAAGTTGCTAATGTAAACATTTTCACCCATAGATAAAACAAGATTTAGAAGTATTCAGTTATTTTCTGAGCATGTATAGATCCACTGAAGAATTTAGGATGAAAGGGACCATACTTCATAATACAATTACCCATTCATATGATATAAACCCAAAATATTTCTGTCCATAGAAATCAACCTAAAATATCAGACCAACTTTGGTTTTGAATAAGCATATACCTGAATAGGTCACCTAGAAATAGAGATTTTGACAACTCTCGCTAGAAACTGAGACTAATTTTTAAGCTGTAGTCTGGTTCATTTACTTGCAGTACAGAAGAAAACACTTCTAAGTAAGTGGGGGTTGTTAAAAAGTGCTTAAAAATTCTTTTAAATGTTTTTTAAATGCTTAAAGCCAATTTTATAGAATCATTTTTACAGCTTAAACCAGTTTGTATTTGTGACAACTTGGCAAAGCAGAGAAGTCCACAGGTCTGTTAGTCACAGTTAATTGTTTAATAACTGGGCATAGCATGCAAGTGAGTGACACCTGGAGACACAGCTTAATAATTCAGTTCTTTAGCTTCAGTGGAGGCTGTATGAGTCCAAACTGCTTGAGTTAAGAGAAATCAGAGACTTTTATGGCATTAATATTGTAACCATTTCCACTGCAATCATGGGGTGAGAAGTCTGGGTGAAGACTCTGATAGCTAGGTTTGTGTCTATTTGAAAGTTTCATGTAGGAATTTGGGTTTGCTTCTTCACTCTGTTGCTATTTGTCTTAGCTCAGGAAGGATGTTAAGGTGAAAAGGCCAAGATATGGGTCTGACTTCATTTCAGACACTGATAGTATAAATCAAAATGATGCTACTTTTCACCTAGCTACCAGTTATGAACAACTCTATTAGAAACCACTACCATGACTCAATCATTATCTCATGCACCTTCACAGTAAATAAAGACCTTGAGTAAAACCCTTTCCTTTCCACTGCCTCTAGTTAAGCAATGTTTTAAACTATTTTCTCATCTTCTGAAGCAAATAAGAAGTGTGGTTCTGATGTCAGTCTGACATGAGGGCCAAATCACACTTGAATGTTTTACAGTAGAAAGTTAGACACAATATTGGTAAACATTAATGAGCCTGAAGCAGCAGCAATACCTGAAATTGCCAGCTTGGAAACAATAGCAGAGAACTGATATGTGTGATAAGAATCTTTGATATGTTAAGCCACTTCCTGCAAAGAAGAATCTCCTAGAAGATATTGTCCCTGATGCTTAATTACATTATCATATTGTACTAGTGTAGCTTTATTTGTGTGCCTGTTTTTCCTGAGCTTTTCACTGGTAATGTCTGCCTTCAGACCTTACAAGTTCCTGAGCCTGAGAGTAGAGCTTGTGGGTGTGAAGCATTACTCATAGCAGAGAAAATCAAGTCTTAGAATGGTAAGCTTACTGTAAAAACACAAGCCCATGCAGCAAGATGCATTCAGTGGTGCTAAGGAAACAGGACCAGGAAACAGACTGGATTCTATGGCAATACTGGATTGTAGTGTAAGATGAATGTGATGTGAAACAAGACATTGTTAGAATGTAAAGTTCATTAGGTTTTGATGGAAAGTTGATGGGACACTGTTTAACATATTTGCATGTTAAAGGCCAGGGAACATCTAAGCTGCTTTTGTTTCTCTACAGTGAAAAGGAATTCAGCTTCCCTGTTTGGTGCCTTGACTCACAGGTCAAGAGAGCTAGAAATTACTTTGGCCATGTTTTTTAAGAATGACCTTCTTTGAATTAGATACTTTACCTCAGGAGAGAGCCCTGGGCTCTGTCTCAAGGGAATAACATGAGATCACGAGTAACCCAAGTAAGACTCAAAGGAGGAGAGGCTTCAAATATAAAAACATAGTTAACTTTTCCCAACATCTGACTCTGGATGTCTCCTCAATGAACATATGAGAAAACAGAATTGTTCAGTGTAATTTTCTAATCCAACCTTCTGTTCTAGAATTTAAATTCTTTTCCATGGGTTGTTGCAATATGATGTTGAAGACTATGCTTTGCAGGTGGTCAGTGCAGAAGATCTGGCAGTCCTTCAGCAATTCATAGTACATGATCTATGTTTTATATCCCATTACAAGCTTTTTCTCTCTGCAAGCTACCCATAAATCAACCAAGATGCTTATTAATTTTCTTGCTATGCGTGATTGCTCAAGAGATTGTATTTATAACCAATCTTTGGACTTCAGGGATTTGGCAGCTACTACTTTAGGAACTCCTTTGATTATCAGCTTTAAGGATTTGATTGGTATAATGCTTGCTTAAATTCCACTGAGAAGCTTTTATTGCAACTGAATGAGAGAAATGGTTTAATGCTTTTGTTGAATGAAAGATTGATAGGTATTCCTCTTTTGGAGAGAAGGGTGGAATATGCACGCCAAGGATTCTGGGGATCAATCACAATAAATTAGCCCAAATTAGCCCAATGTTGACTACATTTACAGCTGTTCTTAATCAAAAACCATAAAAACATCTTAGTGTATTATTCTGATACCAGTGTTGTTGCCAACGTATCTGTTTATGTAGAGGTTGGTATACATATAATTTTGAGCAGATGGGTGTAATTCCCTTTGAAATGTATCTACTGAGGGTGGAATCATCTGTCTTAGCTTAGACATATGAATTTCCCTTTATGGACAGTGGAGAAAAATAGGCAGCTTAGTAAAGTGACTTCCTTCTAAGAGACACTTCTTAAAACAGGTAATATAAATATGTTTTTGTATTTGCATTTTATCTTAGGTTGACTTAAAGGGTTAGATGGTGCTAATGCTTCCTCACATGAGCACACAATGGCAAATCTAACAACTGAACACATTAAGTGACCACCTTTCCAACACACTACCAATTCAAACTTCATTCAAGCTGAACATTCCAATCTGTCTCTTGGCATTTCACAGATCAAGGGAGGAGGAAATTTAGTCCAGGGAGCAGGGGTCATCAGGAAATGTGGCAATTTCTGATATGTTATGAGGTCATGGGATCCATGCTAGGAGCCCAAGTGCACCTAAGGTGTTTGTTACAGTGAGGCAAAAAGATATTTCTATATCATGCTTTCTACAAAGAGATGAGATTTGCAAGTAGTTGGGGTCTGGCTTAAGACAAGAATTGTAGATGCATTAGAAGGACATTGAAATAAGCTCCTGCAGTAGTACAAACCAAAAGAGTAACGTAAAAGTAAAAGTAATATAAACAAATATTTCAGATGACCTTTCCAGCCCTGTTTTTCCCAGTCTTAGCCTGCAAAACTTACCCTGTAAAACCATGTTTTCATGGCTCTAAATGTAAGTAATATTATAAAGGATCAGCTCATAAAAACTTATTTGAAAGGACACATTTCAGCATTAATCTTTTACTTTTTCAGCTAACAATGATGAGATACTCTCTTCAGGGTTTCTGTCTTGTACTCATTTGTGAAATAGAAACAGGAACCTTAGCAACCAAATAGAACCTAAAAGCAATACTAACAATTTAATTTGTT
Source organism: Urocynchramus pylzowi (assembly GCA_013397555.1). Taxonomy (NCBI): domain Eukaryota; kingdom Metazoa; phylum Chordata; class Aves; order Passeriformes; family Fringillidae; genus Urocynchramus; species Urocynchramus pylzowi. The sequence continues at coordinate 192,712 of VZRH01001120.1, read as the reverse complement.
GTTTATCAGGTTATGTCTGTAAGAAAACATTACTAAGACCTTTCCAGTAAAAGAGATGTAAGTGAAGGGGTGGAGAAGAGAGAAATGTTATTTTCTGGGGAGAAGAGAGATTAATCTTGTTTGCAACTTACAGAACACAGCAGTGGATGGATCAAAGTTTATGTGTTTCACAACACAGTAGCTTTGAGGATTTTTTGCCTCACATTTTATCCCACACATTTGTGTGCTCAGAACCCAAAATGATCACCATATCCTGGGATGCATAAAATGCAGTGTGGCCAGCAGGTCAAGGGAGGTATTTTGCCCCTCTTGCTCTGATCTAGTAAGACACCATCTGGGGTGCTGCACCCAGCTCTGATACCTCCAACACAAGAAGGACATGAACTTGTTGGAGCAGGTCCACAGGAGGGTCACAAAAATGACCTGAAGGATGGATCACCTTTCCTGTGAAGACCCGTGAAGGGGAGAATTGGGACTGTTCAGCCTGGAGAAGAGAAGACTCTGTGCAGATTTTATTGTGGCCTTTCATTACTTTGAGGGGGCTTAAAAGAAAGATGGAGACTGACATTTTCTTAGGACCTATAGCAGCAGGACAAGGAGCAGTGTTTTTAAACTTAGAGGGCAAATTTAGACTAGACAGAAGGAAGAAATTTTTTATTGTTAGGATAGTGAAACACTGGAATAGTTTGCCTAGAGAGCTGGAAGATACTCCATCCCTAGAAACATTCAAGGTAAGGCTGGACATGAATTTGAGCAACCTGATGTAGTTGGTGTTGGCCCTGCTCATTGGAGGAAGGTTGGACTAGATGGCCTTTAAGGGTCCCATCCAACACAATCTATTCTGAATATTCTGATGAATGTATGGGTTTTTTTATATTAGGCATTTTCTACTCTCCTTTAAGGGCCAAATGTGAGACATCTATGATGGAGTTGTGGAAATTGTTCCCTTGCTGATAGCTGAGTTGCTTTGTCTTTTGACAGTTCTGTCTGAAAAAAATCATTCTGCTGCATTGTGGTTATTTGCTTTCATAGGGGTGAAACCCCCTGTGATGGGGGTTTAGTGTACAATAAGAAGACAGTGCAATTGTGAGATCCAGAGATAGTTTTGTTGGATTTCTTAAGTGTTTAAGCATAAGCTGAACTGTATGTTTTAGCTATCCACTTTTTCTACTACATTATTTTGAGTTTTGTAATCAGCTCAGTATGTCAATAAGTCAAAAGAATCAGAATGTGAGATTCAGAAGTAGATCTAAAACAAAAATTGCAAGTAATAACTGAAAGGCTGCAACAGAAATCTTTCTGGGCTAGCATTTTAAAATCTTACTAATGTGGAAAACCTTGCTTTAAAAAAATATCAAAGCAACAGTACTTTGTTATGCTAGATTAAAAGATATATTTCAAAACTTTTTCTTAAGGCCCTACGTAGATAGTCTGTCTTGACATTTAAAGTGTGTAATCTTTTCATATTTTGTATACTTCAAAATTTCTTTTGTAATTATTCATACCACTAACATCCAAAGTACAGTGTTTTCAATGGCTTTTCTGAATTGCAGTATTGGATATGCAATCAGAGAAGGATTTTAAGCAAAACTGATCAATTTCATACTTTTTAACTTAATAGCAAATCTTTACTAAAAGATCCCTATGAGCAATGTAAACTTGTCTGCACGCCTTTTTCACACAGACAATAGTGCAAACACATCCAGATTATGAAGGATTAATGCCAAGGACTGACAAAAATTTAAAAAAATTATAAACTAGGCAGTTCTCAAGACAGTGCACAATTTTAACCTAAATCAAAACTGATTAAGGTCACTATACTGCTTACACATTATAAATGGAAAGTACAAATCACATGGAAAATATTTTTCTTAGGGAGGGTTCATTCCAATTTTAAGGAAGACTTGAATGATCTGAAATTTCCAGTGGATGAGTTGCTGACATTGATAGAACAGCTGATGCAAATGTTAATTTTATACCAGAGTTCTGAGAACATTTGAGACCTATTATTTTGGAGAGTTCTGTACATTTATGATGATGTCAGATGGCGTTCAGAATATAGGCCTGCTCTTTTCCTGGCTATTTTTTAAAAAGCATATATTTAAATTAACTTTAGAATTGCCACTGGTTTCAGTGGTACAGGATGAGACAGCTAGGCTGAAAAAAATCAATTGCAATTAAAAAAAAAGTTGGTAAAGCAAGAAAAGTATCATAAGCAAATGGTCTATCATAGCAAGATTCCTTTATAGAAATCTGCCTGAAATAGTACAGTGCATACATATAAAAAATAATTAAGAGATAATCTACTTGTAAATAACAGGGACTGAGCAAGAAGACTGGAAGAGTCCAGAACTGAGTGATATATAAATATCCTACCCCTTCTTTAGTACTGAGACATGTTGCAGCACAGGGATGGGAAGATCAAGAAAATGACCACCTAATCCATGTTTTCCTAGTTATTAGGTGCTTGATCCCCCCAAACAGACTGACGTGGACAAGAAAGGTAAGGTAAATCTTTCCCTTCTCAGTGTCCAGAAGCCTCAGGCACTGGCAGTGCAGCACCATCTGAGGACTGAGGGTAACTCCTTCCCACTGCCTCTGTCTGCCAGCTGTTTGCTATCCTTGCTGGAAGCTATCATTCCCACAGCAGGTCAGTGGAAGGAATTGCCTCATTTGCTTCAGCCAGATATGGAGTCAACTACTTAATTTTACAGGGCCTTCAGAAGCAAATTCAGCTTAGGAAATGAATTTTTCACTGACGTGGATGGGAATTGCTAAAAACGTCATCTCTGGGTTCATCTGCAAAGGGGTTTGTTTCCAGCAGAAATATGATTTTAAAAAACTGTTTAAGGTTCAGAGCATGGGCATAACACAATATGGCTTTTTTCTGCAGTGACATTTGAGAGTGATCTAACTGGCAGCATCAGTCTCAGCAGGCATGCACTGTGAAAACCAGTGTAAAATGGCAATAAAAAAAATCCTAAAAATCAAAGCCTTTTCTTTGTGGCTTTTCCAAATATTTTCAAATCTTATTTCTTTGGCTTTTTTTCCCATTAGGAAAGGATAAATAATCTTTCAGAATATGTGAACCGAAAAAGGCACATAATGTAATAAAACCACTTCTTCAACTGAATAATACACAATCAGGCATCAAATAGTGCAGTGTTTGCACTAATTTTATTACTTCCATGATTAATTGTTTTTAGGAACATACTAGAAAAATTATGAATTGTAACCTGTTATTTAGATTTATTAATCATTGCAATTTTCATGTTATTATGCTACCAATATTAATAAACATATCTAGCATAATGAATTCCTGATCTTTAAAATGATCATTCAAGAGAAGACTCATGTCGAGAAAATTAATATTTGCATAAGGAGTAATACAATTTTATACCTACAAAGACTAGACGGGAGGAAAAAAAAAAGACAAATGAGCTGCTAGCAAAAACCCATTTTTTGTATAAACCCTGGGAGTAATGGGGCTCACAGTTCCTCACTCCAATATTTCCATGCTTTGACAGGCCATTTGTTTACACCTTTTTGAGTAGGTTTGGCCAATATTGTTGCAAATGTTTGGGGGTAAAAACATTCCCAGTCTTGGGGGATTTTAATTTTTGTTTCTCATTTTTGTTTTTAGAAGTCAAGTAGTTTTCCCTTTTGCTGATCTGTAAAATGAGAATATAATTTATAAATCCCAGACACTTTTTAACATTATTTAAAGCATACAGCATGTTGAAAACATGGACATTTTCTAGGCAGTGTCCACTGTATTTCCAGAAAATCCCAGAATCCAAGCACCTCATTGATTAGGATCTTGATTCTAAAAAAATATAAAAGAGGGTACTTGAAACATGATGTATTTAAAAGGGTAGGAGAGGAGTTCAGGTGTGCAGACTCTAATAGACATTTTTGTATTTCCAGGTGTTCCTTGAGGACTGATGCAAAGCAGTGATCTTAATCCATGCAGTAATCTGCATGGGATCTAGACATCTGCACTAACAAGTGCTGTTATTGTATTTGCAAAGTTCATGATAACATTTTTATAAAACAGGAAGATTTTCTCCTTAAGTGAAAAACTGGAAGCTTGCAAAACTACTGAATTTGCCATGTAATGAAATAATTTCTCCAAACTTTATAAATGTAGCAACAAAACTATACCATGTAATAGGAAGTACCAAACCCTAATTTTCAGTGCCCTCAAATTTCGCTCTTTAAAAGTTCACAACAGTGGAAAATGTGAGTGACTAAGTGGAATTAGCATCAGAGTATGCCTAATTCATAATTACCTACTTTGTGCACAGCAATAATTTACAAGCCCTCTATTCACTGACAGTTTGAAAAGAACTTTCAGATGGGATATTTGGGTAAATTTCAATTACTCTAGAAATGCCTTGGAGGGTCAGTTACATATTGTGGTATTTACACAGACATCAAGGATTTAGTTGTTTAGACAAGGAAAACTAAGGCCATCTGACTATTCAGAGTATTTAGGAAGAGTTCTGTTTATTTCAACCTAGAATTTTGCCAAGAATAGATGTCCCAGTTACAAAAAGCATTACCCCTTATGACAATCCAAACTTCTACATCTATTGTGTCCAAAAATTGAAGTCTTAAAATATTTTTCCTTTTTATTTTTTTTCTTTTTGTAATACATGCTACATTATAGATAGAACAATATTGAAGAAAATCCTGCATTGGCATTTTTGCTGTAGCTTACATGAACAGAAATTCATACGTATCAGTGGAGTTCAGAACAAATTCAGGTAGTGTAAACCTTGGAAAATAAATAGGCTTTGATTTTTTTCTGGACTATTTTCATAATGATCTGAGTAATCAATTTTCTAAACTGTGTGGATGAGTTGCATTTGAGTTTCAGAAAGTCGCAAATGGGCTTGGGTTTGCCAGTAAATAAGCTGCTAAGTTAATAAGCTGTTAAATCAATGAATTTTTGCCAAAAAAAAAAAAAAGAAACCAAAGTAAAAAGTTAGTCAGCCAGGTGTTAATTATTAATACACAAATATTGCATTACAAATAGAGATTCCCATTGCAAAGTTTTCAGGCAGAAAACCATATCTTGCCTTTATTAGAGGTCACATGCTTTCATCATCAGTGTAGCTCAGTAAAGTGAAAGATGGGTCATTACTACTTTCATAGTGGCAGTCTGACCCTAAATCCTTAAAAAATGAGGGAAATACAATCTGAAGAGTGAAATAATCAAACATTAGTCCTTCACAGCCATCTGTTTGTCCTTGTGATTGCATGCTAAATACCTCTGTGTGCCTGTTTTTCTAAGGAAAGCCTCCTTTCACAACTAATTTGAGCATGGGTGACTTCAGTTGCACTGTTATAAAAATACTAAATAGAAATAAATAGGCCATATCCCATTGTAGGTTAAGGGAAGGATGCTATGAATTGTGACATCCAGGCATTTTGGACTGTACAGATGCGGATCTTGATTCTTAGTAACCCATATATTAAAGTGTTCTTTTCTGTGTAATGAAGGGGACAAGAACCCCAATTATCCACGTGTCATGCAGTACAGATTTTCTTTTTCAGCTGGAAGAATGTTACTTAAGTTGATAAGTACATTTATTTTCTCAAAAGTCATATCAAGAAGATACTTGACAATTTGAAATGTGCTGTTTCCATTAATATTGCTTTCAGAATAAATGTTTGCTAATATCGGGGATTAAACACTGAAAATAATATAGAAGAATTTGGTTCCCTGTGTTCCAGCAGCCTGTGCTCCTCCATGAGGTTTTCTTATCTTTGGCTGGTACAGTGGGAGCTCCCTCTTCATAAATATAAAATTTCCCAGAAAAGGAGTGAGAAAGAGGGAGAAATACAGCCAAAATGAACTACTTTTATTTCAGCTGAGTATATTCGGAAAATATTTTGTGGTATTTTCTTGGCCCTATTAAATCATCCAATACATTTTATTGACACTGCACATTATCCATGAGATCAGTATAGCTGCACTTTCAACAGAAATACTCTCAATTATTGCAGCTGAGGCTCAATGGTCATGAACAATTATCAGGGAGTTAGTATATAATATATTAATATATTAACAGATGCTCTCAGTAGTACTGAACTAGGGGCTCATGACAAAATAAAAGGATATGCAGATTGATAGATGGTCTATATTGTCCCTTTTTTTCTTTTACTCCCACTGGTGTTTGCCCATAGCCACATGCAGAGCCTGCTGTCTTTGGCTTTTTTTCATGTAACTGTCATGTCCTTATTCACCTAGTGTGACTACTCTGTTGTTCTGCTCTTCCCTTTTAAATTCACTTTATCCTCATGCACTTTCCTCTGAACTGTTTTCCTCTATATTCCTCTTGATCAGCAATGAAAACACCATACATGAAATCACAAGGACAGGCATGACGTGCTTTTGATATACACTCAGGAGCAACACTCCACCTCTTAGGTTTGCAACACTGGCAAAGATTTGATTTTTTTGCAGACCACTGAACAGAGAAAGGTGTCACCGGGAACTGCATAGCACCAAGTAGATTCTTGGATGGATGAAGACAATGACAATTTACCAGAAATAAGTAGGTCATATCTTCCTCTTCCATCAGTTGTATTTCTGGCAAGTCATTTCATCATTCTGCACTGTGGTTTCTTTACAAACTCTGTGAAAAAAAATCTTAGTCTTTGAAGAACTCTGTGGTCAAGGGAATTGACAAATTAAATCTTCAGGAAGATTTAATATCAATTTAATTTAAAAAAAATTGTGAGATAAAATTAGCACTATCTTTTCATGTTAATATTCAGAAATGTTGGTATTTGAATCACAAGGCAAATTCTGCAGCAGAAACTCCAAATGAGGAAACAGCTAATCATGAGGAGTTCCAGACTGCCTCTATACTTTCTGTTCATCAGTTTCCCATCTATCCTATAGAGGAATGAAGAAAGCAGATTTCAGAACCATATAATAATTGAGGTTAGAAAAGACCTCCAAAGTCATTGAGACCAAACACTGCCATGTCAATTAAACCATAGCACTAAGAGCCACATCCAGTAGTTTCTTGAGAATGTCCAAGGATGTTGACTCCACCACTTCCATGGTCAGTTCATTTCAATGTTCATTCAATGACCACCCTTTCAGTGAAGAAATTCCTCCTGATGTCCAACCTAAACTTCCCCTGGTACAGCTTAAGGCCATTTCCTCTCATTCAGTTACTTCTTGCCTGGGAGGAGAGGCTGACCCCCAGTTGGCTACACCCTCCTTTCAGGTAGCTGTAGAGAGTGATAAGGTGTCTCCTGAGCCTCCTTTTATCCAGCATAAGCACCCTCAGCTGCTCCTCACAGGACTTGTGCTCCAGACCCTTCAACAGCTCTGTTGCCCTTCTCTAGACTTGCTCCAGGCCCTCAAAGTCCTGCTTGTAGTGAGGGGCTCAGAATTTGACACAGCACTCAAGGTGTGGCCTCACCAGTGCTGAGTACAGGGGGACAATCATTGCCTGGTCCTGCTGGCCACACTGTTGCTGACACAGGCCAGGATGCCATTGGCCTTCTTGGCCACCTGGGCACACTCTGGATCATGTTCAACCATCTGTCAAACAACACCCCCAGGTCCTGTTCTACCTGGCTGCTGTCCAGCCACTCTGTCCCCAGCCTGTAGCACTCCATGGGCATGTTGTGACCAAAGTGCAGGACCTGGCGCCTGGCCTTGCTGAACCTCACACAAATGGCCTTGGCCCATGGATCCAGCCTGTCTAGATCCCTCTGCAAAGCCTTCCTGCCTTCCAACAGATCAACACTCCCACCTTACTAGGTGTTGTCTGTGAGCTTATGGAGGGTGCACTTAGTCCCCTCACCCAGATCATCTATAAAGAAATTAAACAGGACTGGTCCCAGTGCTGAGCCCTGGAAAATCTCACTAGTAATTGTCTGCCAGCTGGATGCAGCACCATTCACCACCATGAATTTTGTACCCATCTGTTCCTAAACTAATCCTAGGAGCTATAGAATTTAAGCCTAAGATAAAGAAATATGGCCTCTTCTAGAGTCATAGATTTTCAAGGCAATAAAATCAATGAAAGAATTCTTCCTACACTGTTTTTCTATTAAGACCATAAATTCTGTTCAAACTAAAAGTGCAGCTTGCAGTTACTCTTGTAACTCTGTCCATATTTAAACAGCTCATATAATAAAGAAATCCCTATATCCTGAAATAAATCTCACAAGTCAGAGTCCCAGAGTGGCAAGGACTCAGTAAGGAGTAAGAAAGCTAAGAAACAAATATATGGGTAAGATCTAATTGCAAAATTATTACAGTAATAAAGCTTTCAAATTCTGTCTTCTGAGATAGGAGCAGAGTTGAATTCATCTGCTAACTGACCTAAAAAGAACTGTGAAATTCTTCATGTCATAAATTTGTAAGGATGTGCACAATTTCGTTATCTCATCCACTTCTTGTCAATCTATGTGCAGTCTTTCTGATTGTCCTATTACACATCTTGGAAACTTTTTAGAACTTAAGATAAACATTTAAGAACCTTGAAGAATTAATATAAGGTCATTGATGAAAAACGGGATGAAAATCCAGCCTTCAGCATAATTGAAAACCACTGAAACTGCTCTGAGATTTTAAAGTGTCTTATTATTCTGCTGTGTCATTTTTGTTTGTTTTTCCTCTTCTGAGCTTTGGCCAGGTCCTGAAGCAGAACAAGCTTTTGTGGAACATAGCTTATGTTTATGACATATTTTATAAGGTGTAGTGAAGTGCATTATAATTATATGATTTGTCAAGTGAAAACTTTCAAAGCATGTTATTCTTGCTTGTTATTTCAAGTTCTGCAATTTAGACCATATGTGACCTAATAGCAGGGATTTGAGCATAAATACCCACTTACTGTAGCCTATTTCTAATTAGTTTTGAGATGTGTTGAAATGTTACAGAACATCATAATGTTCTTCAGAGATATAAAACAAGAAGCATTGCTTACAAAGGAAAATATCCAGCTTGCAAAAAATCCCCAAACAAACAAAAAACCCACTCACAAACAAACAAACAAACAAACAAACAACCCTAAAAAACAACCAAAGAAACCCCTCAAAAAACCATGGAGTTTCCACCTCTCCCAGCAACAGCTCTCCTTTCAATATATAGATATAGTGAAGAATTTTCCAAAAGATAAGTCTTCCATGTCTATAGGTATAACATTTTAAAAGCTAGAGGAAAAGAATCCTCTAAAATCAATGTTGATCAACAGCACAGGAACAGTGCCAGAAAATTATTTTTAGGCCCATGGATTTGTATAATTGGAGACCTATTAAAAATACCAATACCCTCAGCACAGATGAATATATGCTCTGAAAGAGAAACCTTGCTCTCCAGTAAGATTTTTCTATTCTACTTTGGGATTGGAATGCTCTGTATTAAGCACATCTCTAGGGCACACATAAAGTGTTTGGGTTTTTTCAGCTGAATTTGGGATAGAAAACTAATTCTTAGATTGGCTTGAGTATTTCAGGCTGTAGCAATATCATGTTCCCTGGCAATCTTCTTGGGTGACTCTGTATGTCTATGAACATTTCAATCTTTATTTTGTTTTCTTTCATCCTTTGGAATGATATGCTTTCTATTGAAAACCTGAGCAATTAAAGATAAAGCAAAATAGAAATGTCACAGTTTTACAATAAACCATTGGTAGGTTTTGCTTTTGGAAGGAGATGACAATTAGATATGAGGTATGATTGTATATGATAGTAATTAGATATTACTTGTGGCTCTCAAGGATCTCTCCTGACCTGATTCTATGGTGGTACACAAGTTTGGAATTTGATTTTCTCAGAGAAATCTTGGGGGTTTCCAGGCAATACACATTTTTTGTAATATTCCCCTACCAAAGATAAGATTAAAATGGTTTCTTCAAGACTGCTACAAGGCTTGAAGAAAAACCAAACCATAAGTATCATATTTATGGATATTCAGCCTAATTCCTAGGATATTATGGAAGAAAGATAGTCTGATTGATTACATGACAGTATTAATTATAAAAATGAGACTCACAAGTTAGGTAAAATCACAGATGATAATTAGGGGCTCTGAGTGCAGGAAAGTCCAGTGTAACACTGAATCAGATGGATAGGCTGTGCCAAGGAGTGGAATTCCAGAGATTCCTCTGTGCTCAATATTTCTTATCAGGCAGCTTTAGGCACCTTGGAGTTCACAGTGAATCTGTCTTTTTGAGGCAGGTTTGTGGGATGGAGATGTCCCATTTTGGAACATACCCTGGTGTTCTTTGGTCTGAGTGTCTGACATGGACTTGTGAAAAAAAGTTTTGAAGTGATCACAAGTATTGGTGATATAGATTGTGCTATTAGTGTTGCTTCTTCTCCGTCTTGAGATACTATTCAGAATTTTTTAAACTAATATGTAGCATAAGTAGGGCAAAAGATGAAGCGAGAAAATTTCCATTAAGTTTTTCTGAAACAATGGATTTAACCAGGTTTTCTCAGAAGGAGACATTTGTATTTCTTTTATGTAATACTATATCTTACAAATAGTTTATAAAGTACAGGTTCTACAAATGCTGTAGGAACTGGAAAACAAGAAGCAGAATATTTTCTCAAAATTACAAGTTTTTTTTATTACAATTCAACACTTGATTTAGAATACTTCTCAGTGAGCTTTTTTAATGACTATATCTCCAGTATTCATTACAGTGATCCTTTGCATTTTCTGCACCTCTCTCCATTTTTTTTTTTTTTTTAAATTCTTACCTTTCTCAAAGTAATGGAAACCTCAAAACCACAAGGAAAAAGAGACGAGCAATTATATGCTACTATGGTAATTTAATTGACATTCATTCTTAAACCAAGCTACAGCAATCATAATGGAATTTTTCTGTTACTGTTATTCAAATAAATTTTATGTTGTTAACCCAACAATCAAAGCCACTTTCATGTCTTAAGGTTAATAAGAATGACCATGCAAGAATGCAGCTCATGGGAGTCTGTGTAATGTCTTATGATGGTACATACGTTTTCTTGATTTATTTTTTGGTTTCTTGTCATTTGCCCCTGCAAGGCTGGCAACAAATGTGGAATTACAGTGCAACACAAAACTGGTGGTGAAATGTGAAGCAACAGTTTTGCGGATGAAAAAATTCTAGTTAAATTGGTAGATTTTTCACTGAAAAATTTACATTTTTATCTTGATTTTTCAGTCAATTTTTTGAGGTAAAACTAATTACACTGGATGACCTGATGAACAGAAGAGTTAATGCAGTAAACAACACAGCAAAACAAGCCTTTCCAAAAACTCTTAACAAGGTCTTTTATTGGGCTATGGGTACTAATAACTTTACTGTGGAAACAGCTGACTTAGCAGTTACAAAATACATTCACACATTCTTTTGCTTGAAATGAGCTAGGTGGCCAGAATGCTTTTTGTATGTTTCTCTTAAGCTTGCCCAATGTCTGGCCTCAGCCTCATAAAACAGGCAAAAACAATAGTGAAAACTGGAATGAAACATGGGGCGATTGAATTAGCAGATGGAGAGTCTCAGAACTTCCTCTATGTAGCATGAAGTAGGGAAATAAAAAGTTAAATGCAAATGGAAACAAAAGAGGACTGGAAAAAATTCTTCCAATTTAATGAAGGGAATTGACTTTCCCTTCATTAGGAAATGAAGACTTTCCTTAAAAATATTGCACAAGACGTTTGAGCAGATTACTTGCTTTTGCTCTCTGGAGACTATTCTGAAGTGGAATCTCGGGAAATTGTAATTGGATGCACCAATTTCTCAAAATGTAAAGGGTTTTTTGTTTTTAATTTCTAAATTTTAAACAAGAATAGCATCACAGTTTATAAGGCAATGGTCCTCTACTTTAAAAATGTTATGTTAAAATGTTGAAGTGCTACTCTGGCTATTATTTGTAACTGTGTAGACCACTGAAATCTTTTGTAATAAAATTATGACGGTTATATCTGTTCAGTTGGATAAACAGTGCCAGGAAACACTCACAGTTACTGATTGTCTATATAACTAAATTATGAGGAAAGGTTCATGGCTCATTTTTGATCCACAATAGCTAGTTCACTTTCTGACAGCTCCTGGTGAGGCTCAGGGACTAGACAGACCAAGGATCCTTCCAAACAGGTTGTTTGTGTCCAGCTGCATAATTTCTCATAGGCAGTTTTGGACATGGGCGATTGAATGCCAGCTGGCCTCGTTGCCAAAAGAACAATCCCAAGCATCTTTAATTTACTGCTACTGACATAGCAATTCTGTCTATCCAATACTTTTCACCTATGAGATGAGTCCAGCTGTTACCACAGGGATGACAGAAAGTGGCAGTTTTACAGATTTGCCTTCTTGCCTTCATCCAGGTCCCTCTAAGAAGTGAAGTTTTCTGCCCCTTCTCACACCACTCTTGAGATTTCACAGCTTTCCCACTTCAGGACTGAAATTTGATTAAAAATGGTTTAAAATTGCTTATTTGTGACTAGCAGTCAATACAAAGCAATGCTACAACATTTTCCTTCTTGGAGAATACTGCAAGTGCTATTGCACCAGCTATGTCCTTTAAATAAAAAGCTCTGTTAAGAAATGGGCAAAATGTTCAAACATAATATACCCTCACAAAACATCAGTGTACACATTTGTTGACAATCAGTCAGTTTTGCATGTTCAGACACAAACTGAATGAAAAAATCCACATAATCTCTTCAGAGTTGCAGTTACAGCAGAGGTGCTGGATGTCTTCTTTTAGCAAGGAGCATTGGGACCCATTGTTGTTTCTGGTTTGCCCTCCTCCTTCCTCAAGTCTGCAGTTTCTTGCTCAAGGATAACTGCCATTTTCATAAACCTCAGGTTTCTGAGTTCCCTTACCATCAACCTTTTACAAGCAGGGGTAGGTGTTCAGGATTCTTTTATCAGTTACATTGCCAAAACAAAATTATTTATTTGAGCAGCCTTTGTGAGTTGTAATCATGAGCCTTGTGTCTATAGAAGAATGCTCTGAGACCTTCTCTCCCAGCTTCCAGCTAACCATGGAGAAAACACATTTGGGCATATGGATGGATATTTATCACCCAGTATTCCTCTATTTCGTGGTCATAAGGATGTGTGCTGAGTTCAGTCCAAATATCTCTGCAAGCAAAACTTGTCAAAACAAAGTAAAACCCAAACATACTCAAGTAACACCAGTAATGCTTCCCTAAAGTATTTTGTAAATGCTTCACAAATGCAAAGATTGGAGAATTTTATATTATTTTCAGCACTCAGTTGCCCAAATGAAGAGGTGAAGACTCTATTATTCATAATTTTTAATCTGGAATGAATAAAGTGCCAAGAGATTAAGTGTAGAAAACAGATTAACTTTGAGAGTAGGATGAAGTACATGTGCTTCTCCATTTCAAATATCTACAATTTTTGACATAATTATTACCAAAAGTGAGTTTTTTAGTAGAATATTAAAGTATTATTTAAAAAGATTCATTATGGCTTAGAGACTCCTGGAGTCTTAGATATTATAGTTTTGGAAAGCATATGAAAAAAAAATTCCTTTGGAGCAAAAAAGGAAATCAATATATCATACAGAAAGTTTAAAGTTTCTTTTGGTATTCATGTTTGCTAAGAACTTATTTCTTTCAAGTAAGTTTTGAGGGTATAAGAGGATGATGGAAGGATGATTTGTCAGTTGTTTTGTTGCTTATAATTCATTTTAAGCTGAAATAAGATATTTTTGGGGTTTATGTGCAGGTTTTGTTATGAAAAAAACCAAAACATGCACCTACTTGTGTATGCAAAAGGAACCTGGGTTGTGGCAGGAACCTTATATGGTGGTAGAAAGAGGTTAATTTACACTTCAAGATAGCAACTATACCTAGGAAAAAAATATAGACTGAAAATGAAAGAGAAATGCTGAAAGGTCAGTAGCTATCAACAAGCAATACATTAAAAAAAAAACAAAAAACAACACCTCCAAAATTAGTTCTAGAATGTCTATTATGCAGTAATGTAGGATAAACTATGAAGTCAGTGAAAGGGAAGTTGTATTATTATGTTAAAAAAAAAACAACCTAGAATAAAGGCTACATGGTTAGACTAGAGGTTTTCAAACAGCACCTTGTGTATATCATAGTTACAATTTCAGACATTGAGGCTGCTTTCATCTGTAAATAGGATAATGAAAGCAAACTCCAGTAGGAAAAAAATATAATACCATCTGTCATCAGGTCCCTGAAATATCTTGGCTTGTATAGTGATAATGGTGTTACTCTGAATGTCAAAGATTATTTTAGCTAGGGTTATTGCTGTTATTTCATTATCATATTTTTGTGTGTGAGTATGCCCAGCTGTTTCCTTTACAGAACACTTGCACAGCTGAAGTAAATGGCTGAGCCAGCTCAAAGGAACATCACCTTAGCATCTGTGCTTTATATATTTCTGTTTGTACACATGAGTATAGTTCCTCCCTCTGCCTGTCACAAGTCAACATACACAGTCAAAGACAGAAGTGTCTTTTTGTAAGGTACAATGAGTCTAGTGTGAAAGCCTCTCTTTCACATTGCTCCCAGTCTTCTCATTTCACTTGCAAACTGAAGTTGAACACAATTTGAAGTATCTGTTTCTCTTCCTGCAAGCTGTGATGCATTATCTCTGCAAGGCAAATGAATGGTAGTATAACTACCTCTTCTATACCTTCTTAATGCAATATAGAGGAATGAACCATGTCACCTGAAGGCCAGCAGATGTGACATAGAGGCCACATTGATCTACTAATAATTTTGTAAATTATGGAAGGACACAACATGAAATGAATGAGAATATCATAAAATAACTGATATAAAGTGATACTGGTTGAATTACAAATTTCAAATGTGTCTGCATATAGTTGCTTATGAGAAGTAGGTTCATTTAATACATTTGGTGGGTATAGACTACTTGGACTTCAGCAGAACCTATGACACTGTGTCCAACAGCATACTCCTGGAAAAGCTGGCAGTCCATGGCTCAGACAGGTCCAGTCTTTGCTGGGTTAAGAAATGGTAGATGGCTGGGCCCAGTGACTGGTTTTGTATCCAGGTGGCCAGTCACTAGTGGTGTCCTCCAGGGATCTGTGCTGAGCCCAGTCCTGTTCAATACCTTTACTGATGATCTGGATGAGGGGATTGAGTTTACCATTAGCAAATTTGCAGATGACAACAAGGTGGGGGGGAGTGTTGATCTGCTGGAAGGTAGGAGGGCTCTGCAGAGGGACCTGGACAGGCTGCATGGATGGGCCCAGTCCAATGATATGAGGTTTAACAAAAACAATTGCCAGGTCCTGCATGTTGGCCACAACAATGCCCTGAAGCACTACAGGCTGGGGACAGAGTGGTTGGACAACAGGAAAGGAAGAAAGGGACCTTGAGGTGTTGGTTGACAGCAGCTGAACATGAGCCAGCCACTGTGTGCCCAGGTGGCCAAGAAGGCTAATGGCATCCTGGGCTGTATCAACAACAGTGTGGCCAGCAATAGCATGACTGGGGCAGGGATTATTCCTTTGTACTCAGAACTGGTGACAAATCCTGTGTCCAGTTCTGGGCCCTGCAATTCAAGAAGGGTGTGGAGATGCTGGAGATGCTCCGAGTGTGTCCAGAGAAAGGCAATAAGGTTGCTGAAAGGTCTGGAGCACAAGTCCTATGAGGAGCAGCTGAGGGAGTTGGGGTGTTTATGCTGGAGAACAGGAGGCTCTGGGGAGACTTTATCCCTATCTACAATTGCCTGACAGAAGGCTGTAGCCAGGTGGGAATCACTCTCTTTTCCCAGACAGACAGCAATCGGACAAGAGGATACAGCTGTGCCAGAGAAAGTTGAGGTTTGACATAAGGAAGAAGTTCTTCACAGAAAGGGTGATTGTGCATTGGAAGGAACTGCCCAGCAAGGAAGTGGACCCACTGTCCCTGAAGGTGTTTAAGAAAAATTGAATGTGGCACTCAGTGCCATGGTCTAGTTGACAAGGTTCTGTTAGGTCATAGGTTGGACTTGATGGTCTCAAAGGTCTTTTCTGACCTGGTTGATTCTGTGATTCATCAATATATACACTTACCACTTGAAAATGGAGTTGAAAGTCTAAAACCTTGACTAGGAAAGACAATAAAGTCAGACACAGATTTCTGCCTAGCACTGCCAGATTAGGGGAGGGGGTCAATACTTACAATAACTGCTGAGCTTTTGATTAAATTAATGAAGAACAAATATGTCTTCATTATATGTATATGTAACATATATGTACCTGGAGTTCTGAACTGCTGACCTCATTTCCAAACAATGACCATACCATGTTCATGTTTCTGATGGAACTGGTGACTGCAGACAAGGAAGTTCTCAGAGGCAGGGTTTAGTTTAAATTCTAGGCTTATGTTTTATTCATGCTGTCATGCCCTTCTTAATTCTTTTCTAGACCAGGTCCTTATCATGAACATGTCATGATCCTCTCTGAGCCACTCATTTTCACTTCCTTAGCACAGAAACTGAGATCTGGAGGAAAGAGAGAGAAGAACCTCCCATAAAGCAGCACCTTAGATGATCACAAAAGTAGGAGGTAGTTAGGACACACACACCTGAACACAGTTTTCCCAGGTGGGAAGCATTATGGGGAGACAGATGCAAGTGTCTTACACTACAAACAAAAGGCCAAAGGGTCTGATTATAGTCTGGATTACCCTGAGTCATCTGTCCTGTTTGAGTCCAAAAAAAAGTCCACTGTAAATACCCATAATCTTGGAAGGACTTAAACCTAGCAACAACAACAACTATTTTTGCACTGGAATTTACTTTTTTCTTAGAATCCATAGTTACATTTAAAGGGAAATTAATATTGAAACTGAGTGTTCTTAACATACAACATACCTGCAGCTTCAGACTAAAAATTGATTAAGTCCCCAGAAAAAGTTTCTAAAATTATTAATGCATGTGATTGCAAGAAGAGAGTAAAATTCTGTTAGTGAGAACCTCCATTCACACACAACTTAGAAGATTGCCTCCCTTAGTATGCTTGGCTTTATTGCTTGTTCCAACAAATTAATGAAAGGGCTGACTTCATTACTGTGGTTCTTTTAATTTGGCCACCTTTGTTGTGCTGAAATTCTGATGCAAACTGCTTAGGAAAGATTACCAGCTTGTTAAAGCTGGCCATGCAGTCACATGGATCAAACTGCAAACAAAGTAATCACTGAGGCTGTGCTTTGGTAAGCCTGTCTACTGCTGTTGAGCTAGGATTCAAGTCTAGCAGTAAATTCACAGATTCCCTTCTTGTGACTTCCATGACTAAAGAACATTTTATTAGACAGTTTTTGAATAAAAAGTCAGGAAGTGATCTAACAAAATGTTTAAGTATAGTTTTTGTTTCTGACACCTGATTGTTAATCCCTAGAAGTGATACTCACACATAAAAAGGCATGTGCTGAAGGGTATTATTCAGGGCTCTCTACCCATGCTGTCCATGATGTGTTTTAACTTGATACTTCTCTCTAAAGAAGAGGATCCAGGAGCCAGGATGTGGTACCCTGAATCCTCCTTTTCACTGCTTCTGTTGGATTCATTAGTGTAATTGCATTGAGACTCCATAATAAATGGTGTTTTAGTGGAATTGCTAATGTATTACAGAAGTGTCTTGATCAACTCTGTACAAGAGTCGATGCATTATAATCTGCCAGTGTGGAAGGAAAAGCTTTAAATATATTTGCAAATATGATTTAATTATGTGTCATATCTTCCATCGTTTCCTTTTCTGGTTAGCTTGCGCCTGCCTGTGTTGGCAATCAAATTGTGTAAATCTCATTACATGGACTAAATTACTCCAACACTCTGAAGCTCAAGCTGTTGATGGGTCTAAAGAGAAAAATTCTGGCAGTGAAGAGCAAAATGTCTCCTTCTTTTCCATAGCAGAAACACACAGCACCTGCATTATCCAAGATCTTTTTCCTTTATGCTGTTAATTCTTCCCTGTGAGCGTTGCAAGTGTTATCTCAGTACATATCAGAGCAGGCTTTTGCAGTTGCCTTCCAGACCATTTCTCCATCAGAGTGTGTTCCAGTTTCTCCACGGAAGCAGCACTTCAGTGACAAATGGGCTGGGAGTGACACTGAGTTCTTACGTTAGTCTGGCTCCTGCACAACTGAAAATAAAATGATCCAAGTCTACAGTGTCTGCCAGGCCCTTTTACACATTAAAATGTACTGCTCATCTATCAGTTTCATCATACAACTGTGGATCCCTCGGGGTAAACCAAAACAAAATTCCAGCTGGAGTGATACTGGGATATTTTCAGCTCCCATGGCAACTGGGAGCTGAATCTCAGGTCAGAAATCATATAAGGAGAATTTGTTGTCTTTTCATTTTGTTCTTTTTGCTTTTACTTACACATGTGTTTGTTTCCCCTGTTTCTTTCATTTTATTTTCCTGCTGTTTCTCACAGAGTTATGACAAAGAGTGGGAGAAGGCATGACTCCCAGCAACAGAGGACAACCAGCAGTCTGGAGGACAGTCATGGAAATGGAAATGGAAAAGGAGCCCTTGAGATGACAGCAAGGGCCTCTTAATGCAGTAAGATATTTTGGGCATTAAGTGCCCTGTTAGGGTGTTTAAACAGCACATAGGATCTATATCCAGTCTTGGTCTTCACTTTTGCTTGTATAGATTGGATCAAGAAACTTGTCTCAAAAGTGGAATCCCCTAGAAGCTTGAAAGGACTCAGGCTTGGGTTTTGGAAAAGACTAAAAGGAAGATTAAAATCCAGCTTGGATTTCCTGAATGCCCATACTCAGGGAAGTACTTGGATGCAGCAATACTTTCTCAGTACAAATAAAATATATTATAATTGTGGAAGCTCCAGTCTCAGGTACATTTGGGTGGGGACTTCTCAGTATAGATAAAGAGCCCTGTTCTGTTTCAAAATTGAAGCTGGAACAATAGTATTTATTATATTATTGTCTCTATTACACATCATATTCATAAATTTTTGAAAGCGATGGGAACATGAGAAAGTCCTCCAGGAGGAGGGAATTTTTTGCATCATGGCTAAATGATGTGAGAAGATTTTAGAGATGCCAAGAGGCCTTTCTTTTTTTTGTAGATGTGAATGCTCAGTGGTAGACACGTATTCTGCCAAACTAAATGACCTTTAAGTAAACTAAGAAAACAACATTAGCAAGGGAACTAAAGTCTTGCAGACACCTGAAACCTATGAAGATACACACAGAAAAGTCTTTATTTTATTTTTTAAAGAACACATTCTTTGGCTGAGAAATGTCCACAAGGATCTGTGTGTGTAAAACATCTGTATAAGCTGAGCAGAAATGACTATGAATTCTTTATTTATGATAATGTTATTTTGATGAACACTTAAATGTGATAGGGTTTTGTAGAAGTTCCTTTCCGCTTGAAAAAGATACCACAAGGTGGAACCTTCTGAAGAAAGGTCTAGCATCTATATTAAAAAAATAAATTGCCATTTAATAAAGGTGCATTTTATGGAGCATGTAGTGCATATAAATGAAAAGTGCAACAGGATCTAGGCAATAAGATGGGGAGGCATAAATATGCAACCCATGAATGAAAGCATCTATATATTTTCATTTGTGATAAGCCCTCTAAGAAAAAGCAGATATATATAAATTATTAATGGAAGCAGGGACAAACAGAGAAATAGAGAAAAGCAAGAGCCACAACCTTGAAGAAAAATGTGGAAGAAAACATCCAGTATAATCTCAGGTTCCTATCAGTCACACTGGCCCCTTCACAAACTTCTAAATTATGTCAACCTTTAAAAATTGATTGCTTCACTTTCTAGGTAAGTCACTGATATGTGAGTTCACTGAACACAATACCTTTATAATAACCATTAATTTTCATGGAAAAGAATACTCTATGTGCTCTGGAATGCACTGCATTCATTTTCCTCTAAAAACTCATCTTTTTTCCTAGTGATTGCCATCTGTTTCTAATTTCTGACATTCTGTGTCAGTGGCAAAGACTGTTTGAGCTTCTGTACACAATATGAGCTAAGATAGTTAA
This sequence comes from Urocynchramus pylzowi, assembly GCA_013397555.1. Taxonomy (NCBI): domain Eukaryota; kingdom Metazoa; phylum Chordata; class Aves; order Passeriformes; family Fringillidae; genus Urocynchramus; species Urocynchramus pylzowi. Next base: position 172,679 of record VZRH01001120.1, on the reverse strand, counting down.
TATATAATTTATATAGTTAGGCCATTTTTCTAAAAGCAATAAATAAAATTTAACTTTTAAAGTAGATTATAGTGTACTTCTGCTGATGCCAGTTGAAACAAAAGTAGGAACTGGAGACCATTTACAGGTCTTGCTGGGAGCAGCCTGTACATTCTGCTTGCATGTATGCCAGGATTACAAAAAGTCCTTACAATGTCAACCTCTGTTGTGAGAAAAAAAGAAGAAAAAATGCCTGTATCAATACACTTTTCAAACATGGGTAATTTTTTCAAAGCAAATAGCATGCATAATTAAAGGGTCCAAGTTATATTTTGCTCCTGGAAGAAAAGATTGGACACTTATTGAGAAAACTCCAAGATTTTGCACTTTGGTCTTTGAATCCACTTACTTTTTGGAATCTCTACTTTAACATAAATCAGATTTTTAAAGAGTCACACTGTGGCAGCTTTGGGGTAGAGGTTTCTTTCTTCCGTGGCTTTGATTTAAACTGTTACAAAAATCACAAATTTCTGGGTTATTTAGTGAGATGAAATAGCTTGACCAGCAGGAGGGTTCTATCCCAGGGTTCCTTGTCCCACTTAAAGGTTTTGTTTTAATGCCAAATGTTAAAAAAATAATGTGCCCTAATAACCCACATGCCATCAACTTAAAAGTAATGACATCTCTACTGACTGACATATTGAGTCAATCTTTGAGGAAAACAACCCCCTCCCAAGAGCTGTTTGCATGTCTGCAGATTCTGTAAGAGATTCTAACAGCTAAAGAAAACATTTCAAGCATATGAATGCTGTTGTTTTGGAGCAGTAGGTGAAAGAATTTCTCTCTTGAAGAAAGGTGGCCAATACTTCCAAAAAATCCTGCCTGCTCCTCTGTCGAATGAACCAAGAACTTGTGTCACTTTGGGATGTCAGGTGTTCAAAATGCACTGAAATAAATGGAAACAATCCAATGATGAATTTCCAGGTTGGCTCAGTAGAGCCTGTTTAATACAGGTCTCTCACAACATCTACAATCTGTTCTTCACACACACACATGAAAAGAAAAAACTAAGGGGAAAAAAAAAGGACAGAACAATGTCACACCTTCAACTGAAAACATTTGTCTTGTTCTTACAGGTATATTCATTTTACACAGGCCTAGAATGCCACAGCTGCTCTATTTTGATGTGCAGATGGACCTGAATGCACCTCTGCCTTCCATAAAGAAAAGAATTCCAAGGACTTCTGCAGGATCCTCTCTGGCAGCTCTTCCCAGTGTTCAGGAGCACTAAAATATTGCTCTTTGGATGAGGGCAACAATGAGCAGGACGAATAGTATGCATGGGTTAGGAGATAATAGGTGCTTGCCAGCACACATATTTCACTTATTTGCCCCAGCTTGACAATAAGAGTATTTACTTAACCTGATGCCAAGATATCAGCTTATCTTGGGTTTCCTTTGAATTGGGATCTGTATAATATATCTTTGGAGAAATACAATTGTAGATAAAAGAGTTGTTTGTTTTTTCCTTTTAATTACCGACTATGAATACATCAAGAGATTAAATAATGTGGAAAGGGAAGGGATATCTAAGTTAAAGAACAATGTTGGCACAAGAACTATTATGCATAATCCAGCCAGGAATTTGGTCTGGAAACCATAATAATTCAAATAATCAAAGCAATCCTGTTCTGTAATTACTTTCCTGGGGCTGTAGCATGGACTAGAAATCTAACCAATTTTAAGAAACATTTATGGGCAGGATTAGATGAAGTGGCTTAGGTAGCAGGGGACTTGAATCAATGACGCAAGAAGTACTTTCCAGTGCTGGATCATATGATCATAAATTAAAGTACTGTTGCTTTACCTCTCTCCTTCAAGTAGCAGCATGGAGCAAGGAATTTTTATGTCTCTATGGTCACTTCTCTGTTATTCAATATGTTGTGAGATTGAGTTATCCTGGATAATGGTAGTGGAACATGCTGGCCAGACCAGATTAAGGCTGAATCTGGCAGAAACTTCTGTGTTGGATCTCCTGTATCCATACTCCAAGCAAATAAATTCTGACAGACCAGAACTGAGCCCTGGAGTTCCTGGCTGCTGGTGTTGGGCTCCTGAATTTTCCAGGTTGCATGGAAACTTGATGTGGGCTAAACACTTAACGGTGTGACACCACTACCCCATTTGATGCACTACCATGTTTGAAAGCACTCTGGAGCTTGGTGCAGAGACCTAGGCATCCCTGCAGAACTGACCTTCTTAGCTTTGGCTTAATGCCCACCATGCCAGATCCTGGTAACTCAATAAACAACAACCCAGTTGTGCCTGTCTTTCCCTCTTCCAGCTCTGAATTTCAGGAACTGTTTTTGACCTGAAGCAGAGCTGGAACTGACCTGCTGTCTGCAGTTATCTGGCTGTAATGAACCCTCTCAAAACACAGTCTGTTGCAAAATGGAACACAGACCCCAGTGTTGTCCTTCAGGTGCTAGAAGACCCCTGGGTCCTTCACAGATTTTCCTGGTGTCCAGTGAATAATGCCAGCAATAGACAACTTCATGGTCTACAGATAATTATGTGATTTCCACAGTTGTGATATACTGATGATGCAGGATACATATATTATGCACCATAATGCGCACAGTATTTAAAAGCTGATTTTAAAGACATTCAGCTCCTAGGCAACATATTAAATTTGATTCTGACCCGTGACAGAGTCTTTCTTTCTCTGCTCCAAGTTATTTAATTTTGATCTTTTCCATTATGTAACACAGGACGGATAGGTACAATATGGGAGAAGTATAACCAGCATGCATAAACATCCAATAGTTTTCTTCATTCTTTCTCCTGAGGAAATGAAAATGAGAGCTTTTAAAGCTTTTTTTTTTTTCCCTGATTTTTTTTATTAGTGATCAATAAATCGGTATTTTCTCTATTTTTGAGCAAGAGTAGAATTATTTTTTCTGATATTTTATAAACCTATTCAGCCAAAGGAAGATTCCTGGTACAGAAAATTTCACATATGTGGTTTACATTTGTAAAATTATAATTCTTTACCTATTAGAATGTGGAATATACCAGAAAATCTGACAGTCCTCCCATACCCAGTTTTCCCTAGCTGCTCCCTCAGTTTATTCCCAGTTATTATTGTTCAAAACTTCAAGAGAATGTCCTTCTCTCAGGAAACCATTTTAGTGTTTTTAAAGGTCTTCTCTATAAAACAGTAAGAAAACTTAATTTTTAAAGTATTTCCCTGGAAAGAACATTTCCTTTCTACAGTCAGTTCTTTCTCATGGATGAAGGTGCCTGGAATCCTTGAGAGCCCTGGCCCTAGGACCAGGGGAGAGATACTGGAAACCCAGGAATTCCCAGCCCTTCCATATGGCAGAATTGCTTGTGAAACCTGAATCTTGGAAATTCAGAGTTCCTGAACATGATTTGACAAAAGAAATACTTTTACTGGAAGAAATCCTAGCTGGCCCTACTTTTACTGGCAGTTCAAGGCACTGGTCTGAACTGTCCAGGACAGCAGGTGACTGGAGATTATCCCTCCTGTCAAGACACACAAAGCTGGTTATTAATGAGATTCAAACTGAAGAGTAAGGCTTTATTTCTCTGCCTGGGAAAGCAGGAGCTTAAAGGTATTTGAATAGAAATATTAGGCAAAGGTGGTAGATGGACACACTCCTTCCTGGGGCTGGTCATCCTTTTCTGAAGACATGAGTGCTAACTTCAGCCAATAGCCTCTGGGTCCCAGGTCACAGACCTAATTTCTCTCTGAGTCTCAAGGAATTCAGCCTCAGACCTCCTAGCTCCCAGAGGAGTGCCTCTAGGCTGTACTTAGGAATGCAGAGCAAGGGCAGCCTCAAGTGACTGATATGAAAGGAATAAACAGTCAGGTGAGAAAGGATCGGGGTTGTCCTACTCAATGAATGGCTGTAACTCCCTGGTGCTACTGTCCAGTGTGAGTCTCCTGCCACTACATTATTTGATGCAGTTGCTTTCAGCTGGGGCAGGTCAGAAAGCCTTGAGTGTGTCTCCAAGGTTGACTAATGCCTGATACAAACCAATGGTTGGTGCATTCTCACAGAGGTAAACTTTAGAGAATCACAAAATCAGTTGGGTTGGAAAAGACTTCTGAGATCATCAAGTCCTGCCGGTAACCTAACACCACCATGCCAATTAAACCATGGCACTAGGCATCACATCTAGTCTTTCCTTAAAAACCTCCAGGGGCAGTGACTCCACTACCCCCCTGGGCAGTCCATTCCAATGTCTAAAATCCCTATCATCCATCTAATCACTCTAATCACCCAATGTCAAATCTTCCTAATGTCCAACCTAAACCTCCCCTGTCACAGCTTCCAGCCATGGTGACACCTGCCTTGGAGAAGACATTCCTTCCAGATAGTTGTAGAGTGATAAGGTCACCCCTGAGCCTTCTTTTCTCCAGGATAAACAACCCCACCTGCCTCATAAGGCTTGTGTTCCAGACCCTCCACCAGCTCCATTGCCCTTCTCTGGACTTGTTCCAGTGCCTCAATGTCCTTCCTGAACTGAGGGGCCCAGAACTGGATGCAGGATTTGAGGTGCAGCCCCACCAGTGCCAAGTACAGGGATATAATCACAGCCCTGGTCCTGCTCACCACACCATTCCTGATACAGGCCAGGATGCCATTGGCATTTCTGGCCACCCGGGCACATGCTGGCTTATGTTCAGCTGCTGCCAACCAGCCCTCCCAGGTCCCTTTCTGCCAGGCTGTTTTCCAGCCACTCTGCCTCCAGCTTCTATGCTGCAGGAAGTCGCTGTGACAAAAATGCAGTTCTTGCAACAAAAAACCTTTAGCCAAATCAAGTCCCTAAATCAGACTTCAGCGATGCAATAGGAAAAGAGTTGCAAAAGATACCTCCAGTTTTTCATCTGGCTAGGGTTCCCTCTTCAGTAAACAATAGGTTAGTAAAGCTAAAATTCTCTAAGCAAATCTGACAGGTTTTCATACATTTCTAAAAGGAGGAATTTTAACATGTGTGTCTAAGTGGCTTCATCTTTGGTAACTCATGAAAAATGATAGGTAGATGGTTAGCAGCTGGTGCCAGAATCAACATTCTTTCTTTTCCTAGAAGCTGAAGATTTAAAGATTTTCCCATCAGAAGGATTTATGCAAGGATTTATGGATCCTGAAAAAGTTGGCTTAACTTGTATTATTCCTTTGTCTTTTGGACATTTTGATTTTAAATAACTGGGTTTTTTTTTTTAATATATATAAATAGTGAGCACTTCTCCATGAAGTCCATAAGACTACAATATAAGCCTTCTATTTATCTTTTCCTTTATTTAACACTTTTGCATACTTAAATATACTTATATAAGGTATACTTATATAAGGTATAATACTTATCACTGGAAAAGTTGCTAAATGACACAAATTGTATACAGTAGTAATAGTACTTTGATCAGTAATGAAACCCAGTTGCACTAAATCCTACTTGCTAACTAGAAATGGTTAGTAACAAGAAATTGTTATTCAAACTAGTTTCCTTTCTCTGGCAGCTGTTTTTGTTTTCCCTCACCTGAACAACAGTGACCAGTTCTTGGTCCATTTTGGTATAAATTACATCTGAATTACTTCGTAATCTATTTATTTGTATAACGATTGCTTTCTTATCTCTTCTGAAACATTTGAAAAAGAAATATAACCTCTAAAAAAGAAATATAACCTCTAAAATGATGGCAACAAGAAATTGAGTCCATGAGGGGAGTGGTTCCTATGCAAAGATTAACTGTGGTTAGAAGTTTATCACAATTAATATCAGTAATAGAAGGGGAAGTATTGCAGATAGACAAGGAAAACCCACTCATTTTTATGAATAACTACCCAACTGGGATGTTGTCAAATCAGATGACTCTGTTGTAACTCACCTGGTTAAAAAACTGACTGAAATAATTTCCAAGCTACTAACTGGTTTTGAGAGTACACTAGAGAATAGTGAAGTTCAAGAAGCTGAATTTTAGCAAATATAGAGCCTATGTTCAGAAATGGGAAAAAGAAAGTGTCAGGGGTTTGAAGAGGAATAATCTTAACTTCAGTTCCTGGAAAAGTGCTGGAACAATAATCAGCTAAACGATTTGTAAGCACTTGGAAGATAACAGGGAGGTAAGTAACAGCCAACACGGATTTGTTGAGAATAAACCTCTCCCAGCTTTGCTTTGTCTTATGATGCAGTAGTAGAGTTTGTGGATAAAAGAGACTTAATAGATGCCAGATACCTCTTGACTTTAGTCACAATTTTGACAGTTTCTCACATAACATTCTCATAAGCAATGTTAAGAAATTTGGTCTTAACAAACTATAGTAACATCAGTGCAAGACCAAAGAATAATGAGTGATAGAGAGTAAAAGTATTATTTTTATGGATAGCACCAAATTTGGATGACCATCAATCACACTAAAAGGAGTAGCACACAATCCTTACAAAATGGAAACATAGTCAAAAAGCTAGGATGTAAGTGAATAAACATACTCAGGCATACAGAATAGTCTGTGTAAATAATCTGATCAACAGATTGGGTGACAATTCTTCATGAAAGGCTAAGAAGGTTAAAATACATCACAAAATCCACATGAAACAACAATTTCATATAGCTGGGGAAAGAGGAAAATATCTTTCTGAGATGTATAAACACAAGTTTCATCTGGAAGGTATGTCTACTCAATATGATAAGACCACAGCAGGAGCCAATGCAATGATTTCAAGGTCTTTATTAAAGGGATGTATAGAGTCTTTGGAAAAAGTACAAAGTGGAAGAATGATCAGAGGTCTAGAAAGTATGATCTATGGAAAAAAATATGCTGAAGGAATTTGGAATGTTTAGACTGGAGGAGGAGTGGCTGGAGGGGGTGATAACACTCTTTAAATATGTAAAAAGTAATAAATAGAACAAACTGTTCTGTCTTTAGCAGCCTGAGATTGTAGGCACTGCAGCTCAGTCCCAAGTGGCAAAACACTATCCGTGAGCAGAGTGAGGACTGGAACAGGCTGTCTGAGGACATTGTGGACTCTCTGACACTGGAAACTTAGGAGACCAGCATTAGACAATCACCTGCCAAAAAGACTTTGGATATAGTCAGTCTACTTGTGGAGAAAGATGTGGTGACTCTGAGGTTTCTTTCACTCTATTTTCCATGGGCTATGATAAGTATAAGCTAACAATAAAACACTGTATTTTTGCCCTTTAAATTTAGCATGTGGAAAATTTTTCTGAAACAAGATTTTCATAGTATCTTGTTGCTAAAGAGACCATATTTCAGGAAAGGAAAATGAAGCAGTTGAAAACATCCAAAATGTCTTCAGTGCCTGCTGTGTTACACTGAGAAATAAAACACAATGTTCTCAAACTATAGAGTATAGCACATAGTTTGGTTATTTGGATGTGGCTTTCAACAACCACATACTTAGTGGAAGTTTTTTATAAGCTCCAGGGGATTTACTAGCCATCAGTGATAACTGGACTTTCTTATTGAAAGAGATGGGATCTAACTGGCTAAGCAAAACCACGGGCTGCCACTTTGGTGAGGAGACCTCTAAATTAAGAGTGAAGAGGGAAGGAGAGGATGACCAATAATGAAGTGAGGAAGTGGTGTATTGTTAGGCAAGCAAAAGTTATGGTTTCATATGAAGCAATCCGGGAGGTTTCTGAAGTGTATTGATGATGTTGGTAATCAATGTGGGTATGTGGTCTACTGTACTTGCAAACAAAGACCTTCTTGGGAATGTGGAAACTGGGGGCAGCTTCTGCTGCAGCAAGCATGAAACATAAGAGTTCAGGGTACTGAGAGGAAGGAATAAGGCAAAAAGCAGGGTCACAGTCCTGCATTTCAGGAGAAAAGCTTTTTTTTTTTAAATTCTTTATCTTTGTTCAGATACCTGCTAGGAAGAATCCTCTTCTTTGAAGAAAAGAGGGGTTCTGGTGAGCTGGCAGATATTCAAGAATTACCTTCTTCAAGCTCAAGAAACTTCCATCTCCATCTATTGGAATTTAGGGAAAGACAACAGCTGGACTGCATGGCTGAGCAAGATGATCTTCATAAAACTCAAACACAAAAAGGGAGATGTGGAAGCAAGGACAGGAAGGAATATGGAGACACTTCAAGTGTGTAAGGAAAGAGCTATACAAACCAAAATCCATCTGAAGTTGTAAATTTAGAGCTTTTTAAAAAGAACATTGTCCATTAGACACAATCATTCAGCTCTGAAGAGACATATCTAATATCAAGGATTATGTCAACTAATTTGTGAGAAATGTGAAAAAAATCTCAAAATCTATGAAGTATCACTTCAGAACAGGATGATACTGAGTTTAAACTTCATGAGTATGAGTACATTCCCTTTGGATGTTTACACAGAAATTAGTTATTCTGAAAACATCTTTCCTTTAATATATGGGTACAATTCTCACTCAACAACTCAGCTAGTCCATGGTACTCATATTCAGTAAGAAATGCAGTTTATTTTCTTATGACCCATGAAAGTTTCTCTTTCTCTGTATCCCAATCCAGAACCCACTAACCATTTTAGAGATTTCGTGGTATTAAATCAGCTTTCAGCAACAAGTAGTAAGCTGTTGGGTTTTTTTGGGGTTTTTTTTGTTTTTTTTTTTTTTAAGAATATTCTTTAAAAAGTTTGATGAAGACAAGAACCTATATTCCATTTAGAAGAAGTATGGCAGAAGCCCAGCTTACAAGTATAACAGAGAAGTACAACAGAAGATGAAATTTAGAACCTAAAGGCAGAAGAACTGAGGCAGGAGTATTATACTATTCTAACAGGGGAGTATTACTGACAACTGAAACAAGTTTTAGTGGTGGGAAGAACTTGCTACCATAAATACCTCTAAAATAGGACTGAATGACTTTCTAGGACAGGTTGCAGATACCATGAAGCAATCGTTGGTGCATAAATTAGAGAAGAGTTTGTAAGAAGAGTTTGTATTTTATGCACATTTTCTTTTGGGTTCAATCTCAAAAATTAAACAATTTTCCTCCTGGTAAAAGGCATGCAAGTGTTTCAACAAGACCATCCCAAATGCAGTGTGAATACAAGGTCCTCCAGGACATGTGTGATACAGACCTAATATCACTATCTTTTCACTACCAGAAAAATTGTTGGAATAAGGTCCAGGAACCATAACAGAGCACAGTAAACCAAACACTTTTTATTTTTCCTTTGTGCATTAGAAGCCCACAGTAATTAAAATCTTATAATGTATTTTGTCCTGGAGCAAAGACCAGCTGGATTCACTGTGTGCTGAGCTGTCTGATAACCTTGAGGAACAGATTTCATAGAGGAGTATAACATTTTTCTGTCTTCCTTTGACAATTAATATGTTTGTGAACTAGAATGTCATGCAAGATGTGTAATTTATTTCTCATGATGACTTGTAGTGCTTTCTGTACATCAGCAGCATTAGATTTTATTATGTCATCAGTAAGTCATTGTTCCACTACTTATTGTGTTCAGATTGCTAAATGTGATTTACTGAATCATCAGTGACAACTCAGGATTTGCAAACAGTGTTTCTTACGAGATCAGAAAGAAGCATTTTCTGTGCCATCACAGGACCATTATTTTAAACTCATGGGTGGTCATAAACAGTTTTGTTTAAGTCTTTGCAGTCATCTGCAAAGCAGATTTTCTGAAGATTTTAAAGTTTGAAATCTTATGAGAGTATATGAAAATTAATTTAAAAGTTTTTGTTTCTTATCTTGATTTTGCGGTCATTTCTACACAAGCAAATTCAAAAGAGATCTTTTCACTGATCTTTCTCATGTGACATCAACAAATTATTTAAAAAGCCTGTTTGGAGCTGAATTATGCAGAATAAATATTTTCTGCACACTTCTCCATGGTGTTACAACATGTCATTTGTCTTAGTCACCTTCAGTATTCTGAAATGACTCTTTAGATGACAGTTACTGAAGACATGTGTGAGTGGAATATGGAAAAGCATGTAAATTTTCCAGGAATCTCTCTGGCTTTGGTAGTATTGTTTTTGAAGTACTGTTACTTGTGGTAATCCCTACATTGTCATTTACCCAGATGAAGACATTCTTCAGTTAATTTGTACTTTGTTAGTCACAGAGTATGTAACTTGCGGTCTTGCCAGAACAATATTTTCATTTTTTATTTTCTTGTCATAGTATGAGAACTGTTCAATATGCTCCTCCTGTTATTCAGAGCCATAAACCAAGTCTGTCATTTCTCTGTGGAACACCTCTGGTCCATCTGAGGTACCACCAGAAATGAAGGTTTTATTCATAATATCCAACCTGCCTTAGCTCAGCTGGTTAAAGCATGGTGCTAACAACACTGAGGTCCCAGGTTAGATCCCTTTACAGGCCATTCACTTAAGAGTGAGTTGGACTTGGTGGTGCTTGCGGGTCCCTTCCAACTCAGAACATTCTGTGATTCTGTGAATATATCACATTTATTCATTAGTAATGTGTAAATATCTAAATGTAAAAAATTTGAAATTAATTTTTTCAAAAAAGAATAAGGGTCAGATTCTTTTGAAAAGAAGAGAATGAACCGAGGCAGACAAGCAGAACATTCTCCCTAGTGGGTGGAAATAATTTATTAACTGTGTGAGTCCCTCCTTGATAAACACAAGGACTAGCTTCCTCTGCTCCTTAGAAGGGCTATGAAGGGATATAAGGCAAAGACAGACCACAAATTCTGTACAAACACAGGGATCTTTTGGCAAGGGCTAAAAAAGTCTCACAAGAATGTTTTTGATGAACATTTGAATAGGAGAGCAGTCAACAATCGCAGAGGACCCAGCAGATATGATCACTGAAAAAAATATGAAAGCAATTGATAAAGAAACTGCCTGAGATACAATGTACGAGCACCATGTTTGGCAGACACCAGGAAGACTTGTTGTGTAGTCATAATTAAGAATTAGGCCACTCAACCTTGGTATTGAAATCAGAACTTAAATCTTGACCTGTATTATTCAAAATATTGTCCTTATGAAGCAAGATCTACATCAATATTGTTTGTTTTCTTGTAGTCTCTACTGTGTTCAGTATTAAAACCAGATCCTCATCTGCTGAAACTGCTCTAAATGAATCACCACACCTCATTAAAATACAAATGAGAATCTAGCCAATAACATTAAAGAAAATAAAACAGTTATCACATTTTTCACACACACATGCCTGAGAGCACATAATGATAATGTCCCTTTCTTTCCTTTTAATTTTTTTTTTGTTAACACAAATACTATTAAATCATCTTTTACAGTTTTCCCTCTTAATTAACTAGCATTATTTATCATTATGTGCCATTTAAATTATAGTTTGACTGGTGACCTTGCCAGAGACTGGCATCATCTTTAATTTTATTGCACTAGTGAGCTATACTTGTCCTCACCAATACTATTTTGCAGATGCACTGGGGACATTTGCTATACTGATATGCTAAACCACTCTGCTGCTTTCCCAGGGAAGAGCAGGGAGCTGGTCTGCTCTGGAAGTTCTGGGGAAATGCTGGAGTTGTAGAATTTTCTTGTTTTAATGCATTCACATTAAAATGGGGAAGTATTACCAGTCTTACCAGAACAATAACACTTGCCTTGGACATTTAGCCTGATCTGAAGGATCATTTGACTGAGAGATTTGTTTGTACAGCAAAAGCAAATCTGATGAGTAGCAATAGAGAATGAATATAGGTTACAGAGGCAGAAGGGAATATCCAAGGGAATAGAAACCTATAAAATTATTGCAGTTTTATTTTTTGTATCCAAACTGTAGAAAAACTTCATTTCAGCCTAGAAAACACAACATGCCATTGTTTAAGCTGTGTTGGATTCTTTTGGGCTACCATAGCCACATATATTTACAAATAGTATAGCCAGGAGATTTCTTTCTGCCTTTACCTGCTATTGGGACATCACTTTGAAAACAAGTTGCCAGTGAGGCTGAGACAAAGTCTGTGATGGTGGTTTTCTTTCTCCTGTCTTTGAACATGAACTACAGCTGGCTAAATGCACACACATGGTACAAGTGGAAAAAAAACCCCAAACAAACCAGTTTCACCAGTCTGAAGTAACTATACAGTTCTCTAGGGAATAAGCAGGTAAACTCCAGCCAGTAGTAACTGTAATTGACCACAATTCATTAACCACTGCGTAGACTAATGCATGCACAATCACTGTGGTTGCTTTTCTTTGTCTCCTAGACATAGAAATCCAGACAGCCACAGAATCAGTGAAATGCTGATAAATGTGTCCATTTGCAATCACTCCTGAGTGCCTAAGACTAGAAGGATAACCTTGTATGTAGCCTATGAGGATAAGAGCAAGAAGGTAAGCAAAGGAAATGCTTGGCAATTATTTCAAACTAACAATATTTTGGGAAATAGCATGTCTGGATAATAGGCTATTTTCATTAGCTATATGTTCCATTGTTATATGTGGATTCCTCATATAACAATTTTGCTGCTGACCTGCTGGTTAGCTTTCAGGAGGTCCTTTCAGTTCTCTGTGATATATTTTCACCATCTGTACATGGGGATTAAAATGTCTCTCCAGAGTGTTTTAAGATTGATGAGAGCTGTAAAGATGACTTTCACAGTGCTTACCCACAAAAGATACACTTCAGGCAAAGAAAGATGCCTCAAGCCTCCAGTGATTCCATGCTAATCAAGGGTTTATTCCAGGCACAACTTGTTCCATGGGTTCATAAAAAAAAAATCAGTCTACCAGACAGCTGAATGCATGGACCATGTGCAAATACTCACCCTTTTTTTTCCCTTATGGTGTCATTGCTTGAGATTTCTTGAATAACAAAGTTATAATATTATAAAATCATCCTTGCAATTTTTCTCAACAAGACCACCAGCTAGGGCTAAGATGACTGTTTGTAGCACCATATTAATTTCAAATTATGACATGAACATCATCATCAAAAGACACAGGCACATAACTTAGCAGGTGAATAGGTTTTAATATCTGCTACATACCATGAATTTTCAAAAATTACTAGGCAGAAACTTGGTGGGTATCAGCTTGAAAACACAATATTTCACAAACAAGAAATACCTTGATACTGTTTAAAAGCATTCCTTGAGCAGAAAGAAACTTTATTTAGGAGTCACAGAAAAATTATTTGTTAATACCACAAAAATAGCCCCAAAAAATATAGTACTTAAGTGTGGTACTGAGGGCCAGGCACAGATTTATTCTAAGCACTAAAATACTCATCCATTAATGTCAGCCAGTGCACTCACAGACTGGATGACAGAACAGGAGAGCAGCTGCAGAGTTTTCCTGTTTATGCACAGCTGCATCCAACCTTTCTGGATAACTGCTCTAATTTATAAAGTGTAGCTCTTTCCATTAATTTAATGTTAGGTTGTGTTATTTCAGTCAGTTTGCTTTTTCAGTTCTACCAATGTACCAGTGCAGAAGTGACACAATGTACATAAAATGACAGTAGTAACCAGGTAACTCAGCAGGTTTTGCTTTATACTAATAAAATCATGAAACATTTCGGATGTCCCCAGTTAACTGAATACAGGATTTTATTCTAAAGTGGTCATTCATCATAAGAGAAGACTAAAGTCAATGCTCTGGCAAGCCCCATCCTCTTCAAGGTTATTATGAGACAAGAATCTAGACCAAAAATTTTACCAAATAGGTAAAATTAATGTTGTGAAAATTCTCAAAATGTTTCTCAAACCAAGCATTTCACATACCCTTGTTTCATTATTAATTCCAAACAAAATGAATATTTATGACATTTAAGTCTTGCCATTCCTGTTCATGCATGAAAACCTGGCCTATTTCTCTGTAATTTCAATAGAGGTGAGGTTTCACCCCATATTCTTCATATATTGTAAGTAAATCCACAGTATATCATAGAGCTGTCACTTAAAAAAAAGGGGACTTGTCTATTGTTCTGTATTAATGTGTTTCTAAATTTTAAATTTTCCCATGATAAGTAGAATATTTCTGCCCATATTTCCTGAAGTACACATGAAACTGATTAATAGCAAGAGTGATTATTTAAAAAAATCTAGCTCTAATTGGAAGATACCACTTCATATTATTTGACTGACAATTTTGCAGCAAATAGCAAAGTTTCTGTAATGGAGTAACACTGTAAAATGTGTGCTTTGTAGACCTGTCACGAAAAATTATTTTACTAATCAGATAGTGATCAGAAAACAACACTACATTTGGGCATAATGTTCACAAGTGTCCAGTTTGTGGTCTCTCATATAGGACACTCAGGCCTTTAGAAAGCCATGAAAAACTTGAGAGCATTAGAACTAGATGAGGAAAACTCAAACTGAAGGCATTTTCCAGGTATTTCAGGCCATTTGTAGGACACTGCTGTGGAGCAATAAAGATCTTACCCAAAGGAGGTGATAGATCTAAATGCTCTAATGCATGTAACATACAGAGGCATCAACTTGAGTGTCAGAAGTTTTTAAATTGTGCTAGGTGGCACTGAAAAGAACAATCTGGTTGAACACAGCACACCACCAACTCACCCTGGCTGATTTTTCCTAGAGCTGACGTATCACTGCTTGTTTACACACAGCAGAACCACAGTTTGAGACTGACAACACCTTTGGAGACATCTAGTTCAGTTTGGGGTCAGCTACAGCATCTTGCAGAGGGTTATATCCAAGTGGGTTTTAAATAACTCCAATGATGGAGATGGCACAACCTCTCTGGGAAGCCTGTTCCTGTGCTCAGTCAGCTTCACATTAAAAAGAAAAAGCATTTTCTACACTTAAATGGAATTTCCTCTATTTCAATTATTTCCCAGTGCCTCTTGTCCTGTCATTAGAAATCCCTGAGGAGATCCTGACTGCATTTTTTTTACTACTCTTCAACATCCCATTCAGAAGACCCACCTGAGCTTTTTCTTCTCTAGGCAGAACAGCCACAGCTCTCTCCTCCTCTCCTTGTATGACACATTACTGCACAGCACTGCCCTGTACTCCATAGCGTAGCTGTGCCCTGAAGGATATTTTTTAAAATTGTGTCTTACAACATTCTTAATTTTGCAGCCATATATGCCCTGATTGCTAGGATTTATGTACAAAAGTATTATAAATCCATTTTCTTAAAATATCAGGAGGGTATTATGTGAAGAGGAAATACAAGTTCAGGGCTCTTCTGTCTAACAGACAAATATCAGGAGCTGCCCTGGAAGTTAGTGATTTCCTGAGAAATGCATGCCTGAAGCTGAGGATGTTTCAACCTCTGCACATCTGTAGACTCCTTAGTCCATATGTAAGCAAGGATATTTTTTTTCTTAACTGATGCCCTGAAAACTCCTTTTCTCTCCATCTTCTTCTTTCATTCTCTTTATTATGGGCTCTTTCTTCAAGCCATGTCTGGCTGTGTCTTCTGGATAGAGTTCAGAGTCTGGGAAATGAACCAGCTATGCTGGTTGGTTAAATCTTTATTGTTCTCTCTTTTGGTTTCAAGTCCATGTTACAGAGGCCTCAAAATGCATTATAAACATATGTACTGTATGTGAATGAATGAGGCAGGGCAGGCAGTTATCCAACAATGACTGTGCCTAAATGCAATTCTGACCCTAACCACTTCACTGCAATGCTGTAACAGAGCCGTATCCTGTTGGCAAAGCGCCACAACTTTAAAAAAAAATGAGTGTGGTTTCAACTCTTTGGGGATTTACAGTTCCTACCAGCCTTTAGTCGCTAGATGTCAGGGCTTTCTCTGGCAGTACCCATCTTAACTAAAATATTGCACTTCTGTAGTTCAGTATTCTGCAGGCATTTCTTATCAGCTCTGGGTGCCAAATGAATGCATGGGCTATGTTGATAAACATCACCAATGTAAAGCTAAAGTAATGATTTTTGATTATGTGAAAAAAATTGAGAGTCTTCACACAAAAAAGTACATCACTTTAAAGCACAGTGCTTAATGAACTGACTAAAGAAAATAATTGAAAATATTGATCTTTTTGCAGCAGTGTGCCTCAGTAATTGTAGTGGGTCCAGTACTTATCTGAAGAGCACAGTGTGTGCTCTGAGCCAAACATCCAGAATCTGACATATTATAAGACCTGCACTCTGTAACACTGAATTCCCTCAAAATTTAGAAAGACAACAGGTGCCCTGTGGGGAGACTTTACTCTGATCAGATGAGTAAAGCTAGAAATAAAAAGAGCAAGGACCATTCTCCAGCCACAAGAGCAATAGCCCAACATGTCACCTCTGCCCAAATCATAGCCTTTCCCCTCTCCTGAACCAGGGACTCCACAATCTAAATACCCTGGCAATGGAGCCTGGCAGGGGAGATACCCCTGGCTGGCAGTGGTCTGAGAGAGGGATGGTGACAATGACCAGGCATGGTGCAGGGTGTTATGTTGTCAGGCCATCCATATTCTGGGATGTGAGCCTGTGCCTTTATTTTACTCAGTTAACTGTGTAGTGGGGTCACAACATGCCCGGTGTAACAGCCTGGCCAGGGCAATCTGGTGGCTGATGTGAGGGATGTGTCATGTGTCATTAGCCTTGCCAATTTCAGGCTGCCTTTCAGAGACAGATGTGCCCACTGGGGGTTAACTCACCTGGTAGACGCAGGAGGAACTAGACATGCCTCTTAATTTGAATCATGGAACTGAGTGTCCTGCCGGTCTCTGCACCGAAAGCCTGTGTTTATGCTTCCATCCTGGCTCAAGTGTGCACAGCCTGTTCCATGGTACCTCAGGCACTGTGCCATCCCTCAGTAATCCTGTTTTCTGGTCACTCAGCAAGGTTGAGTTGTTCTTTGAAAAATATGTATTTCATCTGTTAAGGTCAGTGAGCTCTCTGTCTGTATGTCAGCAACCTTTAATCCTATTTTGGAACGTTGATCCTTCTGCCCCTTGATTGCTGCTATCACTTTATTACAGTTTGCTGTTAGATTTATGTTTTAATCAGAGTCACAACCTACATATATATACTTAGCATTATAGATGTAATTGCTCAAATTACTAATAAACTTTATAGCAGCAGTATAGTTTGAGTTTCATATCTATCCAGGCTTACAATCCCTTTTGCAAAAGACATTATTAAGATCCAATTACTCTAGCATGATTTGTACATTTGTTGAGAAGAGAGCATAACCCCAGATTAATTTCATGCAGGCTGCTAAGCAAGTGACAAAATCCTCCATGAAACAAATTCCTTGACTGAGGTGTAGAAGCCTCTGAAGGTTGGTGCCAGTCCCAGGAGACATTTACAGTCTAAATATTTGAAGTTTAATATTCTTATATATTTTTTCACATACACCCACATATACACATATTCCCATCTATATGGATACAAGCTGTATACATGCTCAACATTATATATGTTCTTCTTGTATTATTAGTTCTTGCATTAAATAATTTAAAAACTTACTCTTTTCCTGACATAATAAGATATAAATACACAAGTCAAAGAAAAGATGAATAATAATAAAGAAAGGAGTATTGTGGGCTTCAAAAACACAATCCAAAAACTTTCTAATAGGCAGATATGTTTTTAAAAGCCTCTGAAATTTGGGAATGGAAAGGCAGCCATCAGGCCTTATGGGACTGTCATCACTATGCATGGGTTTCCCTTCCCTCTCTAGCACATGTGGTCCTAATTGCTGTGTTGGCGAGACCTTATTGGAGCTGGATTCTTCATGAACTGGCTGTAACATTGGCAGACATTTACTCATCCACTGCTAGCAGTTTTTAATGGAAAATCTGTATCCATTCATGCTAGAAAAATGCTTTTGTTAAAACAGAGGAAAACTAAACAGAGAAAACCAGATATCAGTAGCTTTTCTAGCTGCCAATAGTGGATATTCTACTACTTCATTAGCATTTACTGTATTAAATTTGAGGATAAACCAGTGAATGTGATCAAACATTAAAAAATATTTTGCAGAATTGCGCATTTTTTTTAAACCATATTTCTGAACCTGCCTATGCCACAAATTGAAAATTGTACAGCATGTGATAATAAATTGACAACTTGTTTATACCTGACTCAAGCTTATAAGCAAGACTCACTAGAAGTTGCAAAACTGTAGCTGCCATATAGGCTGATTAAGGCACATCTCCTTAGAGAGAAATAAGAACTTCACTCGTGGTTGTTGTGTATAACATACAGCTGTTGGACCAGGGGAATAATAATTCTCAGTTAGAGGCCCCACTTTCCTCCAACTTTTCTGGAGTTTCTCTTCACTTACCAGGAGTCTTCCTGTGCTTCACAGCTCCAAACACTCCCTTGGTATTAAACAATTATTATATTGACTCTGCTTACAAGGATATTTTTTCAATCATAAGAAAATGGGAATTTTGCAGTATTCTTCCAGGTCTGTCACTCACTGTGGTGTGAGAGATCACATTCAAATCTCAGATACACTAAGTTGGAGCAGGAGCTCTAGTCTTGTAACAGGAGCAGAGGTTGAGTCTAGAGCTGAAAATAACAGAATAAGAAAGAGTAATTGCACTGGTGCAGAAAACTCTGTATGCATGACAGGAAACATGAGTAGCATGTGTTAAAAAGGGCAGATTGGGCTGAAAAGGATTTACAGCTGGAGTGCCTCAAGAATCAGTCTCCAGGACAATTTATTATTTCAATGTTTTTTCACATTTTTCAATACTGAACTTGGCACAGCTAGTAAAAATCTTTTAACAAAATTTATTTATGAAACAAGCATCATCAAATGCAGATAGATATGTAGATAGACATATAGATAGGTAGATAGATAGATTTATTTTCTATACTGGGAAAAGCCGAGGGATCCTGGAGTCCATGCAGCAAAGTATTACCAGAAAAAAGGTGGGGAAATATGCTATGTAATGAAGAAAATTCACATTGGAAGGTGTCTGAAGAAGGTCAACGAATCTGGTAAAGGGTCTGGAGCACAAGTTTTATAAGAAGCAGCTGAGAGAACTGTGGTTGTTTAGCCTTGACAAAAGGAAGGTCAAGTGAGACTTTATTGCTCTTCTACAAATATCTGAAAGGAGGGTGTAGCCAGGTGCTACAACCAGTTTGTCCCTTCTCCTGCATAAAAAGCCACAGGATGAGAGGAAATGACCTCAAGTTGTCCCAGGTGAGGTTTAGATTAGATATTAGGAAAAATGTCTTCAGTGAAAGGGTGGCCAGGCTTTGGAACAGGCTGCCCAGGGAAGTGATGGAATCCCCATCCCTGGAAGTCTTCAAAAGGTGTGTGGAAGTGGTGCTTGGGGATATGGTCTAATGGTGAACATGGTGGTACTGGGTTGATAGTTGGACTTACTGATCTTGGAGGTCTTTCCCAAGCTAAATGATTCTAAGATTATTTGTGTGGAGGAGGGCTACCAGATTTTGCAATTGAGATAAACTTTATTTACAAAGGGATAGTAAAAGAGATTTGTTGTCTAACCTAGAAAAAACATAATTTAGCATGGCTATGATTGTTAGCTCCAGCTAAACAGGTACACAAATTCCAGTGAAAAAAGAAACCATATAAGTCAAAAGACATCATTGCCAATGTGTGTAAAATGGTAAATTAATATTTTTCAATTAATGGATTAAAATAGCTGTTTGGCAGTCAAAGTAGTGTAGTTCTGAAACTTTTCCCAGTCATATAGTCTCTTGGATAAAATAGCTGCAAAATGCAGCTTGATTGATCTGTAAAACAGACCAGAAGACAGAGCTTCCAGCTATGTCAAGGTTCAATTCAATGTTCTAAATTCTGCAGCTTTGGGAGCAGAGTGTCAACTTGGAACTTGACTGCCCACTTCTTTTCAATATCCTTTGCCACTAGTACTCAATCACAATGTACTTGTTCCCACCACCTCTGAATGTCAAGCTGTTATCTTATCCAATGATGGTCTGTAGTTGGTGTTCCCATATCTTGTTCTAACATGTACTCTGGCCTCTTTGCAAGATTAGACCATGCAGTTAAACTGGAAAAAATGTGCATACATAGTGAGTTTGGGCATTCAATTCCTTTAAAGAATCTGGACCAAAGCAAGCTGTCCAAGATAACATGGGAAGCCTGTCTCAGAGTAGGAAGTTAAGTCTAATCCTAATGGCCATTTTTCTGTGAGAAATCGCTGGGGACTTGGAAGAATTAAGTTCAAATCCCTTTGCAAGGTCACTCTTACAACTTAAATGAGAAATGTTGCTTTAGGTCTAAAAAATCCTTTTAACAATATAGTGATAAACAGATTTGTTTCCCATTTTAACAAACTGCTGTTTCCCAACAAAATACAATTTATTGAAAGTCTTCCAAACAGGTTTTACTCCAGCATCCTAACCACTGGGGTGTAGGCTGTCTTGTATTTTAAATTAAATATTTGAAAGGATGTTACTTTTATTCTATTTTAAAATGAAACCAAATGTTCAAACTTTAGCATTTTTCTTAAAACAGTGTTCTAATTTTCCATCCAGGAACATTCCAGCTGCCATTTGATTCACTAGGCCATGCTTCTTATGAGTAGATGAAATGAAATGAATTACAAAATTCTCGGCAAAGCTTGTATCAGTATTTCTACAGCATTTTTATGACCAAGGCTCAGCAGTAGCTTCTCAGTGAAAATGAATTGTTCACTTGAAGTAAATAGATTGCAATATTTGACACTGACATTTCCTTTTAAATTCTGTTATTCCTTTTACACAATCACTTTCGCACAGTCACTTTCAAATTATAAAATATACGTATGTAAAAATGGAAACATAATAAAAGTCTTCAGAACAAGTCGAAATATTTTCTTGTGTCTCTTCATTTTGTCTCCTTATAAATTTACTGCTAATCATCAGCTCTTCTTTTGCCAAAGATGAAATGAAAACATATTTAGTAATGAAAGATGTCCAACAATACTTCAACAGAAAGTTGTAGCTCTCTTCTTGTACAAATTAAACATCAATGTCTGCTCAGTTGCCAGCAGGTAAAACTCCACTTGGAAAAGGGAAACATGAAAAATATATTCTGCTTTTGCATTAGCAGTTTTTGCATTGAATCCTGGGATACTGAATGCTCATTTTCAGGACTAATTTCTTTAGTTGTGAGGATTTTAAAAAGCCACAGGATTGCCTGATCTAGCCTGATCTAAATGAACAGCCTTCATATGAAACAAGTAATTCTTGTTGCTCAATGCTTTCTTAGCTATTAAACTTTCTTAAAGGTTGTGGCTTTTTCTGTTTAAGATAGTGTACACATCTTTCAACAGATTCCTTGGAAATTACACACTCACAATAATGCGTTCTTATTGCCTGTAACAGCACCTTTTTACCTTAACCACAATCACATATCATCTGATATCTCTATATAGAACCTGATAAGTAATATGTCTACACAATAATAAATTTCTGTGATTTTGAAATATTTAGCATGGTTAAATTTCTTTTCATTTTTTTCTTTTCTTTCTTAAGGCCCTGGCTTTCCAATAGTATGTTTTATTTTTGCATTTTTCCTTATGAATCTTCCCCTCTAATATTTGCATAGTGGGCTGACTGTGGCTGGACACTGACTTCCCAACAGCACTACTTTCACTCCCCTCCTCAGCTGGACAGCTGGAAAGAAGATATAACAAAAGGCTCAAGGATCAAGATAAGGGCAGGGAGAGATTACTGACCAATTACAGTCAATTTGACAAAATTAGTTTGGTTTGTTACTAGTCAAGCCAGAATCCCCGGGCTCAACTTCACTTCCCACTTCTCTACCTCCTCCCACCAAGCAGTGCAGGGGAGCTGGGAAGGGCAGCTGTGATCAGTTTATCATATGTTGTCTCTGTTGCACCTTCATCCTCAGGGGAAGGACTCCTTACACTCTTCCCCTTCTCCAGTGCATGCTCCTCCAGGGGCTGGCTATAGGTAGATCTTTGTTCCCCCTTGGTCCTCCATTGCCTGCAGGGACACAGCTGCCTCACCATGGTCTGTACTATGGGCTGCAGGGGAATCTCTGCTCCGGCACCTGGAGCGCCTCCTCCTTCTACTTTTTCACTGACCTTGGTGTCTGCAGAATTGTTCCTCTTATTATTCTCACTCCTCTCTTCCCTGGCTGCAATTCACTCCTGCACAGTAAATTTGAGGAACTACGACTGCCGCTCAGCATTCATCAGTAGCAGGTGCGTCTTGGAGCTGGCTCATATTGGCTTTATTGGACACAGAGGAAGCTTCTAGCATCTTCCTACAGAAGCCAACCCTGTAGGCCTCTTGCTCTGAAAACCTTTCCATGCAAACCTAATACAATTTGATATATGTTTTTACCCTCAGCTTTTCTTTTTGAGCAGCTGGCTAGGACATACACAGCAGTGTTAGATAAGAGGTGGTATCCCCTCTAGGAAGGGATCCTGTACCAGTGAAATGATCTGTATGACCACATTCAGTTCAAGAGGTGTCTGCTACCTCCTGCCTCCTGCAAGCATTCCTTTCAGTGGGCCTGGTGACAGTGGTGGGTCATAGGTATGTGTTCACTCCCTCTGTTTTGGAAGCTTAATGCTTCAACAGAAGCAGAAAGAAAGCAGTTCTTGCACTTCAAATCCAAGGATGAGTTTGAAATTTGAAAGACTGTCACTCTTATGTCTCATTACACTAAAATTATCAGCGCAGAGAAAGAAAAGGCTTCCCAGAAAGAAAAAGCTTCCCACACCTCTCTTATGTATTTCTGAGTCTGAACCAGTAAAAAAAATATATGTACACAAGTAACTTGGCTGAAAAATCCCAGGAGAAGAGGGGCTTTTCTAGCCCTATTATAGATGGCAGATTTTTTTCTACATACAGTGATACTGTAAAATTATTCTGGAGTATAGAAGCCAAAAGCAAAGTCCCTTAGCACCTAAGGTCACTGTCCATCAAATGGAAAAGATAGTGAGGCCTGTATATAACCCATATTTTGCAGTCTTGGCATAACTTTTGTGGAGTATTCAGTGGTATGCAATGCTCATGTATCATATATTTGATTATGTGGATCCTATATCTGGTGATGTTGATAACCTCATGTTCCAACAGGACAACCATAGATGGGCAGAATGTCTTCACAGAAGAATAAAAAGGGTTCAAAAACTACCTTAGTCATAAAAGCTTTGATGGAAACTATGCAAGTCATCTTTCTCTTTTCATCTTTGTTGAAATCATCATGAGTGTCAAACTTAGTGAAGGACTTTGAAAAATATGGTGTAGCTGCAAAATGTAAACAGTTATGCTGCAAAAAAAAGGGCAAAGATTGTGGTTAAAAGAGAATAGTCAACACTTGTCAGCATTAACTGGGAGCTACAGCTCATTCCTTCCAAGTTCACAGCTTGGCCTTGCAAGGTGCTGAATATCTTTGTCAGTGCATAAGGGTGGTGCTGAGTAAATTATATGCTGAATTGGTAGCACTGCTTAGTATTAAGGCTGCAAACATTTCCAGTTATAAGACCTAGCTGCTTATACTTTTGCCAAACGAACTGTTTAGGTTTAAATTTTCCATGTGTGGCATTTGCCTTGTGAAAAAATCTTTTGGAAAATTTCAGCCAAAATGTTTCTGCTGTGAAGCAAGAGAAAAACATGCTATTTTTTGCTGTTAAGAAAACAGTCCCGTAACCTTTACTTTGGCGGCTCTTGTGCCCTCCTCATATGTTAAGCAGGAAATTGACATCTGGCAAAAGGGTGGTCTGTGTGTCACTGATGCGCTGTTTACTATCCATACCAGAAGCCACTTATAATGTAAATATTGGAAAAGTCCAATTTGAATGAACTCACTAGCAGTTTGCTAAAACTTGACCACAAAAATCCCAGAAACTTCTGTTCTTCTATAGTGTACTGACATTTCAGGCCTGTTTAATTTCCTTATTGATGATCTGGATGAGAGGATAAAGTGCACCTTCGGTAAGTTCACAGATAACACCATGCTGGACAAGAATGTTGATCTGCTGGAGGGTGGGAAGGCTCTGCATGAGGATCTGGACAGGCTGGATTGATAGTTCAAAGCCAAAAGAGTGAGGTTCAACAAGGCCAGGTGCTGGGTCCTGCCCTTGGGTCACAACAACCCTGGGCTGTGCTATAGGTTGGGGGCAGAGTGGTTGGAAAGCTGCCTGGGAAAAAGGACCTGGGGGTGCTGGTTGACAACAGCTGAACATGAGCCAGCATGTGCCCAGGTGGCCCAGAATGCCAGTGGCAGCAATAGTGTGGCCAGCAGGACCAGGGCAGTGATCGTATCCCTGTGCTTGGCGCTGGTGAGGCCTGGCATACTGTGTCCAGCTCCAGGCCTTCGATTCAGGAAGGACTCTGAGGTGCTGGAACGAGTCCTGAGTAGGGTGATGGAGCTGGTGAAGGGTCTGGAGCACAAGTCCTGTAAGGAGCAGCTGAGGGATTTGATGGTGTTTATACTGGAGATAGGAGGCTCAAGGGAGACCTTATAAATCTCCACAGCTGCCTGAAAGGAGGTTGCAGCTGGGCAGGGCTCAGCCTCTACTTCTAGGTAACAAGTGACAGGATGAGAGGAAATGCTCTCATGCTGCACCGAGAGGTTGAGGTTGGACATCAGGATAAATTTCTTCACTGAAAAGGTGATTTACCACTGGAACTTGCTGCCCAGGAAAGTGGTGGAGCCATCATACCTGAGAGTGTTTAAGAAATGACTAGACATGGCACTTAGTGCTAAGATTTAGTTGACATGGCTATGTTTGATCCAAGGCTGAACTCTGATCCTGAAGATCTTTTCATCCTTAATGATTCTATGAGTCTATTCTTCACATTACTATTTTGCAGGCTGGGCTGAGGCCAGACATCAAAAGGGAAAGAAAGAAGTTCTCTTCTGCACTATGAAGTCATGTGTCAAAGAAAATTTGCCCTATGCAAAGACACACAGGACAGGCAGCAAACATAGAGTGCCTCTGAAATAAAAAGTGGAACAAGCAAGAAAGGTGGATGCTACTGCATGGCAGAGATTAGTAGAAGAAGGGAACTGAGACTGATCAAAAATCTATGGTTTGAAAGGAAGGAAGGAAATACAGAGTCAAAACTAAATCTGTATGAAATGTAGATTAAAAGAGACTGGATGGCAGGGTTGCATTTCCTGTAACTAAAAAGCAGCTAGAAAAATCAAAGGATGTTTGTGTTACAAGCCAAAAACCTATGAAAGTGAAGCCTAGATGAAAGTCTTACAAAAGATTCAGACTTCTGAGGAAATTAATGTTTCTGATAAGAAAACAACTTTAGTACCAAGTCTCCTTTACAGCATGGGGTAAGAGGTTCTACAGTGATCTGTCAGAGCCACTGCCATTGCATGTCATGTTTCTATACAGTTGGTCTACATATTCATATATTTCTAACACTGAAATTCATTGTTTAGAGGTGTAACAAAACTTCTACCACAGATTTAGTTGGATGCACCTTTTCTTGTCCTGTAGTTTCACAGTTTTGTGTATTTGTAAACTGCACTTGGTCTGCAGTCTTCGAAAATTAAAGCACCTTTTCTTGTCCTGTAGTTTCACAGTTTTGTGTATTTGTAAACTGTACTTGCTCTGCAGTCTTTGAAAATTAAAGAACTATCAGAGTAGTGAGGGACAAAAAGAAACATCACTTGTGAATGTTATTTAAATCCTATATGAAATTTATGTTAATAAGTACACCATTAAATATTGTAATAATAATGAACCCTTTTGAAAAGTATTATGAAAAAGTTAGGAGGACTTATAGCAATAATAAAAATAGGGATTTTTGCATTGGTTTCCAATAGGAAATTTCACTCTCTGTTACCAATAAATGTTACATTTGACTCATTTAAAACTCAAAAAAAAAAATCCTGGTGTCAATGTGAGACCTGTGATAGATGACTGTGGCATATGAATCAGTAATATACCTTCTTAGACTGCTCATGACTGAATATTTATCACAGAACCTCGTAATGGTTTTGAAGGGACCTCTAGAGCTCATCTGGTCCAAATGTCCTGTTAAGTCATTGTTGAGCCAGTTGTTCAAGCTGGTATCCAGACAACTTTTGAATATCTCCATTACCTCTCTGGGCAGCCTTACCAGTGCTCAGACACCCTCACAGAGAAAAAGTGTTTCCAGATGTTCAGAGGGAATCTCCTGTGTTTCAGTTTCTGCCCTGAAGTCCTGTCACTGGGCACCACTGGAAAAAGGATGGCTCCATCTTTTGTACACCCTTCCATCCCATAACATACTTATATACATTAATAAGGTCCCCTTCATGCATATGGAAGGAAGTGTTCTCATTCATTAATGTATTAATTAAATTATAAATGAAATATATAAATATATATAACATGCCTTATAAGTTATCCCCTTCAAATGCTTTGACAATTTAAGCCATTTAAGTGAATGAATTTCAAATGCTAATAACCATATGATACTTCTGGTAACTTTTTTAAAGCAAAAAATAACCGAACCAAAAAACCAAACCTAGTTATATTTTTTCTTCTTAAAATTATTCAGTGTTTACTTCTGCATTTTTAATAAATGTGTTGCATACTAGCTTTCTGCCTACATTTGTTTTAAATAGCCAAGTGAGCAAAGTTATGAATAGTATGAAGTTGAAAGAAAATGTTACTCCATCCAAAAAAGCGGTATTGGGCTACGTGTCTGCTTTCTAGAACAACATGAGTTGCCACATAAGAGCTTAAATATGATTTTCCTAAATTTTATACTGAAGTGTTTTAAATTACACTTGCATATGACCACTACTGTGTAGACCCAGAAAACCATTTCTAACTGAAATGAAAATACTTTAACACTTTATTTTTCTCCTGAAAGGGACTTTAAACAGGTGTGGTCACAAAGCATCCTAAACAAAAAAGAGGCATTGCTCCAGCATCTGCTGCCATCCACAGGTTTGTTTTCTGTGATACCTCGAAATAACATCAGTAAATCATACCTGGTGACCTAAATTTTTCCTATGAACTACTTTTTTTCTCTTTCCTATTAACCTCTCTTTTCCTGAGAATGTTGTGTCACGCTCTTTAAACATGACCTTGTTTTCCATTTTTTCCAAGAGACAATAAATTCTTTTACTTTCCAAAATCAAAACTTGTATTATTTTTCTGGTTTGTATGACGGTGAGTCACACCACAAACTTAGCTCTTCTATGGCATTTCCTGGGCCATGATTGGATTTGCCATTAAACAGACAAAGAAACTCGATCCTAGTACAAGTTGTGAGTTTTTCTCACACGGGTATGGAGACTGAGAACCTGCATCTGATACATACAATCACCACCAGGCTCTTAGTGGAGAGTAGAGCTGACAGAGGACTGGAAGCCATTCATACACAATAACACAGGACTGTCTTTGTTGACCGAGCTCTCATGCTTGAGGGGAAGCATGTATGAGTACAATCGCCAGTCGCAGGTCAGTGTGTCTGAACAGCTTCTGGACCAAAGTTGGTTTGGAAGCACCAGTCCGGATTGGTAGAGCTTGGTCTGTCCCTCTCTGTACCCAAGTATAGATGCACCTTAACTCCATCTTCAGTAAACTTGGATTTTAATAACTGGAGAAATAGTAATATTTTCTCCATTAAATTTCCTATTTTTCTATGCTGCTGAGTCAATCAGGCTCACTCGCTGTTCCAGGCCTCCATCTCAATAGGCACCAGCAACCAGATGTAGAACACACATCTTTGAGTCAATAGCAAGAGATGTTTCAGTTGTCAACAAGCATTCATAACAATAATTGAAGTTCAAACCCTTTTATTGAAGTTTTATGCTAAGAGTAACCCAACACATGTTCTTCATAGTGGCTGTGGAATTTTATTTTTCTTAGGCACTTGAAGTTTCAAATTAAATTTATTTATACTTAATTTACATGTGGCATTTGATGGCAAAGCCATGTAGAGGCTCTTTGAGTTCACTGAAGTGCAAAACAAACCCCACTCTAAAAATTAAGGGCAGGAAGTTAACTTAGCTAGAGAAAGGGCTACTCTGAATGAGTGGTGCCTGGTGTTAGCCAGGATAGCATAATAACTCATGTTCCCTATGCTTACTACCCCCTTTAATTTCTAAAAGATCTGTTTCCAGGTGTGAGCACACTTGGTATTCAAGGACATTGATAGATGTGCCAGTAAGTCAGATATAGTGTCATACATTGGACTGGAGATTGGACACTCAACAATGCAACATTATCCCTCCTCCAGTCTGCTAAATGGGAAAAGGATCATGATGAAAAATTAGCATGAGATTATAGTATCAAAAGCTGCATCCATAAGCAAGCACAATTCTGCTTTCTATAAAACCCTTCTAACTCCTTGGCTTTGCAATAATATTCTTTTGAAGTTTGAATATGTGAGTAGCACACATGTGGGATATGCATATCTACCACCAGCCATCACAAATACGTATCTTTTAAGCCATTAAAATAATTATGAGGAAATAAGTGTAACTGTGCTGTGTTCAGTACAGATAGCAATGTGTACATGTGGTTTTACATTACTTACAAAGGAGATGCCTTTGATGTTACATAAACAAGAAACAGTTTGCATCTGTAATGTCACTTGTATACATTTAATGCAATCTGGGACTTAGTGGGGCTGTCTGAGGAAACAACCCTATGCTAAACCCATCTTTTTACATTCTGGAAAGTATTAAAATTATTTAAACAGAAGAATGGAGTGAAACTGCTCTGTGGCTCATGAGGAACAAATATTGCCAGCTGAAACACTTGGCAACCCAGCTAAGTTTGGAATACCAATACCAACCACAGGCATGCATTTCATCTTCCACAGAGGACTTTTTGCTGAAGAGGAAAGATTGAGAAGTTCTCATTAGACTAACTTTATATAATATTTCTTTTAAAAAAGAAATCAATATCAAGCTATCTTGTTGTCACAACCTGAAAAAATTATGATTAATCAGTTTGAGATCATCGTGGTTTTCACTACAGATTTTGAAGTGCCAGTATCATTAAATATTGTGAGAATTTTGTTTAGTCTAAGGAGAAGTGGCTGGCATTAGATTTTTTTATTGTTTTCAAGTAGAATTTAAATTGTAAGAACATCACCACACTGTTATGTAGGGTTTTTTTTTTTTTTTTTTTCCTATAGAAAAACTCTTCAGGCATGGGTATTATATTTTCCTATCTATATGAACAAAATAAAAAAAAAACCACTAGTGATGAGAATAATAATTACTGCAATGACATCCTTCAGACAAGGAATTAGTTACCCAAAGCTATTGCTTTTTTAGTAACACTTCGTTATTCTCTGCTTCCTCTCAAGAGGGGAAGATGGTGAATCTGACTATAACACAAATGGATTGGATGCAACATCATTTTCTCAGGTTTAGAATGAAGGTAGTTTAGCACACCTGAAAGAAAGCACTCTACTCTTCATATTATTTAGTCTAATACTCAGGTTTCTGTCAGAAATGGATTAAGAACTGATTGCCTACGCTATTGCCCTGAAACATTTGGTGTGGTATCTGTGATGGGAAAATTGTGTTCAGCAAGAAATAATAGTCTAGAAGCAGGATCAAACATCAACCCAAATTCAGACAAAAGAGCACATCTGACTGGCATCTGATACCAATCATTGCCTGTACTCTTTTCTCACCCTTCCCCCTTACAATGTGATTCATACAGTGCTGGCAAATACAGGCTACCTCATTTGATATGTTTTACTTACTGTTGTAATTGCAATGTTTGTTGTTCAAGGAAATACACTGTTTCCTTTTTATAATGATTTCTTTAAACAAAGATAATACTGTTTTCTCCAACTTTCTGACATTTGCAGTAGATGATGGCTAATCATTCTTTCAACCCCACAGAAAATGAAAATCATAGACATTTTCCTTCACCTTTTGAGCTGTGATTCCTTGAAATCATCCTACAGTACCTCGAACAGAAAATGGCAACATTTCCTTAAAAATTAGTCTATTATTCTGTATAAGCAAATTACTTTTGACTAGAGAGGTTCTTATGGCAGAGTGTTGACCACACTTTTCCATTATCCTTTTCTTCCACCAGGAAATGTAGCATGCCAGGGCAGACTTTCGATCTTTGAAATGATGACTGTGGTACTAAAAATATAAAAATTATAAGGCTCATCTCAGTGGATATACGTGTATTACTCTTTTTCCATTACACTCTAAAATTAGAAGTCAGTAAAAACTTCTACATTTTTGAAAGAGAATATATATTTTTTAAGAAAAACATAACCAATATATAATTAGAACTGCCAGAACATGAATAAAAACATAGTTTTTATGTTTATGTTTTTGGAAAATTGTTCAATGAAAAAGAGGTTAAATTTCATTTTAATGACTATGCTGACAGCAAACTCATGCCACTCATCTGCAAGGGTATCTATGAGAAAACACATAATTTTTTACTTCTCCATACCTTTAAAAGTAGAAAAAGTGTTTCTGAAGTGGCACAAAAGTTCAATCTACAACAAATTTGGAAACTAGTTATTTTTTTTATTTTCCTAATTCTGCTGGAAGGGCATGAAAGATTGATACTCCTGTGCTCTGCTTTGTATAGTACTGAGTAAGAGGAACCTTGGTCTGAGCAGATTGTACTTTGAATAGACTTGTCAGACACAACAGTAGGAAATTGCTTATATCTGAGCCATGCTGTGTGATGTTGGAAAATGTCTCATCAGACTCAAGACATATGTTGCACAAATGGGTTTCAACAGGAGTAAGTACTGGTAAGAAGATAAAGCAGTTTCTGTAAGCTAATTCTGCTAAATGAAGAAAATAGAGGTATTTGTGGTAATACCACATTAATGAGACTTCATCTAAGCCTCAAGGTTTGTCTAGCCTAGCTAAATGAGCTGGAGGCCTCTTGCCTTCAGTAGCATATGCAGAAACCATGAAGTCATGATTCAAAAATGTTTCTATCCTCTCAGACCAGCCACTGAGTAGTGATGATGGTTCAGGTGATGGCAGAGAAGATCTGGCCTGAGTATACTTCAAATCCATGTTATGGACCTTCAGGAAATTGTTGCAACCATTCTATTACTGTATTTTATAAGTCTGTCTGTCTGACAGCTCACAATCGAGAGCCCTTGTCCTTGGAGGAGACATCAACTGGTCAGATGTTAGCTGGAAACTCAACACAGTGAAGAAGATGGAGTCTAGGAGGTTGCTAGAGTGTGTGGAAGATAAATTCCTGACAAATCTGATAAGTCAGCCTGCCAGGAGCAGTGCCCTGCTAGACCTGCTGTTTACAGAGAAGGGCTGGTAGGACATGTCGTGTTTGGAGGCTGTCTTGGGTGTGGTGATACTCAGCATTGAGCCAGTCTTGTTTAATAACTTTATGGATGATCTGGATAAGGGGATCAAGGGTGCGCTCAGTAAGGTTGCACACGACATTAAGTTGGGTGGGAGCGTTGATCTGCTGGAGGACTGGAAAGCTCCACAGGAGGATCTGGACTGGCTGCATCAATGGATAAAGGCCAATAGTGTGAGGTTCAACAAGGCCACGTGCTGGGTCCTGCCCTTGGATCACAACAACCCCAGGCTGTGCTACGGGCTGGGGGAAGAGTGGTTAGAAAGCTGCCAGTGGAAAACAGCCTGGGAATGCTGGTTAACAGCAGCTGAACATGAGCCAGCGTGTACCCAGGTGACCAAGAAAGCCAATGGCATCCTGGCCTGTATCAGCAATAGTGTGACCAGCAGGACCAGGGCAGTGATTGTCACCCTGTACTCAGCATTGGTGGGGTTGCACCTCAAATCCAGCATCCAGTTCTGGGCCTCTCACTGCAAGAAAGACATCAATGTACTGGAGTCCAGAGAAGGGCAATGGAGCTTGTGGAGGGTCTGGAGCACAAGACCTGTGGGGAGCAGCTGATGGAGCTGGGGTTTTTTATGCTGGAAAAAACGAGGCTCAAGTGACACCTTTTGCTCTCTACAACTTGCCTAAAAGGAGGCTGTAGCAAGGTGGGGGTCACTCTCTTCTCCCAGGCTTACAGTGACAGGACAAGGCAAAATGGCCTCAAGTTGCACCAGAGGATGCTCAGGTTGGACATCAGGATAAATTTCTTCGCTGGAAGGGTGGTTAAGAATTGGAAGGAACTGCCCAGGAAGTGGTGGAGTGACCAGACTCGGAACTGCTCAGGAACGTTTCATGAGGCACTTAGTACTGCAGTTTAACTGCAGACGTGGTGGTGTTCAGTCAAAAGTTGGACTCAAAGATCTTGGAGGTCTTTTCCAACCTTAATGATTTCATGATTCTGATAATTCAATGTATACATGCTTTTTGTCTCTTTAGTCTTCTTCCATGTGGTAAATGTAAAACCATCTCAAGAGAAAGATTATGTAAAAGATTTTTTCTCTGGAGTTGCTACACATAGAGAGCAAAAATGAGAGCTGGAAAAGTAGAAAAAGCAGAATTGTGTCTTTAGTTCTCTTATGAGTAGCCCAAAATCATAGCTACCTATTTAAGCATGGTTTTCTCTAGTTGTTTTTATATTATTTTTCAACCATGCTCTTTGGAAAACAAAGCCTTAGAATATTCAGAAGTGAAGCTGGTGTTATTCGAGTTAAATTAAAAGCATATGCATGAGTCACACCCTGAGTAGGGAGTTAATTTAACTTTTAACAATATGTTGAAAATATTTTAGTGAATATTTAGCTCAGTTCCTTCTTTGCATACTCTTATGTTAAATTAAAACACTGGCAATGTTTAATCTTTTAATCTTTGTGATTTATGGGGTTGTTGCTGTCCAATATGAAAACCATGTCCTAAAATCTTAAGAACTGTACATTTCCTCAAATTCTCCATCTTTTACTAAGACAAGACTCAGATGACGTCAGTGGAACTGTTCATTAGGGTAGTCCTATGGTCCTCAAGACTTTGCAAAACCTGGATTTGGTTAGCATGTTGGTGAAAGTAATCCTTTCCAAGAAAAAATGGAGACCTTCAGCATAAATGGAGCAAGTAGAATTTTACTCTTGGAATTCATACTTATGTACCTGGTGGATTTGTTAAGAAGTTTACTAGGTTATTAAACATCAGGCTCAATTGCTTTAAAAGTCTGACAATTGCTTTCAGGAATTAACATATGTTTTAATCCAGCACAAATTCATTCTCTAAAAAGAAGTTAAAAGGAGAACATATTTCAATTCACAAGCATGTTGTATTATCAATTATTAGTTTTCAGAAACTGAAAATATTGCTGCTTTTGTTAAATAGGGCAATATTTCAGAGTAATTCTTCCATTCTGTACTTCAGCCAGCATATCCTTCTGCTTTTTATCAGAGTGTCACACCTTTATAAACACTAGCAGTCTCAAAGGATGTTTTCACAAGTTGCCTGATTTAGTTTTAGCACCTTGCCATGTGTTACTTGCCTAAAGATATGAACATATATCCACTCCTTCGGAGTTAAAGGCTCTTGCTTTCTTTATCTCAAACTGAACATTTTATTATTTGTATAAAGTAGAACTATTTCTAAGATGTGGAAAAGGTGACAAAGAACTGTAATTCAATAATTAAACATAAATTCGGAAAAGAAATAGAACTTCAGATCCCTGCTCCAAAATATACACAACAGGGATCTTAGCCTGCTCCTCACATTTGAAATCCCTAGTCATTACACTGCTTTTTATTTATGATTTTGGAAAAAAAAAAATCTACATACTTGAGTGTCTTTAGTAGAGATGCAGGGATGCCAAAATAGTCATGGTATTAGAGTACATGAAAGGAAAGGAGAGCTTGAGGAAGCTGATTTTGTTCATTCTATAGTGGAGACTTTGGAGGAAATGTTATTGAGGTCTACAACTACCTGGAAAGATGGTGCAAAGAGGATGAACCCAGACTCTTCTTATAGGTGCACAGACAGGATGAGAGGAAAATCTCAGAAGATGGAAATTTTGCATTGAATATAAGGGGGAAAAAGAAATCTCCATGAGAATTTTCAGACTCTGGACCAGGCTTCCCAGAGACAATTTTGTTCCTTGAAGATATTCAAAACCCAAATGGACAGGGCACTCAAAAGCCTGATCTGGCTGAGGCTGCCCTGACCATGTTTTTAGACAAGATGATCTTCATAGATCCCTCCCAACCTAGATGGTTTTATGGTTCTTTGGAGAAGAAATTACAATACAATTGAGGAAAAAAATCTGATGAAAAAATGAAGTATCCCTGAAGTATCCCTGCTCCCTGTATTGAGATATTAAAAAATATGGAAGAGAGATGTGTTTTATAAATCGAGTGAACCCTTCTTTCCACAGTATTAACTCAGTCAAGATTTAAAAAAAAATTAAATAAAAAAATAAGTAACTCTTCCTGAAAATACTACCTAATTTGCTTTTTCAGATGAACGTGAAGTTAAACTGTGAAATATACACTTCTTAACTAAAAATTCTGAAATAATTTCACATTAATTTGGCATTTCACATTAGGTTTATGCTTTAACATTTAATGTCTATTTTAGTATGTTTACTCTCTTGCTGTGTCCTAGAACTATGTTATTGTATCATATATACCACATATGTTTCATGTGTGTAACTTGTTTTTGTTCAGGTTTTAATGTATTTTTCTCCATATCAAGCACAAAATAATGAAATATAGATAAAACTAAAGAAAATGAAATGCCTAAGCCAAAGCTTTCATCAAGTGTCAGCAATTTATGGAGACCAAGTTGAAAGTGAACATAGGCAGAATTATGAAAAAGTAGCATTTTTATTGGAGCATTTAAAGCTATTGAAGCCAACATTCCTTCACTCTGGTGGAAGTGGATTAATTCCCAATTCTTATTTTAGTAACAGATTTTTCATCCAGCAATATTAAAATAACTCCACACCTCACAAATCCTCTGTAGCAGAATTCTTGCCTTCCTCCTCTTTCCTGGCATCAGCAGTGTACTTTTTTTTCTACTGAGATTGCGATCTACTTAGAGAAAAAGAAAGGGAGACTTCATTCACTCCCTGAATTTTCATTTGAGTGATCCCAAATTCTTATTCAAGTGCTGATTTACACAAGCTGGGAAGGGGGGAAGAGATACAACAATTTGTAGAATTAGATAATGCCTTTAAAATGCTGTGTGTACAGCATAAGAAATCAGCACTATGTTACACAGCAGACTTTCCCCTGTTGCCAGGTAACTGAAGCAGGGGGACATTTATGTTCTTATTGAGGTCAGGGATGTGATCATCATATAATGTAGAGCTATCTAATCTACCTGTAAATCCTGTAAATCCTGTAGACTGCTGAGGGATTTAAGGGTGATGCAATGCAAAGACAGGACAGCAGTTTGGTGCATAATTTTTGACAGCATCTGAATGCATCTCAGACTTATAGTGCTCAGAGTTAAAAGCTATTTTTTAAGTGTTGCATGTCTTTAAATCTAAATATGCTTTCATTCTTGCAAAATTTCCAAATTTAGTCTGAATTTACTAGTTAGTTGTAAATAAATTTGTTTAGTGTGTCTACATCCACATAAATCTGGTGGGGAGGCAAAATGTTAGATTGTATACAGATTTTCTTTTCTCCTTCAACCAATAGATTTCAAATGTATCTTTGACATATCTGACTTTACATTTTGGCTTAAAAAAAAAAAAAATTGCTTCACTAGTTTTTGTTCTTCTAAGGACTGTATGAAAATGGAGTAGAATAGGACTGACATGACGGCTTTAGAGGCTTCATCTTTAGATTTATATATCCACATGTCTGCATAAGCCATCTGAAAGGCAGGACCTTCAAGTCCTGGTCCACTTTAAACTTTTAACTCAGTGTCTTCCCCCTCTCTCGAGTGCATTCAAGTCGGAAGGTTCTGTGTGGTGATGTATTAGGATACTCCTGTTTTAACTGCTCTGCTATGCATGAACTAGCTTACATTTCCATGTTACACTTGTGCCTTTTGTAAGTACCCATTCCATACTCAGAAAAAAGAAGTAGAATTCTGGGTTTAAATCACCTGGACTGCTGTTACAATACACTTAAGAGGAAGACAGAGTCTTCAATGTTGTGGTTATTCCAAAGTGGAATAGAGCATATAGGCCATTATCTGGTCCCAGCTGAGACTCAGAAACAAGTTCTATTTAGATGCTTAGATCATAGGAGTAAGTAGAATAAATGATATTTGTGTTTCATTTTCTCGCTTTTGTCTCTCAAATACACCTGCAGTTTTCTGTGTTAAATGTTATGAATTACTGACTGCAATTGCATTTTATTTGCCCTGGCTTAAGTCTAACAGGAAAGCAGCAAAGCATTCCTCAGACAAAAGTGTGAGGAATATATAAACTTGACATCTTGGACAGTAGAAAAAATATCCATACCTGCCCAGCTAGTCATCCATTGGTTTTACACAGTAACAGAGACTCTGTGTGATCTGTGCACATCATGAGAGCTGGCATTGTAGAGGACAGTGTAGGCAGAAGTGTTCTCTGTGACATTAAAAGTTGCCTGGCATACAGAGCTTGGTGGCATAAGGCAGGAATGCACATTTACAGCTTGAAGGTCAAAGAAAAATGTCATGCTTATTTTAGCTCTTAAGGTAATAAAGCCTCAAAATACTTATTTCTTGCTACTATTTAAAGGAAGCTGGGGATATCTAGATGTAAACATCTGAATTTGATCAGATGAATTTGACTTGTGTGCTGCAATGAATGCTATTTAAAGTGGGTGTAAAAACATCACAGAAAAGGAGATCACTTTTTCTCTTAGAATGGCATATAGCTTGGTTGTTAAGGTATTGTCTTGAAATGAGTTCAAAAATGCAGTATCTGGACCTATTTTTCCACGTATGAGTGAAAAGTCTAACCTTGAACTAGTGACTAAAAGGGAGAGGAAGAGAACAGCAGCAGCTTAAGGAATTTTTATTTTGTGAATCCTCCTTTTTTTGTTTTATTTAGAATATATGAAACCTTTCATCTCAGGCCAATCTGTTGTATTGCATTAAACTGTTTTTACTACATTTTTATTTCAGCAAGGATGAGAAGCAAAAAATATTCATAGTTTGATCCAAACTTTTTTTCATCTTGGCTATTAAACAGAGAAAGAATCTATTCAAACAACATTAAAGTCCTGATACTGATCTCATACCAGACTAAATCAGGAATCTCTCCAATACAGTTATTTGGGTATGCTGGTATAAAATGATGCTATATAAATGAAATCAGAATCAGGCCTTTACAGCAGCCCCATGTAGAAGAAACATGCTGAAACCTCATCTAGTCAGAAGGAAATGAGCAGCAAACCTCGTACCAAGAAGGTGTTCAAACAGAACCTAAATGTTCCACACAAGTTCCCATTCTTTCCAAAACAAACAAACAAACAAACAAACAAACAAACAAAACCCAGAGAAAAAAATAAAAGAAAGAAAAAGAAGAAAACAGCTTTATTTCAGGCTAAAGCTAAATCAGCTAGGCTGATTTTAATTTTATTTGCAAATTAATTCTTTGGGGTTTAAGTATTTTTCAAATAGTGTCACAGACTGGTGTGGGGACAAAGGAACATTAAAAGTCTTCCAGTTCCAACTTTCCTGCTGTGGGCAGTGACACCTTCCACTAGATCAGGTTGCTCAAAGCCCCATCCAACCTGGCCCTGGACACTTCCAGGAATGGGGGATCCACAGCTTCTCTGGACAACTTGTTCCAGTGCTTCATCACCCTCTCAGGTAAGAATTTATTTTTAATATCTGATATGTAATCTACCTTCTTTCAGTTTAAAGCCATTACCCTTTGTCTCATCACTACATGCCCTTGTAGGAGTCCCTCTCTGGCTTGCTTGTAGGCCCCCTTTAGGTACTGAGAGACCTCTATAAGGTCTCTTTGGAGCCCTCTCTGCTCCAGGCTGAAAAACCCCAACTCTCTCAGTCTTCACAGGAGAGGTGCTCTCACCCTCCAACCATCTTCATGACCCTCCTCTGGATCTGCTCCAACAGGTCCATGTCTTTCTTGTTTTGGGAGCCCAAGAGATGGACATATTCCAAGTGGGTGTTTTGAAAGCAGAGTAGAGGGGCAGAATCACCTCCCTTGACCTGGTAGCCACACTGCTTTTGATCTAGCCAGGATATGTTTGGGACGCAAGGACCTGTTGCTGGGTTGTGTTGAGCTTCCCCACTGACAGCCCAAACTCCTTTTCTTCAGGACTACTCTCAATCCACTCATTTTCCAGCCTTTATCTGTGCTTGGGATTTCCCCAACCCATGTGCAGTACCTTGCACTTGGACCTCATGAGGTTCACACAGGCCAGTTCTCCAGCCTGTCTCTGGATGGCACCCCTTTCTTCCTGGGTGTTGACTGCACCACACAGCTTGGTGTTGTCATTTGAGGGTGACAGACCACTGTACCAGGCTCTGCGGAGAGGCTGTGAAATCTCCTTCCCCAGAAACAGGCAAAAGCTGTCTGGATAAAATTCTGTGCAACATGCTCTTAGTGAACCTGCGTTACAGGGGGTTGGACAAGGTGAAGTGCAGATGTTCCTTCCAACCCCAACCATTCTGTGATTCTGTGGACAAACTTGCTGAGAGTGCTCTCAATCCTACTGTTCATGCCACCAGAAAAGATGTTAAACAGTGCTGTTCCCAATACTGGCCCCTGATGGATGCCACTCATCACTGCTTTCTCTTTGGATATCATGACATTAACCACAAGTCTGAGTGTGACCACCAGCCCATCCACCAAGCCCTGTAGTCAGAAAATCCATGTATTTCCAGTTTAGAGACAAGGAAGACACGCAGGACAGTGTCAAATGCTTTGCCTAAGTCCAGGTAGATGATGTCAGTTGCTCCTCTCCTATCCACCAATTCTGTAGCCATGTCATGTAAGGCCACTAAATTTGTTAGGGACAATTTGCCCTGAGTGAAGTCATACGGACTGCCACCAATCATTTCCTTATTTTTCACTTATTTTCCAGGAAGAGCTACTCTATGACCTTACCAAGCACCAAAATCAGACTGACTGGCTTTTAAGTAATTTTTCCAATTTTAAAAAGTGATAGTTGTTACCACTCTTCCAGGTGGTGAGAACTTCACCAGACTGCCAAGATTTCTAAAATAGGATGGGCAGTGGCTTAGTCACTTCACCTGCAATTTCCTTTGGGACACACAGTTGCATCTCATCAGGTCCCATGGATTCGTGCACCTTCAGGTTCCTTAGATGGTCCTAGAATTGATCTTCTCCTGCACTGGGTGGTGCTTCAGTCTCCCAGTCCCTGCCTTGCCTTCTGTGACTTGGGTGGTGTGGCTGGTGCATTTGTCTGCGAAGACTAAGGGAGAAAAGTCATTCAGCACCTCAGCCTTCTCCACCTGGGCAACCAGGCCTCCTGTTTCTTTCCAGAGCGAGACCACATTTTCCCCAGTCTTCCTTCTATCCCTGACATACCTATAGAAACTTTTTGTATTGTCAGTGACATCCCTGGTGAGATCTAATTCCCTCAGGGCTTTAGCTTTCCTAACCCAATCCCTAGCTTTGAGCAACTTTTTCTGCATTTCTCCCAGGCTGCCATCCTTTGTGAGCTTCCTTTGTGTGCTGAATTTGTCACAAACTCTTTGTTTGTCCATATGTCAGCCCTCTTAGCATTTTTGCTTGCCTTCCTCTGTCACACTTGTGCCAAGAATGACACAAGAACAGACAAGAGGCAATATTGTAAAAGGAGAAAAGAAGCTTTTATAAAAGGATTTTTCCAGCTTATATAGACCGATATGATACATTCTATTTGATTGGCTAGTTAATAAAAACATCTTTCTCACACACTGTCCTTCAGAAGAACAGAAAGACAAAGTGGAAAAACACCACCTGCAGATTGATTATACTAATAAGTTATCACATTCCTACAACTCCCTAAAAATTCTCACAAGCCACAGTGAGAAACTATGGTTGTTTCTCTCTCCCTGTCCAGACTGGCATCCACATTCCTCTTCACTGGGATTCATTGTTCCTGAGTTTAGAGGAGGTGATCCTTGAACATTTATCAGATTTCTCTTCCCCCAAGGTCTTTATCCCATGGTAATTTACCAAGAAGATTCTTGAAGAGGCTAAAGTCTGTTCTCTTCAAGTCCAGAGAAGTGAATGTGCTGTGCACCTTTCTTACTGCCTTAAGAATCTTGATCTCCTCCATTTCATATCCTTCCAGGAGACACTAAGTAATGGCTATCATGAAGTAGTTATTTCAGACATCTACCAGTCTGACAGTTACCACAGCAACCCTGAACAAATATTCCTTTCCTTTTTCATCTCAGCTTCTCTCTGTTCTCTTTTCTTCTTTTTAGCAATTCCCCCCTTCCTTACTCGTTTTAGATTACTTTTTTTCTCATCATCTTCTTCTAAGCCTTAATTGTAAAAAGAATTCTACAAAATTTTTATTTCACATTCAAGATACCTTGCAAAACCAAAAGAAAAAAATAATCTGTGGGAACAGACAAATAAAAACCAAAGATATTGCTTAGCTAGCTTAATGACCTGTGATGTCACTGTCAAAAATACGAGGAGCAGTGTCATAGCTAGACAAAGCAATGCTCTGTTTTGGAGGTTTGGTCTGACATATCATCCTTCAGAGAAAAAAAAAAAAAAAGGATTTAAACAGAAAATAAAGTTCAGATAACACAGATGAGGCATAAACCACAATACATGGTTTCTTTCTATTTTGGGCAGTTGATCTCATAGCTACATCTTCCCAATAACAGGGAAAATGTGGAAAATTACCATGTATTCCTCATGGATGAAGGCTTCAAAACCATTTTGGAAGGAGTCATGGGAATATAGAACCGTAAGAGTCTGAAAACAAGACATGAATGAATGACTAGCAGCTGAATAGAAACATGAGACAAGCTGTATGAATTCAGATTAAAGGTCTGTTTTGCTTAGTAGCCTTTCCCCACCTGTGGCCTTTTGAATGGGCTTCCTCTCTCCTAAATGTCTCTGTTCATGTTCCACAAGCACCTCTGCCATCTTTTGATCCTGATGACGAATCCTGAGCTCTTTTATTGGCATAGCAGTCAGTCTGCCCCCAGTGGCGGTCATGACCGCGCAGACCTTTCTTGTATCACCAGCGACTTGGAACCACAGACTGGCAATCTGTGTGGCAAAACCAATCAGCAGCAGGAACCCCAGCTTCTTTTGCTACTGACTCTGAAACAATTCATGTGGGGCAGGGAATACTCCTTGTTACTTTTAATAATATGATTTGGGACACTGGTCATCCTACACTTTCTGATCACAGCCCTAAAGGACACAGTTAATACAGAAAAACATTCATTTACAAGAAGCAGATTTTACAAAACAAAGCAGAGGAAACAAAAAATAGCACAAGAAAACAGCATTGGGGGCCTCTTTTGTTTTTAAGCTAAAAAAACTTAAAAAATCTATAACAGGATAAGGAAAAAACCACTGATTCAACTGTAATTGAGAACAGCTAGAATGGTATATATGCTAAACCTTTCTTTC
Organism: Urocynchramus pylzowi; assembly: GCA_013397555.1. Taxonomy (NCBI): domain Eukaryota; kingdom Metazoa; phylum Chordata; class Aves; order Passeriformes; family Fringillidae; genus Urocynchramus; species Urocynchramus pylzowi. Next base: position 131,381 of record VZRH01001120.1, on the reverse strand, counting down.
TTAAGTTTGTAAGAAACAGATGTTTTCTTACATAGTGATGGTGAAAGAACAGTTCAGTGTCTCAGCACTCAACCTCTACACAAGTTTATAATTTGCTAAAGAACAGTTACTGCATCAAATTATCCACTTTCTAACAAATGTTTGTATTTTTACTAAATTATAAAATGTATATTCAAAATATATATAAAATATATAAAATATATATTTCAAAACTTTTGGAAAGGTTTTGACATTAATACAGCTTTCTTTGTTCAAGAAATAAAGAAACTCAGAAATTTTTTCAGGCACATCAATTAAGATTTCTTGAGACACATAAAGGAAAAGCTCAGATAACTTTTACACATTTTAATTTTAATCTAAAAAGAAACAGTTAAAAGCATTCTTATAAGTTTGGGTTTGTTTTTTGTTTTTTGTTTTTTTTTTTT
>VZRH01001120.1:0-130791 GCA_013397555.1 Urocynchramus pylzowi | reverse complement strand
TTTTTTGTTTTTTGTTTTTTTTTTTTTATTTCACAAAGCTATCAGATGGTGCTAGCATTCATTCTTGAAGTATGCTCAAATCACGCTAACTTACACCAGCTGACAAGATGATGCAGTGTTCTGGAAATCTCATTCAACTTTTTTATATCCACAACACAGATTTTTCCACAAAAATACATTTTCTTGACATTTTCTAGGCCTTCAATATACCTAAAAATGGAAGCAAAATCACACATTCAGACTTTATGATAATATCTGTTCTGGTAATTTTAAGAAAAATAAGTATGTATTAATTGTTTCCTTCAGTTGCCAACTTGAGAGTTCATGAACAAATTACAATATAAATATACCACATTTAGCACCTCATTCTTTCCCTGGTATGAAGATTTATGGATGTCATCAGAGCCTGGATTGTTGTGGTTCATTGTTCTGAAACTGACTTTATACAACAATTTCAGTTCTGGAGCTCTCCCATATTAGCTGGGCCTCAAAACTTTAATGCACAGAGTAATCAGTGGAAAAGAAGTTAAAGATGTATTTTGGCTTTCCTAGCTTGTATGAACCTGGTATTTATAAAGGCCTTTGTTTTTCAGCAAGAGATGCCTTCCCAGCAGTCAATCTATCCTCATACTGGAAGACAAAAAATCCATAATCCAAATGCATTGGCACTGTCATCTCCCTTCAACTATTAAATAGGGTGTGTTACTTAAAAATTCTGTTGAATTGATAGAATTGATAAAGCCCAGTGTTTTCTTAATAAACATTATCAGTTTCTGTTTCAGACTGTCAGCAGGTAGCTAAGTAAAAGTTATCTCATTTCAGTAGAAATAGTGCCTGGTGGAGGCAAGTGGTCGGGGCAGCTACATGGTCTTTGGTCACTTCATAGAACAGAGGAGTGAATAAAAAAAGCTTATTTAAGGACTACATTTGTCACTTCAGTTCTCAGCAGCTCCTGCCATCATTGACAACAATTTCTTATCCAAATTTATACTTCACAATGCCTCAAACTGCTTTTTAAAAGCTTATGGGCATTTTGGTGCAAGTGTGTCTGTAGCACAGTAAAATTAGTGTCAGTAATGCTGGAAAGCTGGAAATGAATTGAACTCTCATATGAATGGATGCAGGGTTTCTCAGTGAAATTAAGCAACCTATTTTCCTAATAAATGTAAATAAATTATCTTTGTGTTGTATAATTTCCATTTTGTCAAGTGCCTGTTAATGAACATTGTGATTTTGATTGAGTCATGAATTGGAAGAGTGCTTTTTTGCTTTAAATTTTTCTTTTTCCAGAGTCAGACACAGACTAGTTTCGATCTGAACTTTCTCTAGAGTTACCAGATGTTCTGTTTGGATTCCATGTTACTGTGTTGTGTTCACTGAAGTTCACAGATGGGCTTTTCACTGAACTAATGAAAACTTAATGAAATCCATATATGTATTTAGCATTTGAGAATACCGTATGATATGATGCTTTCTGTTGCTGTTTGTCATTCATGCTTAAATTGGCAGGACAAATGCAAGCCTCTAAGAGACTGTGAGTTTGCAAACAGCCAGAAGATTTTACTTCTCTTCTTTCCTACTGTGTGCCCCTTGCTATCTTGTGGCAGCAGATAACTCCACTTTCAATGGTGCCAAGGTTTTGGTTCTGTTTCAGCCAGTAAAATAGGAAAGCAGAGGGTCAGATAAGAGGTGTGTTCAAAAGCATGTGTCAACAGAGTTGGTTAAACTGGAGGATTCCTGATTTCAGGAATAGAAATCAGTAAGGAAATAAAACAAAACAAAACAACCAAAACCATCCAAAACCCAAACATTTTAATCAGTTTCTGTTGAATAGCAGCAGTGGATAGATAACCCCAAACAATATACTTCCTGCTGTTGGGTGTGTGAGTTAGTCACAGGCATAGAGGGTTTTGCAATATGAAGTCTAACCAGAAGCCAGTTCCAAATGGTGCTCCCCAGAGGCTGATAGTGTTCAATGCATGCAAGGATGGAGCACACCCTCAGCAAGTTTGTGGGCAATACTATATCATGGGGGGCAGCCAGCATGAAGGAGCTGAAGACAGACAGATCTGGACAGGCTAAAGAAATGGGCAGAGAAGAACTTCATGTAGTTAAAAATAAATTGGTACAAAGTCCTGCATCTGGGATAGAATAACCCCAGCAGCGCAGGCTGGGATCTGCGTGGGGAAAAAAGCAGCTTTGTAGAAGATGTCCTGAGTTCCCAGCAGTCAGCAAGTCAAGCACTAACCAGCAGTTAAAATTTGCAACAACAAAGGTTAATTAACACTGAGCTATGTTAGCAAGAGTGTACCTAGCAGGTGGGAAAAATAATTTGCTTATTTCCTTCTAGTCAGCCTTTGTGAGCTACTTCTAGAAGTGTCTGGGTTTGGACTCTTCAGAGCAAAAAAGACATTGACAAACTGGAGGGTCCAGGGCAAGGCAACAGTGCAGATTAGGAGGTGTGACACACAGAGAGGGATTGAAACAGTTGGGTTTGTGCTTCTTTGGAGAAGGTGAGGTTAAAGGAGAAATCTTAACACTGGTCTCATCTGTCCAAGAGATTTATAGAGAAGATAAAGCCAGACTGTTCTTGAAAGTACATAGCAAAATAATGTGGGACAATTGCCACAAATTGCAAATTCCAGTTAGCTATTGGTAAGTAATTTTTTTTACAATATAGTCAAGAGCTGAAATGGATCACCCACAGAGATGGGTGATCCATCCTTAAGGACAATTGCAATGCAATTGGAGGTGACTGGGCAACCTGGTCCAATTAGGTGGATCTAGCTCCAAATCTGAACCCAAATCAGAACTCCTTTCTGGATCCTATCACAATGATTCTGTGGTTGAATTTAGGTCATTTTAATGCCTTATAGTGACATTCTCCTTTTCAAAAAAAATTGATTCTGAGAAAATATTGATTAAAATAATTACAAGCAATTTTACTCTTCTCTATCTCCAAAGGTACTTTGAATCCTCCTTGTGGAGAAAGAGAGTGTTTTGAAAGCAGATTCATGACTTTAAGTTTGAACTGGAAGATTCTTTCATAATGAGAGTCTTTGGGAAATTCTGGAATAGAATATTCAAAAACTATCCAAGTAATGAAAATGGAAGGTCCATGATAGGACACATCACTTCTTTTCTAAAACACTCACATATCAATTGTATTGTATTTTCACTAATGGTAATAGAAATTTCTGCATGTAATCTTGGGATTGTTACCCTGTAATATAGAGCTGCAGCTGTTTTACTTTACTCTATTGCTGAAGATGGACTTTGGGCAGGAAAAAACATCTGTATCACTTTCTTGCCTCAGCATAAAAAAAATAAAGTATTTTCTTCTAGGAAAGTATACTTGAGGAAACTTTGTAACAGATAGTTTTCCCACAGGAAAATGGGGATTTATGAGCACCTGGCTTCCCAGCTTCTTGGCCACTCATGTGACAGAGTCTTACAGTGCAGCTCCTTGTAGTTCCCGGTCCCGTGACATCCTTAGGCAGATGCAGGCACCCATGGCCCGGGGCACTTCCCAGCTCCCAGGCTCCAGTGCTTCCCAGCAGGCTGTCAGAGAGCGAGGGAGCCTGGAGAGCACAATGGATTTCAGAAACATGGACATGTTCCTGTAGCGGAAGCAGAGAGTTTGACTTTTCATCCCCTTCCTAACACTTTTCAAAACATAAAATCTTTTGCAGAAATCAAGTTAAGCTTCCCAGCCAGCTCCATGTCTGTGCTGAAGATTCATCCAGTCTTGACTAAGCTTTTCAGTCTGGTCACAGGGAATGTAGTAGTGGCTGTGTGACTTAGGAACACTCTCCTAAGACAGAGCCATCTTCAGATTTTCCAAAGAAATGGGCAGTAAGCATCCCAAAGACGGTACAGGTATCAGAAAACTGCTTTCTCTTATTTTTTTTGAAAATGAATGACTTCATAATATGCTCATCCAGCATTGACTCATGGAAACACAAGACAACCTGAGAAAAATCATGAATGCAAATGAATATTACAGTTGTGTTACATTCCCTGAAGAAAACACATGTTCTTCGTGTTCTCTGCTCATGGAAGTATGGCTGGGGGGAAGTGAGCACATTTGAGTCCATGCATATATCAGTGTCTGAACCCATTCTTTAAAATGTTTGTTACTTTACATTATACCAAGAGTAACTTTTGGAAATTATTAGGCAGTATAATATATAGTGCAGATGAGACTAAATATGATGAACATTTGAATTATTGCAGTCTGACAAGAAGAATTGCCATAATGAAGAGATAAAGATGTGTAATACATAAATCAAGTTCAAACATCAAAATTTTTAGATCTTGGCCAGGTCTGAGGAGAACACATGTTATTCATACATCTTTGAATTATAGACATATGTTTGCACACCTCTAAAAAAACAGATGACATTCCCATATCCAGTTTGAATAATGGTATATATGTTTGTCCTTGAGCAGGGCTTTGCTTCAATTTGCCCGCAGCATTTTTCCTCTTTCTTTGCATTTGTTTTCCATGTTTGGTATATAAGTTATTAGGGCCCATGCAGGAAAAGGACCCAGACAGGTACTGGACAAGTGGAGTTAAGAGCTTCTTCCCTGAAAAGCTAATTCTCTAAAAAGATGAAATACAAAATTCCATCATAAGATGAAGATATGGCTGATCAACAGAACATGTGAGCAGATCAGTTTCAAACACTCAATTTCAATGCATTAACTAATTTGCTCTTGATTTTGTGCTTTACATTGCTAAACAAATTTCAGTGGAATAACCTTCAGAGTGCTTTGTTAGCTGGAAGATGGTGGAAAGGTGTTGGAGGTAAAGGAAGAGGGGAAAAAGAAAAGTGCCATCACAAGGGCTGGCATGCTGAGTGGGAAACCTACAGGGGTAGCATTGCCTGAAGGTCCCTGCTGAAGATGACTGCCTCTTTCCCTATTCCAGTTTATTTCTTGAGAGTTGTTTGATTGGAGAGGAGAGGAACTGTATAAGACATAGCTCAGTAGAATTTGTTCTCAAGATCTGCATTCAGGCCAGAGAAGATATTTTTAACTGTTCAGGAACTGCTAATGCAGTGACAGTGGATGCTCTGGCTTCCAGGATGTGCACCATAAAGAACAGCCAAGTTTATGTGCTCCCCTGCTGCCAGAAACAGAGTGGTTCCTTCATGCGTCACTGATTTATCCGTGTCAGGCATAAAGGTTAGGTTCCTGAGACGGTAGAGAGGGATAGTATATCCACTCCAGAAACTCCTGCAAATCTGGAAGAACGCTATGTCAGAGAGGCTGATGGCTGATGTCTCATCTATGTCACTTGTGTCACCTGGCACTGCGGATTCAGGAGTGCCTGCTGCCTTCCATTAGACCACCATTGCCTCAGATTTGAAGTACTTCAGTGAACTGCCCAACTAAGAACAAGTAAATGCACCGCTCTCTTTGGTGCTTCTTCTGAGAGCAGAGGCAGATGCTGCTTCTTGGGAAGAGGCACTCTGATTTGCTGCTTCTCTGCATCTCATGCTGACATTATTCCTGGAGAAGTGCATCACAATGGGTCCCTGGCCTGAACAGGATCATGTTCAGTATCATTCCCTTAATCTCCTGGCTGACATTAGTGCCAGCTCTGCCTTTCTCTTTACCATACAAACTATTAGCTTGAACGAACAGAAAAATAAAATCCTCCATTACTGTACTTCTTTTCCTCTCAGAAAGGAAACAAAACCTAAGAGCTATGGGGCATGCTTACATACATTGTCCACCCATCAAAAACATTTCAGAGAGCCCCATAAGTCATTAAGTCACATAGAAAGTGCGGCCAGTTTGATGTTATCTCTCCACTTCAACTGCAATTTTTTTCTGTACATATAATTTGTTCATGGCAATTACATGAACATGAAAACAGAGGCAATCACCATTAGACAAGATTTACAATTTCATAATTAATCAGCTCCTATTTCTGGCCATTTAAAGGCATTTAGTCTGCCTTTTCACTTTTGATTTATTCTTATTTCTTTCAAAAAATCAGCGGTGATAGTTTCCACTTAAAGCAGTGGCAGAGTGGAAGTGCTGCCCATGTTTAATCTCCTGTTCTTGGTCATCATGTTTGCTGGCTTCCAGCTCAGTTGGAGCCAGCTTACTGGCTGCCCTAATGGGATTTCCAGACCTGCATCCTCTCCTTATGGTGGCTGTTCCTCACATACCCTCAGAGCTCTCAGCAAGTGGCAAAGAGGGGGTTATCCTTCAGAAAAGCTTATCCAACATGGATTTTAACGAGGAAGAAAAATCTGTACTTCTCTGGTCTTTAAAGTAAGGGAGTGACCTCTGTCTCCAGTGACCTCTCTGTTTCTCAGCTCAAGCACAAATCAGTGATCTCAGTTTCAGCACTGAAGCTGTCATTTGAGAGTGGCTTGGACAGTGCAATCACATAAACCCTAAAACATATTTTCCTGTGCCAGATTTGGACTTTGAAAATATGCATATTGAGAAATTAGGCTGACTAGGTGCCAATTCACCATTATACAGAGACACATCCAGAAACTCAAAATTATGAGTCTGTGAGGATTTGTGCGATTATGAGAAACAGGCAGCAGCAAAGGAGGCAGTGATTTTCCATATTGCCTTCAAAACCTTTCATAACAAGTTTTGAAAGGAAATATAAATTATTATATTAATGCACCTTTTACCTAACTAACTAACCTATTCCTGGGATTTAAAGGCAGACATCATTTGTCATTAAATGATAATCAAAATAAACTCAAAAATCTGAAGAGCCTACACTTACACTGAACTCAAAGGACACTTCAGATTTCCACCAGTGGCACAAACATATGTCTTAGGTTTTATTGCTTTATACCTCCTAAAGATTTCATGTGGATTTAACAGACTTCACTCACCATGCAACCTTACAAAAGGTGACATCTTGGTGTCTGGTGGTTTACTTCAACAACTATGAACTCTTAAATCACAGCTGAATGAGACCTGGCACAAAGGAAGGGAATAAATCCCTGCAGCCATTTATGTCAACATTAATAATATTAACTCATGATTGTCCAGAAACACAAAATACACATTTCCAGAAATAGTAAGCTGAGGCTCAAACTAATGAATTATCTAGTCAATAAGAGAGTCGCAGAAGACCCAGCACATCCAGAACATGTTACTACAAATTAAAGCTGACACTTCTGCAGCAACCTGTGCTGTTTTCTTCCTATATGCGTGAAATAGTGACAAAATATCATAAAGACCCACATTTTCTTTCTAATGGCTGTGCTCAACTACAGCTTTCCAATAAATTGTTAACTCTGCAGGGCTTCATCCCTCTAATTTTCTAATTCAAAGAAAGAAATCTGCTCTCAGTTATTCTCATTGTTACTGGTTTAAATTATTAGAACTAAGTTATTAACATCTTTCAAAAAAAGTTTGAAAAAAAGTGATAACACAGTATTGATTGGTAACATTAAATAAAAAAAGGCACTAATGAGAGACATCTTATGGAGTTAAAATTTACTTGCCTTTTTAGAGCTTTTTGGTCTTTTAAGGATTATTTCACTTCCTAAAAGCCTGATAACAGCTCCTCAGCTCTATAATATCAAAGTTTGTCAGAAGAATGATAGGCAGAATGATAGGCTCCTAGAAGCAAATGAGGGAACATTTTTGCCCATGAACAAATTCACACAAAGGATTTTCCACTGCATAAACTATGACCACAGCAAAGTTTTTGCAGAAAGTAGGGAAAAGTACTTCACAAAATTTTTCTAGAAGGTCTTAGAAATTTTATGAGTCTTACAGTCATTCAGGGGGAGCTCACTTTCAGTGACTGCTCCACACTATTATGTATAGGCCTATCCATGAATTTGTAAGGAAAGCTGGGGTTTTATCTTCTCAGCACTCCTTTCGCAAATCTGCATCTCTTCTGAAGTCTTACTCTCTTAGACTGAAAGTTGTTTTCCAGCCAATGTTATACCAGCCCTGAAAGTAGCAAAGTATTAATTTCTTTATCTTATATATGGTAGTCTTATGTTTGCCCTGTTTTGAGATAAATCACATTTTTGATGTGTTGAACCCAAATATATATATGTGTGTGCGTGCGTGTGTGTGTATGTGGGTCTCAAATTACATTTTTTAACCTCATGTTAGACAGGAAAGGTGAATTTCCTTTGGTGTGGTGCTGCTGACAGCATTACTACAGCAAAAAGAGCTGTCCTTTGTAGAGCATAGATAGTCTTGTTGGTCTGGACATTTTTATCTGCAGACCCAGTGGGCAGCCATGTAAGCGAATCAGACCATAAGTGACATTTCCTTCAAGAGACACTTTCCAGAGTGAAACCATCAGGAGTAAAGTGGCTGTGTTTGACTACCCCAGAGAATGAGACTGGAAATGATAAACACTGAACTTTCTTCATTTCTCTCTTGTGATTTGGGCAAAAAGGATCTATAATTCAGATTCATCACTTCTCATTCTTTTCACATCAAAAATTTGCCTTTTCTAATGTAACTGGGACCACATTGCCTCCTTGTTACTTTAAAGGAGATAAAGTTTACACAAGAAAAGCTGACTCAAAGAAAATAGGAGCACAAGCCTCTACATGGCAACATAGCACAGTGATGAAATGCAATGCCATGTTGAAATTGTTTTTGAGTTTTTCTTAAAAATATGTCAATATGCTTTAAATGTTACAAACACAAGGGTAGCATTGAATCAAACAGTTATAATTTAGTTTTTTAGGCTTAGCTGATTTCAGCTGAGTATCTCCCAGTGTCCTCAGAAAGGATGTCAAGGTATACTCCAGCACCTACCACATGAGCTACTTTGATTTTGGTCTTTTATATATATAATGAAAATAAATCTGTTATACTTACAAGCTCTGTTTAAAGACCATGATGTTCTGTTAAATCTTTTCAGTACAGGGAAGCTGGACCACCTGATACATTTGTAACCTGAGAATCATGGGGAGAATTGAAATGACCTTGCAGTTTAAGAGCAAGATGTAGGCATCTAGCTCCCCCTAGAATCAGTGCAAAGCAGTAAGCACCTCTAAATTATTTTGTGAGTCTTTGGTTAAATATCTACTATAATTGCAATTGAGGGTATGAACACCTTCTGAAAGGAATACAAATGTGTAGTGTGACAAAAGCTCATACTGGAAGGATTTTGGAAGCTAAACAGAACCAACAGAACAATTCAAGAGATGGTTTCATAGAAGCTCACATAAATAGTCACCATTCCATTAAAATAGCTGATTTAGGAAGAATATATTTGTACCTTTGCAATAAATTTCCCACGTCCTGCTGTGAATGCCATTCCTTGGAGAAAGGAGCCCTCCAGCCCATGTCATTGGAGTCAAACACTCAAGAAATGTGATGGGGGGAGGTGGAGGCGTCAGTGGATGGCAGCTCGCTTAACCCAACCGCTGGATGAAAAGCAAATGTATTAAGAGCTCTGACGTCAAATGACAGGCATCTTTCCAAGGGAAATTTTGTCAGAACTTCATATAAATCAAAAGACAGATTGCAAAGCTTTTTATTGGCAATTGCACTTGTTCATGAGGTAAGATAAATTAATAGGCAGAAGAAAGGTAAGCCAAAAGGCGTCTTCATTTTGCAGACCTTGCCTTGCAGCTCTGGAATTTCCTGAACTGACAATTGTTAAGAAAATCCAGAGATGGTGTGTTCACATCCACGATTAGTTACATAGTAAAATAAATTGCAATCAAAAGAAGAGCTTCCTAACAGGATATTTAGATGGAATTCCAGACAAAGAAAAGCAATGGAGAACGTTTCAGCCAGAATTTTTGCCAGCTTTGCTCTTTGCCAGCCAGGACCTTGAAGCCAGGGAAATTCAGAGTCGTTCTAGACTACTTGTGTCTTTGGATGCATTACTCTGAGTTTTATAGTGGCATATAGTTCAGCCAGGAACACAAAGTGTGACCTTGGGTTCAAAAACTCTCTGGAGAGTTTTCCATACTGTTGCAGCTATGACAGTTGGAAAATGGACAAATGTTTCAGTAACAGTCCCAGGGACAGTCTGTCCTCAAAATCCCTGCTGCCAATGTGACTTTGTTTGCCCAAGCCTAGGTTTCTTCTCCAAGAGAGATAACAGAACTCAAAGACAGCAGATAAACACTGCATCAACAATTATCTTGAAGATCACAAAATTTGCTGCTTTTTGAATATCTACTCAGGCCTGACAGTTTTAAAATACTGAAAAAAATATCTTTAAGCAGTACTCTCTTGTATTTTTCTATTCAAAATTATATCAGTAAACAAAATCTAGCAAAAAACTAGTAGGCAGACACTGCCAAAGAGTGAGTTATCTTTTCCTCACAGACATCCACTCAAGGTGCCTGTGCTTCTCCTTTAACTAAAAGAAATCTGTGGAAAAAAACTGAATTTAGGCAATGAACTTCAGGTCTGAGGTGTGTCTTTCTACTATGCCCAAAGGTGTGGATGCAAAAAAAATCATAACACTACCTTCATGCTCACATGTCTTACATTTACATCTGTATTTTCACATTTGGGTTGTCAGTGCCTTTGTTGCTTCTGTTAGGTTTTGTGAATGAACTTGGTCTTCTTCATCTATTCTAAACCAACAGAAACAATTGTATAAATTTTTTACCTTTACCTAGTTTTCCCAGCTATTTTGTTTTTGCCCTGAATTGCAACAAAATCCCGAGTATTGAGGCATAAACCAACAACCTTATCCAAATAATCAGTGTTTATGAAAAAATCCAAAAGCAGAGAAAAGTGAAGAAAAGCTTTATATAACCATTCAATAAATATTTTATTATCTAAAAATATATATAATTTTTATTATTACATTGTCCCTGTATTTGTTATCATCTCATTTTATGAACAATAAATATGTGTTAGAATTAACTTCTCAAAGAAGTTGCATCAGTTCAGAAAATGATGATTGATTTAATATAATTTTAAATAATACATTTGCTGGATGGACTTTAAAAATCTCTGGTGTTTTAAAACACTATTAAAATCAGAAAAAAAATTGCAAATATTTCAGAATATGCATGATTCTCATGGGAAGGGAATAGGCAAGGGAATAAAACATAGGTGTATTCTAATATTGAGCACTTTCAACTGGAAGATTACTATTGTTTAAGTGCATGATATAAAGATGTAATAATAAAAAAAAAAAAAAAACCAACATTTTGGTCAACTACTCAAATACCAAAACAAGGTGTTTTCTACAAAATAGTCTCTATGTCCGTGGTATGCCTCTTGCATGAGCTCATCTGTAATCCTTAATGTAGATATGAAAACTTTCTAGGTCTTACCAACCTCTTCAACAACATGAGGAACTGGAATGCCTTAGCTGGGCCAACAATACAAGACTTGACTCACTCAGTGGTGTAGTTTTTGGACTTGCTTGTTGAGGAATGATGAAGTTCACAGTATCAGCATCTGAACTCTGATCAAGAACCCTTGCTGAGAGGAACAGGCAATTTGTATTTTTGGAACTCTTCCCTGGAGCATTTACATTCTTCACAGTTTCTTAGACATTTTTACATTAGTTGTAAAATATTTTCACCACATATGTTTGGTAGCTTTGTACCTTTTCACTTTAGCACCTGTGATACTAATCTGGTCTGGGAACATAAAACATGGTTTTCTGATGCAGATAATTTCCACCAGGAAGGGTGGAATATTTCTAATCAACCACAAAGCTCCTGTGTGTCAATGCTGAGACAAAGGAAGCCACTGGGAAGAAAGCTTTGGCTTGGATGGTATGCTGGGTGATGGGGGAGACTCAGTCTCCAGAATGTAGGATGCAGGTTGATTAATTTGTCTGTATTTCTGTTTGTTTGGTATACAAACAAACTTACAACTTATACATTTGAATTGTTTTCAGAGGTGTTTGAGTCGATGTGGCACTGCAGACTCCACCTCTTGGCGATTCAAATCCTGAATAAGCTGAAATGCATGATGTTTTCCTTCCAGTCTGCTCAGCATGATGCAAGCATGCAATGGGGCATAAACAGAAGCCCAGGAGCCACAGCACAGAAAAGGCATACACTCATTTTCCTTGGGCCTAGATATCAACTTCTAGGTCTAAACTGTTTTCCAGACCTCCAGACATGGTACAGCCATTCTGACATACCTATTTCCATTTGAGGCCACAGCCTCAATAGCCCACTCCCTCCTGGGAGTGTACTTTGCAAAAAGTACAGCTAATGTTCCAATTTCACAGATAGGGAAGCGAGGGAACAAACTAAGGCTGTTCTCTAAAACTTTCAGGTGTTAACTTTCCACTGTTATGCACAAGCAAAATTATTATACCCTAACTACAGTGCCATGTTGTAGCCTGCCAGCCCATTTCTTTTTTCTATAGCATGTTTTCTCAGCCATGAGAGATTGGTTTCAGCCCTTTTGTGGCAATTGACTTTGAATCAGGTTTATGAATGCAAAGAAGCAGCCTGAAACCTCTCAAAACTTACAGAAGGCTCTGCTCTGAGTAAAGCGCCTTGATTCTGAGATGCAAATACAGCTTTCTACAGTGATCAGTAGAGTTCATTTTGGAGTTTTTGTTTAATTAGTTGGATGAGCATATTTTACCATTTCTTACAAAACTACGTTTTCTCGTTTACCACCACAATGCAACCAACATGCCACAAACATTGAAATGCTTCAGCACCTTTACTATGTTTATTTATTTATTGTACATACTCCATACTAACTGTGTTCTCCTATTATCTGGAATCTATTTTTTTTTTTCACAGACAAGGAGTAAAAGCTGCTGGAATGTAAAATTATTAGAAAGAATAATTCAAACCAAGTGAAGCATTAGAAAAACTAAATAAATTGGCCTTTGTTTCATGATGAAAGCCCAGCTCCTTGAGATGAGTTAATAAAGATAGGAGGGTCAAGAAGGATGTAATAGTCTTATCTTGGATGTACTGACATTTGTATAACCACCCACGAGAAAATTTCAGTAATAAAGATCCATCACTGTGTTCAGCATATGTGTGTAAGAAACTGTAGACTGGGCTAGAAACCTTCCAGGGACCTTTCCTGTCTGAATTATCCCACAATCCTTCATCCTAGTAATTAAGTAAATTACAAAGAGTAGCATACAGGAAATGTGATCATCTGACAGTTATGCTCGCATGACTCACACCATGAAGGCACGCAGTGATAAGTCCCGTTCCCACTGACGTCAGTGGGATTCCTGCTTTTAGGTTGATTTCCAATAGTCTCTTACTTAGCATGAAAATGAGGAAATGCAAAATGTTGACTCCTGAAAAATGTAGAAATGGAAAAATTTGTGACAAAGCAGATAAAGTAGTGAAAAAATACGTTCAGTCCAAAACATCTTTCTGGTCCTATAAAAACCTTTTTCATTATCACAAAATGTAATATTATTTCCCAAATTAAGGAATATACTTAAAACATTTACCTCAATTACCAACAGCTTTCTCTGTTTTGAATAATGTCTTGTCTTTTTTCTTTTTTGAGCTGTACCTCTGTAGAATCAAAGATTCTGCCTTTGGAAGAAATATTGAAATCTTGTAACAGAAATGGTGGGTTGATACCAAATATTCTGTCTGTATATTCCTGCTACATGTTTATTCTACAAATGAAATTAAATAACCCATTTTATTTTTTCCTCCTGTGAATAATTTTAAGTTTAGAGTGATTTTTAAGACCAATTCAGCTATAGTACTTCCAGGTTGTTCTTAGGTATTTATGCTGCAGTGTCTTTGAAGTTATTTTTCCCTTTATTCTTGGTCTGAATATTAAACTCTTATAATGAGCTTTGAAATGTAGATATAAACTTTTGCATACCAATACCCAAAGCCTTCATTTTCCTTATATGGTTCATTACAGCCTGAACAGAGCTTTCAGAAATCAGATGTTTTTTCTCTTATGGGATTACAGTGTCGATAAGCTCTTCACTCGCTGTGCAGGAAGAGCAGGAAGTGGCAACGTTGCCAAATGTGCCTTTGAAATTAGACATCATGTTTTATCCCAGAGTGTGATCTATTTTGAGAGGAAATGGGACTTCTATCCCTATTGCATGCCATTAACAGGCGATGTAGAAATAGGAGTACCAGAATAAAGACAGTCCCACATTCCTGCTCCTTCATGCCTGGGTATAAGTACGTGGTCATCCGCAAGTGTCTCGTGGTATGTCCTAGGAAGTCTGTCCTCTCAGCACCTGTAAACAGTCAAATACCACTGTACAGAAGAATTAATTTTCAATAATGTATGTGCCATATTATTTATGATGTAGAAATTTGATTTAAATATGCCCCAAGATTTATGAATAGTGTTTAAAGCAAGAATGTTGCTGGGGTGTTTTTACGACTGTAACACTCACTGTTCACATATTAAAGAAGATAACTACAATAAAAAGATGCAATGAAGAATTTATTTCTCAAGGTGCAGCAGTTCATTGTGGTTTCCATTTCTACTCCCAGAAATACTTGAGGCTAACAAATGTTCCATTCCTGGCATTTGTGAAGATAATCTACTTCAGAAAAAGTCAGCATGGTTTTGTCTTGTGCTCTGGCACAAAGAATACACTTTCCTACTGCAAGGATTTCCAGTTTTAAGAATACAAGGAATGCTTGTGGTTCTGACTTTAGAATTATTATGTTTGCAACAGTGCATCTGTCTTAGAGAGATTAACAGCATGTGAGTTTTGTAAAATGGGATTCACTGAGTTTTGTGATCATATACAAAATCTTTTGCTTTTCAAACTCTCTGGTAAAAGATTATAATTTTTTTTTCCACAGAAAGGTGTTTCTGATTGCATCAAGATTCCTACAAGTATCATACGTAAGATCCATTTAGCATAAACTTCATCATTTTTCAGGAACACTGATGTTGAAAGCTAGATAAGCTCTGCATTTGACATGCCTGTTGTTGTTTGAAAGTTGATTTAACTGGTGTCACTTGAGAGGAATACTTTGAGTATGAAACTGCACATGTGGACAGTGTCAGAACACCTGGAAGATATTCCCAAAGAGCTGAAATAAATTTGAAGGTTTTTTGATAGACAGTGTGCAAATGAAATCTGAACTATGACTTATCCATGTCACAAAAAATAAAAGTTCACCATAGTTTAGCCACTATGACCAAGACAAACCTTTTCCTTGTTCCAGTTCTTCTTTCTGGAAATATTTTTGTTCCTACTAGAAACTTTTTTGTTTAATTATTTTCTTTTTGCCTGGCACTCTTCTTTGTGTCCAATTGTCCTAAAGGATGGAAGTAGCAACCATCACTCCCCTAAAAAAGCCTCTAAAGCTTTTCCTCTCCAGAACATTTATGGCCATCTTGAGCCTACTGGGGTAAACTAATTTAATAAATGGTCTTTGGCTAAGAAACAACAGCAAAGATAAAATAGATCTCTTTTTGCAAAATTATGCTATAAAAAGACTGAAAAATAAAGCAGTGGTGCCTCAATCAGACTGAAGGTCAGCTTTTCCTTTGCTGCTTGACTTTTCTATCACTGAATACAAACAGCAGTGTTGGACGCCTAAGCATTTTCCACAAAGAACATATGCATTTTTAAGTACATTTGAAAGAAACAGTATAGTCTGGCTCAAAGAAAGCACAGTACTGCCAGCATTCTTTTTTCCTCTCTGAGGCAAGTCATGTTCCTGGAAGCACAGAATTGTCAATTTAGCAAAGGTCACCATGACACAAATTTTTGAAGTCTTCAGTGATATTCTTGCTCATCACCAGTTAAGACACAAGTATATGTCATCATAAAAAGCTAAAATATCAGTCTTAGCACAAGATAACAAACTTGAGAAAGACCTTGACCTGAAAAAGATTTTTGCTTTTTCACTTTATCCAAAAAATATGAATGCGAAAAACCTATCAAAGTTAAATACATTTCAACCAAATGTTTGTTTTGGGCTTAAATTTCATTTCTCATATTTATTACACTATTATTTACATTTTCTTTTAAACATTCCCAGCTAGTAAGGTATTTAATGCCCTCCATCATTCTGTGACTAATTATTCCTTTTCCTGGCAATTTTCCCTTTTTTCATTTGTTTCACTTTCCCTGATGTACATATGGCCAACATATTCAAACCAGTTTCCTAAAGTCTGCTAAGCATTCAGTGAAATGAGAATATTTAGGTAATTCTATGTGCTCTTTCAAAATGTCAGCATCTACTTTGGATACTGACATGGAAAGGTCATAGCCAGGAGTAAACATTAACCAGAATAAATAAATAAACAAACACCCTTATAGAATCTAGAAAGTTGGTTGTATTGGCTCTTTTAATCCATGCCTCAACTGCAACCAGAAGCATTTATAGCACCTTCATCAGTCCTGAAAACTTTGTTTCAATTATTCTTCAGGAGTACCACAACTGCAGGCATTCCCCAGTTTCCCAAGCTCTCCAAGGTATACTTCTACGTCCTATGGTAAGTACCCTGATATTTAAACTGATCTTTCCTGTTGCAGTGTGTCTCATCCACTGGGCAAATTTGTACATGCAAATAGACTTTTCAGAAATTTTGAATTTATAAAATTATTATTAAATTCTTACTCCTCTCCTTCATCTTTCACCCCTTGCAGGTCAAGTTCTCTAGATATTTTTCCCTTTTTTTGTCTATACTGCTTCTAGATGGTCTGCACTAATGCACACTGAAAAAGACCTGCTTAAAATTAGATAAAGTTGAGGCCTTACTAATGGTGATAAAGCAGAAGATTATTTCATGCCTCTTGAAAGCTGTTATAAAATATCCTAGAACATTCTTATCTGGCATAGTTCATTCATGTTCAGATTGAGATCTATTCCAGCTGTCAAACTAGCTGAAGAACAGCTACTTAAATAATTGTTCCCTTGTCATATTAATATTTTTTGGCTTAAGTTATTGCCTTGCACTTTTCATAGAGAATTTCATCTCTAATAAATCTCATTCTGTTATTTTAGACTCATCATTTTGCCTTTCCTTTTTAAGGGCATATGTGAGACTAAAGCAAGTAGGACTTGTGTTATTAATGAAAGAGTGACTTCTATAACTGGCTGAGAAGACCTCAAGGACTGAAATATTTATTACTGAGTCTTAGAGTTTCAGACATTAATTAGATTTTAGCTTATCCAAAAATGACAGAGTAATAACTTGCCTTAATTCATGTCTTTTTGCCTATGGTAAATAGCAGTACTCTCAGAGTTAAACATTGCCCTTCTAACCATTTCTGCTGATTATTCTGTAGTAAAATACTGCTCTGAGCTCTCTGAATGGTTACAATTAAGTTCTGATTATAATACTAATCTAGGCCAAACTTTTGTTAAGTAGACTCTCTCATCTTGTGGCCTTGGCATCAGGACCTCTGACTTCCTCTAACTGTTTTTTGGCTTCTAACAGAGAATTATGATAGATGGAGAAAATTACTAGAAATTAACAGCAAAATTAACAGCAAGACAAAAATTGGTCTTTTTCCCAAAAAATATTTAATTTGAGATACATTTCAATGTTTAGCTAAAAAAAAAGTGAGGAAGCTCCTTTCTTTGCATAATTTTAATAAAATATTTTGATACTTCACTAGTTTGTTCCCAATTTTTCTAAGATTAGCCAATTTTTCTATTATGGGAAATACCCAGATAAAACACCATCTTGTGAAAGACAAGCCTGTTTTCAGATTATCTTCTTCTAGAGACTCCAATTTAAATTCACTTCCTCCCATCGGTTTCTTTGGACTAAACATTTACACCATTCTGAATGCTACCTCTTTTGTGGCAGGAAAGGGTTCACCTTTAGGAGCTATCTTGGAGATGAGTAACTGTCAATTCCCACAGCTGCCAGAAGAGACCTGAACAATTTTGCGTCAGCAAACTACGTGCTGGAGATCTGATGAGAGCTCAAGCCCTCAGCTTTCAACCACTGTTTTCTCCTTGTTTGCCCTTATCCTTGAGTAATCATCAAGATGCAAAGCTGACAGTGGAATGAGGACAGCTAATGCACCAGAGCTGGAATAAGCATGGAAATCATCAGGGCCGGGTCCAATTTTGGATGACAGCACCATACATCTTGCTAGTGGAGGCGTTTTCATAGCAACACTATGATGTAGAGCTGCAGTTCATTTCCTCCACACATCTGAGTGTGTCCAACACATTTGAACTATTTAGTTCAAGCAGCTTCTTCAGAAAAGGACAGATAGAGGACTGTAAGCTGGCTGAGTCCCAACATGATCAAGACCATGTAGAAAGGTTAGGATGTTCAAGGAATACCGTAGCCTTGTATATTCATGAATTGTAACGAAAATATTTAATTGTGCCTTAACTCAGGGTCCTTAACTGTACATTAAGCCTATTATGTACCTGTGTCATGCTTTGGCTGCAGAAGGAAACATAATCCTTCCAGTTAATTGCTGTGGGAAAAATATTTGGTTTTGTCCTAATCCTTTTAATGTTTAAATGTTCAAGTTATTTTTAATAAAGTTTTGTCCATTTTTACAATCTTGGAAGATTAATAAGGAACCTCTAATGAAAATGCATATTTGTATGCAGCCGAGATTAGAAGCATTATGATTATATTTTGTAAAGATATATTCACCCATTCACAGCCAGAAGGAATATCTTTTAATAAACTGGAATAGCATGTTAGTAGCCTTCTTTTCTGTTTTATTTAACTACAAAAAGATGTAAAAATGTCTTGAAAGACTATATTTATTTACTTCCAAATTAGTAACTTCTTCTGGAATAATATACAATGTTGTACATAACACCTCTTTTAGAAAAAAGTAATAGTCAGTGGTTTATTTCTATCATACTCACATTCCCACATACTTAATTTATGTGAGATACAAAATGAAACATTATTCAGTACGTAATAATCTATGGCCCGTGAGTTAGGGTATGGATCCCAGTTCCAGTTTTTTTCCCAGTTCATAATCTTCTCTCTTTTTAAAGGCTAGACATTGGTGAAATGAGTGTGGTGAAATGAGAAAAACTGCAAAAACTACTTGCTCCTAGAACTGGGATGGATCTCAAAATCTTAAAGGTTTTCATCAGAACTTACATTAATCAAGCTTGTATTTCTTTGTTCTGATTTTATTATTTATTATTTGTTCACAAAATAAATATGTCTACATAGCCCTCCAAGTCAACCCAGAATTAACCTAACATACTTGATATTCCCTTTGCTGTGAAATGCTTAAGATTCTTATGCATACTACAAAAAAGACAAAATAAATCAGTCACAGACAGTTTTGCTTCCAGATTGTTACAAGGACCAGCAAAGGGAACTGCAAAACCATATGGCCATAAGGCAACTCCACCTAAAGCTGGTCTGTGTGTTTATGTGTAATTCATCACGAGGAGGACGCGGCGGCGATAGCAGCAACAGCCCTGTCCTAGCTAGACTGAACTGCACACAAAACCTCACTTCCCGTTTTCCTAGCAGAATCCAATCTCTCATGTTCTCCAGAATGAAATCAATAAAGGGGTCTCATCTGCAGCTGGTAAGAGCATTCTTTGCACCAAGTAATGACCAAGAGCATAGCAGATCCTCTTTCCAAAAGGAGCATATTTGCCTCTTCCAGAGAATACTTTGTGAGATTCATAATGTGATCTTTTTTTGTATGAAAGACCAATCTGCTGAGCAAATATGTTCTGCTTATTTGGCAAAAAATTATCTGAGATCTTAAAGAAGAAATAGCAGAAACAAAAATCTCAGTTTTAGGGAAAGGGCAGGGGGAATAGACTTCCCACTTTTTCCTCTTTTGCTCTGGTGTGAGGCAAAATATCAGCTGCTGAGTGCTGAACTGCAGAAAATATGTGTACAAGTTGGCAAAGAACTTGAGAGTATTCTGAGGAGGTTTTCAGTGTGTCCACATGACAGACACCATCATTGACTCCATCACTGGAACAAGCTTTTAAAAGTGGAACCATATCAAAGGGAAAACTACAAGCACAGCTGATGCTGCCTGTGCCTACTGAAGAGTCAAGATGAAATTTCATATGGTTTGTTTATCTCCACCTATTAGGGGTTACAAACCTCTAACATTTGGACAGATATGTTCCACCATGGCACGGATGTTAGAGGCCATTCCATGTGTGTGTGGTTTTTCAGCATAACTCTCCTTCTCGCTTCTGTTTCAGTAGAACCTCTTGTTCATGTGCACAAAACATTCTACTGTGTTTTCTGTTTAATGGGAATTATTCATAATCAGACAGAAGGGGAAACAAAATCAGAGAACAAAATAAAAAATTCTGATTTTCAGTCCAAGCACATGTCAAAGTTGCACCAGCTACTGGGAGTGTTAATAAACTGGAGTGAGATGAAATTCCTGTAAACAGTATATATACTTCCTATATGTTTCAAGGCCTGTGAAAGAAAGCTATTAATGCAGATCTTTCCATTCAGTACAAGACCTTTTGAGAATTCCTCTTCCTATATGGCCAATTTAATATGCTTTTACTCATTAAAAGGTTGGAAATTTCTATTGCTTGCCAGACAAAATTTTTGGAGAAGGTACTGGAAATTAGTTTGGAAGGTATTTTGTGGCCTGGAAATAACTACTGATGTTAATTGCCAGGTATATGTATTTTTTAAAAAAATAAAATTGGAAGAAAAGACCTACCTCCAAACTATACAGGATTCATTAATAAAAGAACAGTTGTTTAAGGAGGTTATTTACATTTTTCTTTAGGCATCTAGCCTACAGAAACCCAGATAAGGAAATGGGGCTTCATCTGTGTTCAATATAATGAAATACACCTCTTCAAAGATGACTGCTAGAGTCAGTAACAGCCCAGATTTGCTGCTCTGATTTGTCCTCTTCAAACACCATTCTTTCTCCATTGACAATGTAGATGGATACTTTCGGGGATCCAGCAGTTTCTTCCACCTCTGTTGGACTGCAGCAAAGAGCAGTGTTGTCCCGAACAGAACATCCACTGTGTGATGGCCATGAGATACCTTGCAGCAACGGCTCTATTGGGCATAAATAAACCACCTCCTACCTCTATCCCTTTGTTTCTTGTCCTCCAAGACTCTGCCATTGTCTATCTGTAGAGACTCTGCAAAGAAACTGGGGAAGAGTCAAACATGTCCCGTACTTGGTTTCTTCTCTAAAAATCTGAGTATTTGAAAAACAGATCTTGATTGATAGTGTTTCCAGATTATTTTCTGATTCATATTATTACTGCTTCTTTTTGAAATTTAATATTCCCTGAAGAAATTACAGAAAACAAGTGTTTAAAAACCCAACTGCATGTTAAGTAGGCTGGCAAACAGCGATTTTGATGGTGGAAGCTAGTAAAGAATTATTTTGAGTTGGGAGGGGAAAAAAAGTATCATTAAGAAGGCCCAACAAGATCTATTGCCACAGGTAGTGGAAAGTGACTGTACCACAGAAGGCCTGGCTACCTGAGTCAAGGTCCTGCTTGAGCTTTGCATTTAGAAATGTAGCTCTAGATTTCATTACCGAGCAATGAAATTACCACACAGTTATCTGCAATACTACTTTAACACAGGCCTGAAAACCAAATTTTTTAATATGTTAAAAGTATGATCTGAAAGTTGTATCACACTTGTAGGAAAGGACATAGATATCACCCTTGTGTGCCCCATTTTTGTTAAAAGAATCATAAACTATCTTGTTGCATTGTGCTGATGGCACCTTGCTGCCCAGATTGATCATAGAATCTTGACTTTAAATCACTGGAGTAAAAAAAAGGAGGTTACATTTTCTAAAGATTATATCTCTCATTTCAAAAAGTTAAACAACTGTATTACAGCTTGATCCCATAGATCCTTCTGTCCTTAATTATTCTTCCTGACCCATATTCTGACCTGTTTAAGCTTTGGTTTAATATCTCAATGAATTCCACAAGGATTTCCTAAAATAAAGGAGCATTTAAAAGCAATATGCAATAAAAGTGAAAAAGGTGACAAAATGTGACCTGGTAATTTGCAAAACAATTCTGGCATGGAAACAACTGGTTTTTCTGAGTAAAATGTGAGGGAATAAAACAATTGCTACAAATCCTTTTTCTCCATAGTTTCTCATGGGAGAAAATTTATTTTTCATATTCAGGACAACTAAAACTGTAAGCACTAAATATGAATTTAAGGTTATTTCCTACAACTTATTAAATCTGGAGGTTTTAGTACATGAATATGGTGTTTCTGTTAGATTTGTCTATCCCTGAGTTAAAGAAAGGAAAAAAAAAAAAAAGCTGAAACATTGCAAGGCAATCTTTATCTGGAATCAAAATGGGTTACATAGCAGAGAAAAAATGTGTAGACACCAGAGGTCAGTGAAACCTATCTTGTCAGCAGGGACTGTGTCGAAGAGTAGGACAAAGGTGCAACTTCAACCAGCATCTGAAATTCATTAGATTTACAAACGTAAATTCCAACACACATAGGGAATTTGAGCTCTGAGTCTCTATGATATTCTGTACTTATATCATACCCCCCAAGTCATCTATTATTCTTGAATGCTTTCTTTGTTTTATTTTGACTCTTTCATCTGTACTAAATATGTGTTACATAGGAATTAACAACCCATCTTCTAATTAAACTGTAAAGAAACACAATGAGCCCATCTGAGCCCATCTGAGCCCTGCAAACCTGCAAACAGCATTAAAAGCAAATAATGAAACACAGAATGTACATTTTTCTTCCTTAGTATAGGAGGTGATATACAAATTTTGTAGTGTTCTTTTTCACACAGCCATATTTCCTAAGGAATTATACCCCATCTGGTTGAAAGTGACCACAAAACAGATCAAAGCCACAGAGAGATCACAGCTTGAATATCACTCTGGCCCAGAACAGCAAAGAATAGCTTTTCAGAAGTATTATGAAAAGTTCTTAATGCTCTGCTCTTTCTTCCCCAGCTGTCATCCCTGTTTTTACTGGATTTCCCCCCTCTATTTCTTTCCTACTCCTCTTTTTACAAGTTTTCTTATGGGAAAAACAAATCAAAGAGGTCTTAATTTGAATCTAGCTTTAAAAGCTCCAAAGCATAAGTGAATCCAAGATCAGATACAGTTAATAAACCCCAGCTCTAACAGGAATTATCTATGATAGTCCTCATTTAAATTCTTCCATGATTTTCTGCTTAGGAATACAGCTGTCATCTTTCATCTTCTCTTTTTTCTCTGGACTCTTCTTTCACTTATCTTTGATGATACAAATCACTGTAGCTCCAATGAAACCAACTCAATTGTACTAATTTAGAGCAGCTGCGATATTTTTCTGTCCTTTGCTCTGTACTTTTTTGGCAACAAGAATCTTTATGTTACCCCTTTATATTTTGGGTATTTAGACGTTTGCTCTACATTAATTTTGGCAAATTGATTTTATTTTTCATTCAGGATTGCTTATAACTTTCTACAGTTCGAAGATATACCTTTCTTCTTCTGCTTTTTTCTGATGAACATTTTCTTTTGGAATATCCTGTAATTCTATAATGAAACCTCTTCCTTTGGGAGAAACTAGGCCTCTGTAATAACTATTATGACCTCACTTCCATTTGTCATGCTTGTGTCCACCACTGAGCTTTTTTCTCTGTTTGCCTTTAGTTAGAAGCACTTAATTTATTTTCCAGTTTTGTCAAAAAATAATGATTTTCTGTGTTTTTCCTTCCTTTAACTCTGAATGCCTCTATGTAGTCCTATATAATTGAAATATTAGAAGCATTTACTAAAGCAAATATGTCCATCTCTCTCCAAGTTAAAATAGAATTGTTTTCTTCTCTCTTCACCAGAAAGAATTAATTCTTCCTTAATTTGTCAAATTTTCTTCATCATTCTTGGTATCTTGTTGTGCTAGAGCAGTATACCTGTGGGAATCCCATGAATCTCAACGAGGCCAAAGGCAAGGTCCTGCAAGTGGGACAGGACAATCCCAAACACATACAAAATCAGGGCAGGGAATAGACTCAGGGCAGCCCTGAGGAGAAGGACTTGAGGCACTTGCTGTATGAGAAGCTCAACATGACCTGGCAGTGTGCACAGAGAGCTGAACACATCCTGGGCTGTGTCAGAAGCAGCGTGGCCAGCAGGGCAAGGGAGGCGATTCTCCCCTTCTGCTTCACTCTCATGAGCACCTGGAGTGCTGCATCCTGCTCTGGGACCCCCATTGAAAGAAGGATGTGGACTTCTTGGAGCACATCCAGCAGAGGTCCACAAAGATGATTAGGAGGCTGGAGTGCCTCTCCTATGAAGACAGGCTGAGAGGCTTGGGGTTGTTGAGATGAGAAGAGAAAGTTCCAGTGAGACCTCACTGCAGCCTTCCAGTAGGTAAGGGGGGCCAAGAAGAGAGCTGGAGAGGGGTTTTTTCAAGGGCATGAAATGATATGACATGAAGTGATGACTTCAAAATAAAAGTGGGCAGTTTTAGATCACATATTAAGATGAAATTCATTACTGAGAGGATTGTGAGGCACTGGAACAGGTTGGCCAGACAAGTTGTGGATGCCCCATCCCTGGAAATGTTTCAGGCCAGGCTGGGCAAGGATCTGAGCCACCTGATCTAGTGGAAGGTTTATTTACCCATTGCAGAGGGGTTGGAATTAGAGGTCCATCTTTTAAAGGTCCATTCCAATCTGAAGATTTCTGTGATTCTTTTTTCTCACTTTCCCATGTTTAAGCAGGCACACTAGGTTGAATACCTGCTGTTTTCCTCAATGATAATATTCTTACCGTTGTTATGGGCAAAATGAAACATAGTCTATATGAGAAGGTATGAATTTATTACAAGTATAACTAATTCTACAGTCAGATAATCAAAATTCCTAATTAATATGAGAATCCCTTCAATAAAATAGTTTAAATTTCTGGCCAAAACCATACCAGAATCTACCCTTTTCTTATGGTATTATATTCAACCTGCCAGTATGCCTCTGAGTCCTAAGCTTGACAATTTTTTGAAAAATTCTTAAAAAAAAAAGAAAAAAAAAAGGTTAAAAGGTCTGATGCTTACATAAGTTAACAGCATCTCAGTCTTCACCAGAAGGAGCAAGATCTTACTATGAGGGTTTCTTTCTCCTCAGGAGGTGCATGATGTCCATAGCAATCCTTTTTTCCTCTTTACTCTTGAGGTTCACTTCTGTTTATTTTCTTGTTTTTAAGACGGCCTACTCACATGTTCTTTATTTTTATTGGATCCCAATTAGATAGTGCTCTCATTATTTCTACCATCAGTACCTCTCTTCCAACTCCCAAGTTTGCACTCCTGCCTATAGGTGGATAAGTCTGATTTGTGCTGATAGTCTGAGAGATCTATTACCATCTTGAGCCTGTGCACTTCTGCACAGCATTTTATGCTAGTCAGATACAGTTCCTTTCATACAGAACTACTTGCAATTAGTATGAACTGAATCTGACTACAACAACCTTAGACAATCATTAACTGACTGCTAGACAGGTGCTGCCACAACTGAAACAAGATAACATCATATCAGCCCAAGAAAAGCCTAGATAAATTCAGACACCTGTGTTTTAAGGCTAGTACAAAAGCAGGAGGAAGGACACTGAATTTTGACTTCCAACAAAAAAAAAAATATCTTTTTAAAAAGTATAACTTTTTTTTTTTCAGCAATTGTCTGAAGTTGTAAGTAAAAGTTAATACAGTGATAGCACAAACTAATAAAAGGCAGCCATAGGCAAAAATTATATAAATGCTGCCTCTTTGCATCATCATTGTACAGGAACATCTGCTCAGACTGTGTTTCCCCTGAGGAATAAAGCTACACGCGCAAAAGCCTCTTTGTGATAGAGTGGATTAGAAGATGGAAAAAAACCCCAGTACTTTCCCCTTATAAAACCAGAATTTAGCCCTTCTAAGATGCCAGGAAAATGGCTCATGAAACCAGAAAACCTTGCAAAGGGTATGGAGGACCTGAATAGCTCCAGTGTGTTTGGTATATTGGCACCAAAATCCCGTTTCCACCACAACTTCTGCCATAGATCACCACACTTAAGAAATATGGGACACTTGAAGCCACATTAAAGCAGGTTTGAGTTCCAGTGGAGAGCTGTAAGCGACAGAGAACAAATGAAGCGACAATAAATTATTATTATCTCATGTGAAAGGGCAGGAAGTATGGGTGAAAGAAACCACTTTCTTCTCTGCTATAATAACCACAAATCAATTTCCTGGCACTACTCAATGAAGAATCATTATTACACTCTTCAGAAATGGTTGCCCTGGTCCACAAGCAATTACCACACTCATTCCAAGTGAGATTTATATTCTTTACTGGCGACTCTGTCTACATCTCACAACAATGAGGCAGGAGGTTCTGGAAGTCCTGCAATATACCAGATCCACCTCTGCAACAGATCCATATCTTCCTTTGATGACACAAAGTTACCCAGAAATTACAAGTAGCCTTAAAATAAAAATGCCGTGTTGAAGGAAATCATCTTCACATTGTCAGAAATCCATTAAGGGAATCAATCTAAGTTTAGCTGCTGAAGCAGTGAATCTCACTAAATCATCCTCACTGTTTGTTTCTCATTCCCCTCAGGGCTATTAGCAGAAAAATGAAGGTCTAATTTCGGTGCCACTTTGGCTGCTCTAGCATATTTGATCTGAAACCTGTATGGGGTCTACAGAAAAACAAAGCCAATCGGAACATTGGGATTAGATTTTATGTTTATATTACTATATAGAAGGAGGTTTGGTTTCAACTTCAAGAAAAAAGTTACCTTATTATGGATGACATACATTGGCTGAAATGGGTTTGAGTGTCTGGTATATTAAACCAGCCATTTCCAAGCAGAAACCCACAGAAGACAGGGTGGAAAAATAATTTCTGACTGATATTTCTGTAGTGATACTGCCATGGGACTGCAAAAGTGGTAAGCAAAAGGGGTCAAATACCTCCAGGTTTCGTTGCCTACTGCTGTCTAGGAAAAAGGTAAAAGCTCCAAGGTGGGGAAACAGAAAGGAAACAGCACCAGATGGAAGGAAGATGATGTTACCTCACTTATTTTGGGTCAGTTTGTCTGGTCATTTTTAATTTGGTTAAGAGACTCCGTAAGCAGGATATATGCAATTTGAAAGTAAAAAGGAATTTTTAATTGCTTGTCATAACAAAAAAAATGTAGTAACTTTAACAAGGTGACCCAAAGCTCCCTAACCACCCACAAGCAGAGCCTCTTTTTTATTTTTTCCACTAGTATTGTATCTTTTCAAGTTGGTTTTTGTCCTCTAGTCTTTACCTGGGATCCTGGGCTGGCAAAGGGAAAAGGTTGCAGTAGAACTTATACACACACTAAGGAGAGATAAAGGTGCAGAATGTATGTGGGGCTTCAAATATGTTTTGTCAGGTCTACATGGATTCTGTAGGAATTTGAAATCGTGCTCAAGGGCAAATTAAAACCAAAAAAGTGTAAATAAAGAAGTTAATAATCTGGTTCTGCCAAGAAGTCACATTAAGTGCTTCATGTTACACGTAGAGACTAAGTAGGTTGCAACCAAGCTGTACACAATAGGATTTATTTTAGTTGAAGCATTTCGCAAATATTACAAACTTACATATTTTGAATATCTTCTTGATTAAAGATATAAATTACAAGGTTCATTTCAATGACCTCAGTTTAGCATGTATACACTTTAAATACTAATGTTTGGTACAGCAGGCAGGACATATTCTTGTTAATTTATTTATAAAGTTGTGACTGTCCTGGTTGTGACTTGGGTATTGCCTGTCAGACAGCAAGCCTGATCGTGTTGAGAATAGTTTGACTGATGTCTCTCTTCTCAGACTCAAGTAGATGGATGTTGAGAGAGTCATGTTCTCTTTTTTTCTTTTTCTTTTTAAAAATTATTTGCAAGAAACATCTTAACATATTTCATTTTATTTGTAAGAGGTTTATTTCTACATTTGTGCTCCCAGGTTATTATAGGATGGGGATGCCTTAGATTTGGATAGCTTTAGGTAGCTGTTTGCTGTTGTCTGAAGCTCTCTGCTGTATGACACATTTCCTAAATAACAGAAGGATGGGCAATCTAGAGATTCATACAAGGATCTAATTTCTTATGGAAAGGAAGACGTGAGAGGATACTTTACATTCTGTGAAACAGTTTCTAAAGAGTCAAAATTAGTGTTTAAATTTTTTATTATCTTTCCCATGAGAAAGAAATTATCCTTTATCATGGATATGCATATTCTACACCATAAAACACCTAGACTTCCTGATTGAAGGACCATGGCATCCATGAAGCTGTAGCCTTGCTAAACAGAATTTGCTTTTAATTTTATGTTGCCAAATTCCATGAAGCCCGTGTACCTGTAGGAAAATTCAGTTCCTTTTGCTGAGCTGTAAGTAGCTGTTTCTGTGTCTTATTTAGTTGTGCAGTACCTTAAAGCCCTTTGAAATCGATAGCTTCCATTTTGGCATACAGCTGTGCTCACTAGTGTCTATCTTTCTCTATCATCTCATTTACCAAAAAAGGAGAGAGTATCACTTACCTCCAGTTCTTCCCAACAGCATTTTGAAATAGGAAAAGAGTAAGTAGTTCACAAGAAAATTTTTCTCATTCCAGTAGAATCATACGTAATTTGCCTGAAAATACTGTGGTCATTGCAATGATTTTAATTAGAGAAAGATGCTCTCTAAAAATACCTTTGAACAGTGCTTCATTCTTTATTTGCTGAACAAAACAAAATTGTTTCTAACCAAGTCTCAGACCCAAAGAATTAAGTCCATATTATTTCTGTTTATAAATCATTACTCATAATGATTTTCAGCCAGTAAACTTCCTGATGTTAAGGGGCAGAAACATGTACACATTAGTCTGCTCCAGATACCACTGCTCTCTATTAGCTCAACAGCTTCTGACTACTCAATATACAATTTTATTGCAAAATTTGGAGTTCTTTGTATTGAAAAACTTATCAAAGATCACGAATATGTAATTTTTCTGATTATGTTGAAATTCTGTGTCAGAATTAGTATCTGTACTTTTCTCAGTAGCTTTCCCTCTCTTACCACATTGCAAAATAAAACTGTGCATTCTTAATATTCTTTAAATTACACGAATGTTAATGGCATGGTTACAAAATTTAAGCTTACACTACTTCCCAGATAAATCCAAGATTTTTTGATCAGTGATAATTCAGAAATATCACAGATTTATAATTATGCAGTTACATTTCCAGGATGTTAGTGAACCCATTGTAATTTCTACAGTTTCTAGCTCAACATTGCACAACAGTTTGCTTTACTCTTTAAATCATTATGTTGCTTGCTTTCAGTCTTGCTTGCTGTGAGCTTTGTTATTCTCTCTAGGGCATTACTAGGAAATTTTTGGTCCTGGTAAGTTGAACAAGTGGATAAAATCACAACCAATTCTCATATCACCTGCTAAAATCCTACTTCCCATCTGCTTTGGTTCCTGCTGCTGCTATTTCCTCTCTTGTTGGACAAGACAGGTATTCTTAGCTGAGAAGTCAGTGCTGTTTGTTGGCAAGAGGAGATTCCTCCCTGCCAGCTTCTCACCACAGACCTTACCACTTTTTTTCAATTTTACCATTTTCACCCACATTTAGTAATAATTGGTACCAGATAAGAGTGTGTCTGGCTTTCTATTGCTGATTTGCATAATAAATAAAAGCACATACAAAACTTGTAGGGATCCTTTTGACTGTGAGCCGTATGCGTTGCTGTACTCACTTCATACAGTAAAATTCAAATAATATTAGATCATTTTAATTCTAGAAATCTAAAAACCACTGTTAAATCTCAGTTAGGGAGGACTGTAGACAACTGTTCTGTCACATGGATAGTAGGTAATGGGACTGCTGCCCAGAGGTTGTATCCAAGGCAGGGAGTACTACCAAGTGAGGGGAACAGTCTGTGGCCTTGAATGCCTTTATTTAAATTTCTGTGGCCAATACATTTGGGATGTTTATTTTTATTGTAAGTATAAGTGATATTACTTACCTTTTGTACATCCATTGCAGTCCTTAGATAACCAATACAGAATCACAGAATGGCTTAGTTTGGAAGGGACCTTAAAGATCATCTCGTTCCAGCACCCCTGCCATGGGCAGGGACACCTTCCACTCAATCAGGCTGCTCCAGGTCCCATCCAACCTGGCCTCAAACCTTTCAGGAATGGGGCATCCATAACTTCTCTGGCCAATCTGTTCCAGTGTCTCACCACCATCACAGTAAAGAATTTCTTCCTAACATCTAATCTAAATCTACTCTCCTTCAGTTTGAAGCTATTTCTGTCAGTATGTGTATAATAACTGTAAAGGTGCTAAGAGTAATTGAAGTAGAATTCATTATATACTATTATAGTCTGTTAGTACTATGTAGCCATGTTTTATCGGTACAATAATTTCTTCATCTCTGATTCCAAGTATGGTAGCTGAAAATGGCATATTTCTCATATAAATCACTTCTGTTACTCATGAGGTCTTTTGAATCTGTGTATTTAAATAGTTCAAATTGGGAAAACAGTGATGTTTTGACATTTCAGTTTTTTGAATATGCTTTGATAATAACTAGTAGCAGAAAGCTTCCTGTGTTAGGCAATAAAACAAAGAATTTTTTTCCATAAGCAGAATGTCATGTATTATCAAACTGAGTCCTCTTTGCTTTTAATAGTTTTCCCATGTGTT
This sequence comes from Urocynchramus pylzowi, assembly GCA_013397555.1. Taxonomy (NCBI): domain Eukaryota; kingdom Metazoa; phylum Chordata; class Aves; order Passeriformes; family Fringillidae; genus Urocynchramus; species Urocynchramus pylzowi. The sequence continues at coordinate 100,226 of VZRH01001120.1, read as the reverse complement.
TATTTAAAGGGCCTTACTGAATCACAGCTCGAATATTTTGATCCAAATTTAGTTTGGGACTTTTATTAGATTTGAGTGAGCTGTCAATTTGTGTAATTGTTATTTATTACTATGTTGCTCCAGTGGTATGTATGTGGAAGAGAATATTAAATTTTTTAATTTTTTAGATGACATTTACTAGAATGTTCATCACAATTTAGTTAATAGAGACTAGACATCTTATGATATTTTGTTATTGAAAACATGGAATAAATCTCTCAGAAGCAAAAGGTTGACATTTATTTTTATTCTTTGTTTATATTCTGTAATTTAACTCTGTAATTTAATAATCATATGTCTTCTTCATATAATATGAAATAGTTGCATTAAAATCCATATTCAAGTTACATTTTACACAAATACAGCTTAAGATGTAGCATTTAAGCTCTGTACTCTTTAGGAAGTGTTTGCTTGTTCTCCATGTTATAAATCAGGCTCAGGACTTATGTCCCAGACTTTGATGTTTTAAAATGGAGACATTTTTTTTTAAATGCCGTGGGACCTGTGTGTTTTCCAATAAATCCTTAGAAATCTTCAACTCAAATCAGAAAAGTTTTAATTTTTTTTTTAATACAATTAAATGTTCCTCTGCATTAAAGTTTCTAATCATATGTAATCCTTGTTGACCATTGCAGTATTGCTCCAATTCCATAACATATTTGGAAGGATTATCTCCTAGTTTGGAAACAGTGTGGACACATGTTTTGGAGACTGCTCCCTTGACAGCTTATATATACATTTTGCACATAATTTTAGTAGAGCCTTGGATAAAGATGGAGAAAACCTTCAGAAAACACATAAACAATTACACATCTGTGTCAAAGCTTGCAGGGATCCTTGAAAAACTGCTACATCTAAATGATTTTTCAAACTTAATAGAATTAAATTGGAAATGGGAGAGAAATTAAAAGACAAGAAGTTTGACACATATTTAGACAGAACAACATAGACACTATAATTCTCTGTCCTACTTAAAGGAATTACATGTCCCAGCCGTATCCTATCTTGTGAATTGTCTTCAAAGGTCACCACTCTTTCTCAGTTTATTTGAAATCTTTTTTACTACGGTATCTTTCTCCTTTGTTTCAGAAACAAGTATTCAGTTTGTCAGGAAAAACATGAATTAGTATCAGATAGAATATTCATGAGGCCTAATCTCTTTCCCAGCATCTTTAGGCAAAAAGAGAGTAAAGATGAGACAAAAACACAGACAGACAGATTATCCTTTGGAGAATGATTCAAAAAAGGAGTTTATTTAATTTAGATTTGTATTTAAAAATAGCCATTGTGAATAAGCCTTCTTTATCCACCTCTACTACTTCTGAGATAACATTGACAAAATTTAAGGTCCCTTTAGATGAACTTTAAAGACTCCTTCCAACCCAAACCATTCAATGGTTCTGTTAAAAAATTAAAACACTAAAAGGAAAGGAACAAAACACTAGCCCAAAAGAGGCATATTAAACTATGTACTTAAATAATAATGTAAGCCTGGATGTAAGTAGGAAACAAATATGCACAATGAAGTAATTTCTCATAAAATAAGAATTTAGTATTTACTGTGATTCCCCCTTTAAACAAATCAGACCTGATCTTTCTTTGCAGGATTCTGAAACTTTAGTCAGATTGATATGCTGTATTAGCCAAAGATATATAAGTTTTCTCTAACCCCCACGGACTCATGGAGCTAAATCCCTACCTCACTCTTTGTTCAGTTTACAGCAGTGTATCTGCTTATTGCTATGTGGCATAGACTGTTTCAGTAGAGGCAAGAATTAATCCAATATGTTTAGAAAATAATTGAATTTCCCCATTAGTATGAAAAACTAAGAAATATCTTTTCAATAGTTAAGGTTTTACAAAGAGATAAATGTATGAAATTCAACAAATAAATCTGCAAAAAGAAAGAACTCTGTATTAGCCAACCGTTTGTAGTTCAATAATCATGATGAGATCTTTTATTATAGTATCCTTAGCTCATGAGAGGATTATATGTCTTCATTTTCCTTTCTTTTAGTTTCCCACAAGCATGAAGCATGATCAATTTTCCCATTGGCAGTCACGTTACATTGTAAAAGTGCTAATTAGTGATTGTGGGATAAAAATGAGTCTTTGATTATTTACCTTTACTTCTCACTGACTTTCATCTACTTTCTTTTCATACATCTCAAACTTGCACTTCATGAAGTCACCTCTCCATATCGGTAATCTAGTTAGTAGAAGCATAACTGGACAGGTACTGCTCATTAGATACTAAAGTTGACTATACTCCATTCCTTTTGTTGAGTTTTGAGGATTTGTATTTGACCCTTCCCAATGCTTTTAGGATGAGTCCTGTTCAAGCTTGTGATGTTGCTCATTGTTGTACTGGGAGAACTAAGTACCCATAAGGAAGCCCTTTTGCTCAGCAATTGGATGAATGGAACCTACTGAAATATGAAAAATTATTATTGGTAGTGGATTTCTCTTAATTGTCTACTTCAGGTATCCTATGTTTCCTTCTGATACACTCAGCACCACTCACTACTCTGGGTTGGGACATAATGCTGCAAAGGATGTTTATTTTAACCTGATCCTCTTGTTGCAGAGAAAATGCAGCCCACATCTGTCATGGCTCAGATCCTCGTGCACTGGGATGAGGTTATCACAAAGAGGTGTTTCAGGGAGAGAAGTTAGCTTCAAAGGGGTGTTTGCTGGAAGCCACGACAGGCAGCAACCAGCTAGCAGAAGGGAACATGAAGTTGTAAGTAGGAACTAAGTCTTGCAACAGGGTGATGCTGTCACAGTCAATAGAGCTTTATGGAGTTCTTGTGAAACACAACAGGGTTACAGACAAAAGACCAAAAAAAACACCAAACCAATGGAGTACTTAAAAAAACAGTTGGCCAAACCCAGTGTGGATAGATACGTCATCAGGGAATAAAATATTAAAAAAATCTTGGTATATTTCCCTCTTTTTCATGAAGAATTCATAACACATTTTACAAAAGCTATTTTACACAATGTTTCATAGAGAGGTTGTGCTCAGGTCAGCCCTATTTCTCTTCCATGCAGTTGTTTGATAATCATCTGCTACAAATGCTTCACAGCATATGGTATGCCCAAAAATGTTGTTTCAGATCCAATAAAGAAAGCCACTTGCTGTTCTTGAAATGCCATTCCAGACAATGAAACTTCAACTCAGCAGTTCATAAGCCATCAAAGACTGATTATTTGCAAAAAAATCGCTAGGATCTAGTATTTATTTCCTTGCCTGTAATCATTGTGAAAGTTGGAATTGTATTGTCCCAGTTTGCAAAAGGACTGCACTGAGATGATTTTGAGGGCTGTGTATCTTCCCTTGCTAGGAATGTCAATGGACCCCAGGACTAATACTGGGACTAGTCACTTTAAACCTTTCATTCCTGTTCTGATACCTCTGGGATTCTTCAGTAATCAAATGCTTTTTTGACTGGAGGGACACGGGGTATCCATTCTAATTTTGTATTTCAAATGTGAGATGTTTGTATTTTTTTCCATGTGCAGAAGATTGCGCAGATTCCTGCTGGATTTAGAGAAAGGACTATAACATCTGCTTATGTTGTGAAGTGGTCCAACAACCAAAGTGACTACCAAATGCTGAGCTAAGCTCTACAGTTTCCACAAGTCATCTGTTTCCAGTAAGCATCTTCAGCTTTGTGGCGCTTATTTTTTCAGGAAAGGCAATCTTCCCACTGACTTTCTTCAGAACTGTGTTTTGACAAAGTCAGAGGCAGTTTGAAAGCTTAAACAGATTTTTCCTTGTTTATCTTATATTTAAATAAACTTGGATTTAAAACCACAACCTAATCAGATCATTACCCTCCACTGAGTTGTATTCCCTGGGAAGCAGCTATTTTTATATGAGTCAGAAATGCAAACTGCTGTTTTGTTTAATGTATCCTATTTTCCAAACAATGTTTGAAACACTAGAAAATTCTTGCTACTTCACAATCATAGAAGGGAGGTGTGGGATATTCAGAAGCCACCTAGAGCATCGGGATGTCAAGTTTCCATTAATTTTAATGGAAATTGGCACCCTCACCCTTCAGGTATGTTTGAACACTTCCTCTTTACAATATACAATGCAGACAGCTATTGGGTTATATTTCTTAAATCACAATAATTTTATTATTTCTCACTTTATTGATGTCGCTTAGAAAGCTAAGAATATATTTGACACTGCAAACATAAAATTGTATGGAGAAGCACATTTATTGGAAATTACTGTGATCATAAGCTTTTGAAAAAATATGGATGCTTTCTAGACACACTTTCCTAGCTTTGAAAGTGTCTTTCATCTTAGAGAAGAAGATGACAGATGAGTAAAAGCACTCCAGGCTACCACCACTGTCCTCTTATCCAGATGTTTCCACATGGCCTATGAGCACTGTAGTATTCACAATGGAAGACTCTGATTTAAAGCATGATCCACTGCTATCCCAGATCCCAAACTTGTATCTCATTCTTTCTCTTCTCAATATTTGACTTTTCTCACTGATAAAAAAGTTCTTCTCTGAAGAAGTTTAACTGATTGAAGTTAACATTATTGCACTAAACAATTTTGGTTATGATGAATCAAGTATTTTTAGAGATATAAAAATGTCACCTGTCACTTTGATGAAATTTCTTAGAATCTCCTGCGTGGGTCATAAATACAGAAGGAAGTACATTAGAGGCAGTAAAACTTGCTCAGCCCACATAGAGGCATAGAGATGCCCATGATAAGCATGCATTGCAATGGGCTTGTTCCTTCCTTGGCTCTTTTGCAGAGGGGTATGAGTCCTCTGGATGGAAAATGAAGTGTGGAATGGACCTTGTACCAAGCAAAATGAACCTTTACTCATGCCTGGATTTAAGGGCAGCTGTTCCGGTTTTGCTCTATTTTAGATCCAACCATGTATGTCAGATCTTACAAAGGTTGAAGCAAAAGCTTGGAAAGCTGCCAATAAAATGAAATTAGCTTTTCTCCGGGTGATGCTGCTGACCTGACCTACTCAACTCACAGCTCTTCTTTGCCTCTCAGTCTGATTTCAATATTGCACCTTGATGGACCAAATTTAGTGTTTCCTGTCACTGTATTCCCACACTTCAGTAAAACCCTTGGATGAGTTTCAGAACTCTGGATTTCATACCAGAAATGTCTCTTAGTTTATTACCAGTGATTACACAACATATTATTTTCTGAGCCAGTGTACATAGGGGAAACTTTTGAACATCCCTTTCAAGATGATACATGCAAGATGGAACATTTTTACCTCATAGATTTAAGAGAGGAAAAGACTCCATCAGCCAGAACCCTGTGCAACAAAAGCACAGGGTGGCCATTTGGCTATCAGTCTTCATTCAGTTAAAACCCTTTGTGTTCCTAGGACCTTAGAAATAAAGCTGTATACATTCAGTGAAATCTTCTATCAAGCATTCAGTTGCACCATAGCCATGTTCCTTCTTGCTGCCTTACACATGATCCCATACAAGGTCAGGCTGACACTCACATGCTTTGGACATACAAATGTCTTACACTCTTTCTAACCTTTTTTACCATGTGTCACTGGCCACTGTATTAATTCTCCATTGGCCTCTGCAGCTTTCATCAAATACCTTTAGGAAGAGATTGCAACACACCAGATCAATGGCTGAGTGAAGCTGCCTGCACACTGTCACCAATTTACCAGCTACAATTGCAGCTCAAGTCTAAAGGATCTTGGGTTGGGCCCAGATTCCAGTTAAGAATGGAAAGTCAATGGAATGATTCCCCTTGACTTGAAAGTGAATTTTCAATAGAGCCCATTAACCACAAAATAAACTGTTCCTTTTGTACAGGCACAACAAAGACTTACTGTTGCTTGGCTGGTTTGTTTCTTATGTATCTTATTTTTATGTTTGCTCTTAACAAGGTTCTCTAATACCTCAGGCATGAAAACATTGTTTCAAAACATTTCTACTACTGAAAATGTATCTTTCCATAGAAAGATTACATGATATGAGGCTGCATTGCTTGTTTTGAGAAGATCTACAAGGCATACAACCTAAGACAATTGAGTACCTGCAAGAGGCACCAACATGCAGATCTTCCAGTTGCCATCTTCCTTTGTTCAGTTATTTCTTTCTAAATATACAAGCCTGAATATTAACTATTCTTATCAAACAATGAGAACTAGACCTGCAAAAAGCAGAGAGGAAAACTTGTTTTCCTACAGGTGCTGATCCATGTCTTTTTACTGCAATTCAGAAGGGAAATAAACTACTCAGTGTTTTTTTCTCTATTTTGCTTGCTCAGATGATGCACTCCCTCCACTTGTATCAAAACTATTTAAACCCTTCAAATAACCTCTGACTGTCCCTGGCCATTTCTTTGTGCCAAAATAAGTGTTATGCATTAAGCGTAAATAAGGAGCACCTCAGAAAAAATTCAATGACGTTGAGCTTAAAAGAAGGCCAGCTAATTGCAGAATTAAAAAGAAATTAAAAAGAAAAAAAATCACACTATCTGAATGTGTCCGTGTTCCCCCATCCTGCAAGATTCAGATGGCATCCTTTAAATTGATGGCATTGTATGTAATGTCTGTTTATCAGCAAACTTATGAGAAGTGCAGGAGCAGTCAGGGATCAGGATATGTTTTTAGTAGAAAGTAAAATAGTAAATTGAAATTCATTGCTGGCAGGCTGCAAGAGGATAAAGCAGATAGGTTAAAAGTTGTGGAGACAGAAATAAACTGATGAGAAAGTACAAATTAAGATCCTTACAAATAATCTCCTTGATCAAAATGATAAGCAACTTGTTTTCAAAATGACCTTTCTCTCCTCTCCTCATACTGAAACTTCATTGTTCTTTTTGTCCCCAGAGCATAATTCTCCTGGAGAAGTCTAAATTCAGCAAATGAGAATGTTCCCTGACTGCCAGGCGTGGGTGAGCACTTGAACAGTGCCCTGGATGGATGCATGTCAGGGGGCAATGTGGGTGTAGAACATCCACCCTGTACATGCCAGAGTCTGCTAGAAGCAAACAGGTTCATAGCAGGGGGCCTGTGATGCACTTCTACAGATCTGCCAGGTGGGATAAGAAGGAATTGCAGACCACACTGTATTTTGCTCAGAATAAGAAAATAAGATTAAAGTAGGAATCCTTATAATGAGGTACTATATCATCAAAGGTGAGAAATGATGTTGAGTAGTCAATTGGTTGAGCAATTCCTCATTTTATTGTTTGTTGACAGCTATTTTAGTCTTCTAGTGAAAACCCTGAATAAAAGAACAGCATATTGGGAGAAACTAAAATGCAAAGAAGTTGTGGCCTAGGAACAGTCACTGAATGAGGGGCAGATCAGGGTGGTCATTGCTGTCATGACTTCACTGAACTTCATGGAGGTATCAGCATTACATGAAGAGTTGCTCAAACCATTAATTCAATGAGTGGAAAAAAAAAACAACAAACAAACCCTAGCATTTATTGGTAATAAAGTAATCTTATAGAAAAGTGTAAATCCAGTACAATGAGTGACTTACTGATAAACTTAATAAAGGTGAGAATTTTAAAGTGTCTGATTTATTGACATAATGATGACAACTGTTACCCTCTAAGGAAGGTAAGACTTCTGAGACAAAATATGCTGAATCAAAATTAACATCTTGAGTAGAAAGGTAATGTTGTCTATCTGTAGCATAAGCAGACTGAAAGAGATGGTGAAATTAAAGAGAAGAGGTTGCACATGTCAGAATGACAGAAGACTGATACAAAAGCATATGCAAAAGAAGTTAGAAATAGGCACAGAAAAATTTTTCTTTATTCCCCATTCTACATGAACACAATGAGAAAAAATATACAACTAAGCACAGGAGAAATGCATTGAACACCTCATTCCAACTCAATATGCTTTTGCTTTCTTTTAACTGCCCCAAATACTGTTCCTCAGCCTGTTTTCAATCAGATCTAAGTTAGTTTGCATTGGAAAGGAAATGTAACAAGATAAAGAACTGTTTCTACAAATATTCAGCCTCAACACAGGCAAATATTGAGTTTATTCTCCTAATTAAAAATTTTGGTTTTAAACTATGAAGTACCATCAGCTGTGTCGCTTCTTTTTATTCTGTTCATTTCTCAGGGTTTGGCTTTCTGGAAGTGCTTCTGACTATTTCATTTTTCTTGTTCAAGACATTTCTCAGAAGACATGTTTCTCCAGTGCAATCCCTGGCTTGCATTCTGTCTTCCTCTCAAAAGCCCACACAGCAGTCCCTTCCATGTATGGCCAGGGACTAAAAAGAGAAACAGCTTCTCTGAAACTAATGCCTTCTTGATTTACTTAAAGGATTTCCACAATCAGAGAAAATTTTTAAATAAAACATACTACCTACATCAGCAAATCCTAAACTTTTCCTTCTCTTTCAAATTAGGACAGGCTTCACTCAAAATTGCTGTCTCTCACTGGACAGCTAAGTACTCACAGAGGCACTGCAGTTTCTACTTCAGCTGGAATCTTCCTCTCAAAGGTTAGCATACATAGATAAGAGAATAAGACTTCTTTTTTGCTTATCTCAGCATTCTGAACTGTATCAAAAAGCTGCTGGGCTTCACTTGGAAGTTACCTCATCACTAATTCCCCTGAGAAGCTGTGAATGTCCTATCCCTGGAAATGTTGAAGATCAGGTTCGAAATGGGGCTTTGAGCAACCTGGTCTAGTGGAAGGTGTCCTGCCATGACAGTGGGGCTGGAACTAGATGATCATTAAGGTCCCTTCCAACTCAGGCCATTCTATGGTTCTACAATAATTCTATGGCTTCAGGGCATACTCCCTTAAGCATTTTCTGGACTATGCCTCATGTGTATAGTGTGATGCTTTTTATTTTCAAGATTATTATTAAAAGGCATATAAATATTCTTATAGTTCTGGAAATTATGTTCTGGAATAAGTAGGCATACCATAGAATGTCCATCCTTATAAACAATTCATGTATTTACAAAGAAAGTTACACTTTAAACCAGCAGTCTCATAATTTTTGCTTCTGCAGGCCTGATCTTTGTAAAGATTTAGCCACATATTTAGCACCAGCAATTAGGAGCCAGAATAGACTATAATGCATTTACTTCTACACTATTTTTAAAAAATAGCAAAAATATTAAAACACTTTCCCAGGCTTTTGCTACATGCTACTTGGAAATGAAGGTGTTCAACTTTTGTTGGCTCTGAGGGAAGCCACAAATAACAGCTTCAGGTGCCATTGCAGTGTCTTGTGAAGAATTCATTTTTTTAATACTTGTGCCAATTTTTCGTATTGAAGTTAGGGATTAAGGGAACGTGAGAAATCCTCTTTACCAAATAGATGTAAAAAAAAATCTCTCAGCTGAGTCTCACAGCTGACAAGGGCTCCTCTGCACAGACTAGGAAACATTGATCAGCTCAGTCACAAATTCCATCTGATGAGCTGTGCTGAGCTGACTAGAAATTTTGAAAAGTTGGATGGAGTCTGTGGAGAAATGGTGCCTCTTTCCAAATAAGTTTCCCATATCCACCAATGGCTTGAATCCATTGAAAATCACTCCAAATGCCAAATTGTTGACATCACTTCTCTGCCAAAACCTCATAAAGTATTTTTGGCTTGATATAGAGACATATACACTAAGGAAGACTTTGACCTAGAAAATTATTGCCTTGAAATGAACTGAAAATACAAAATTTCATTAAACTGTCCTCATCTTTCTGCAACCTCATCTGATAAGTGCTACAGAAATCCTAAACAAGAGGGGAGTTAAAAAAGTAAGGAAACCTGAAATACAAGAGTAATTTCTTCAGCAAAAAATATTACCTTGATATCTTACTCTAAGATCCAACTTACAATAAATAAGAATGCATGCAGAAACACACATGTGTTAAATATTAATTTGAATTCTTAGCAGAATTCTCATTAGAATCTATTAGTTCTCTCCAAACTGTTCAGCTAAACACATTTGCATTCACATAGCAAAGAGTTGCAAGAATTTCAGGAAGCTTGACATGTTACAAGAAGTTGAAGAAATGATGCAGGCATCTTTTTCTCTGGGAAAAAAATATAAATTCACTACCTCAGTGTGTTCTACAGCACCTTCAGCTTCCAATATGTGTAGAAAAAGTTAACAATATGTTGAAGTTCCCAAAGAATTTATGGGATTTTCTGTATGAGAAGGCATAAGAGACATAGGATGAGAAGTACTGTGCAGAGCTAACTAGTTCCTGATGAGAACTCCAAGAATGTTCTGAAGTGTATTGGCAGATGTGCTCTAAAAATTAAATATAAACCCTTAAAGATACTCTCAACATACCACCATCTGAAGGAATTAATAACAGGAGTTTAAAATTTAGAGTCTCTCAATCACTTGATCAACAGGCAAAAGTCAAAGGGTACCTCACCAGGCAAGGTACTGAAAAGAATCCAAGTCTAAGCTGGAAGCACACTGTAAGAAATACAAGTGGCTAGAGCATGACATTACATTAACACAAATCCTCCAAATTCACCAGCACTCTAAATTTAATCCAGTGTTTCATGGCAACATCAAAGTTCTCTTTGTCTCAAGACAATAAAATATTTAAAATATTGTCTTCTGATTTTAACTGGTTTAATTTCTTGATTATGTAACTTAATACATGTAAAATTCTATTTTTAATTTTTGTTAATATTTTATGAAAGTAGTTGCCAACTAAGCCATAACAGCCATTTTTTTGTGAAACCTACTATGTATTTTTATTATTTCTTTCCATTTGCGTTTTATGTACTGCTAAAATGTGAAATTGTCATTAAAGAGATAAACTTTAAAAGAGACAGACCTATTCCTTGAAAATCAAGGAGAAACCAGTAATTTCATCTTTAATAAATTCAGTAAATCCAGCATCAAATATCAAGAGAGCAGTATCTTTTATCATAGTAGGGCCACAAAGAATTTTTGATCAGTTTAAAACCAACTGAACACCTGCTGTGTTCAACCTTTTATTCTGAATGTAACATGCCCTCAGTTTTAATCCAGCACAATATTTCAGAGTGATGCACAAACAAATGTCTTTCCTCTTTCTAACTGAGGATACCTTGTCATGTATTTTTTTTTTCCACTGTTTAAAGCATCACATGAACCAAAGTAATCAAAAAAAGACTTTATGGTATCTACCAGCTAGTTATTTCATTCCTATCATAACACAGTGTATGCTTACTTTTATTTCTCTCTCCCTATTGATGAAACTGTAGAAAAATTGAGAATGAACTGTATAATATCTTTTTGAAACAGGAAAAAGCTTTCAGACAAATGTATCACAAGTTCAGGAAAAGAAACAGGGACCTAATTTTTCTAAAGTCACAATGTTAGCAAAGGGCATTGTAATGAAGATGCAAAGTCAATTTGCAAGCCAAAAAAGTTTCAGCACAAATTTACCAAATGTTCCAGTGAGCAGATTCAAGAGGCATGCCTCGTGTTCTTGGAATTTAACTTCCTGGGAATTTCCTCCATTTTTCAGACATATTGTTTTTCACCCATCTTCACAGAAATGTAAAATTTGCTAAAAAGTAAAGGTTTCTGCTAATTCATGTCAACCAGGAAACAGAAACAACTTTCCTGTACTAGACTTGCATATTTTTGTTCCATAGCACAGTGTGTAACACTGTGAATTATTAGGACCTTCTTGAAACCTGAGATACACTAATGTTAACTCAGTGTGTGCAAGTGGCATAATAAAGATGGACTTAATACTTCTTGCCCATTTGTATGCAAGAATTCTGTATTAATGGCAACAGTCCTTTAACCTAGAAGTCTTGTCATGCAACAATTTGTCTGTGCCTGGGTTACCCAGCAGATCTGAGGAACTGATTTAGAAAAAAGAAGACATCTATAATTAATACTTGCATTTGTAAAAATAAGGGAGCCTCTTGCTACTTGTGCCTTTCTTTAGTCAGGTGGCATTGACTACAAGAATGGCAAGTGATTTTATGGGCTTCTGGCTACTCCAGGAACTGGGGAGGCCTCATGAATCTGCAGGGTCTCAGGAAATATTCTGAGAACTGTTCATTGGCCCAGAGGGGAAATGAATGAGGAAACTCCATGATGCAAGCCTGTGAGGACCTCCTTTCTCTTGGCCTTGCCTGTACTTTTTCCCCAGGGAAGAGTGTTGATTGTGTCCCTGATTTAGGGCATAAGGGTCTGGCTCTCCAACAAGTGACTGAATATAACCAACATTCTTAAAGATGGAACTGTACTGAAAAGATGCCAAGTAGTCAGAAGTGTACATCCAAAAAAGTCAGCTTCTTTATTTGACATTTGCTTTCTCACCCCAAAAAGGTTTCTTTGTAGTATGCTCATCTGTGAACTCAAATCTTTCTGCTTCTCATACTTTGGAAACATCATACTGTTTGGTCATGTTTTAGTAAAGTGCCATTTAAAAGGGCACATGCAAGCTCCAACCGAAAATAGGACAAATTTTATTCAAAAGCACCATAATAACCACACTTTTGGTGGGCACTGGGGGGAATCCAAGTGTTAAGTACTCCCATAGCATCAGACATTCAGCTTTGTTGAGGGTGTGAATGGCCACTGATCATGCCAAACACTGCCTTAAGGCAGCAGGATATCTTTATGATCTATTTAATGACACATACCTTTAAGCTTAGTTTTTTCTAAAACTTACTCTGGACATAAACATACCTAAACGTACCCTAGTACTCAATTATTTACACTTTTTGAAGGGTCCTTAATTTCAGAAAAGGATCTTTTAAGGTCTCTGTAAGGGCTCCAGTGCAATCTGACATAACAAAATATTCACATTTTCAAAGCAAAATTTTAAATCAAAGAAAAAACAAATGTTTCACAAAATATGCTGGAAATATGTCCCCTTTCTAAACTTATTCATTTTTTACTTTTGACCTTATTTTTAGTAATGTTTTCATGAATGAAGTAACAAATAATCTTGTGGAAATATCTTTGCTGCCACACAAAAAGGGCTTGTCTGACATACCCCCATAAATTTTATATTTTTCATTAAACTTTGCAAAGGTAATTGTAACGCCTAGAATAAGATTACAGAATAAGAAATAGAATAGGTAAAACCCCTATTTTTTTTCTCTCTGCTGAGCAATCCACTGCTTATGAGAAGTTTTTCTCATTGGAAAATACTTCTAATGCTGTCCAAGGTCAAAAAGAGACTGCCATTTGCTGGGTGTTTTCTAGGCTGTGTGAAAGGGATCTGCAAGCTCAGTTTAGTTCCCAGTCAACAAATGTCCAACACAGCTGTCATTAATCGGCATTCCTGCTGGCAGCCTCTGCAAAGAGGGCAAAGGCTAATGCACATGGAAGCTGACCTATTTTATGACTTTATTAGTAATTCTTCAGAACAGGCTCCTCAGTGTGAGGAAGTGAACACTGGTTCTTACTGCTGTTGCTAGGGCTGTAGGCTTCCTTTGGATAAATAAACTCGGTTTCCAAAGCTCCCAGTCTGGCATCTTTCATACATGCTAAAACCCATTAATAAAGAAATATTCATACAAGTTGCACTGTTTGAAACAAAGCATATAAGCACACATGCTGAGAAGGCTATATCTGTTAAGTTTCTTTCCAGAAAACCATTTGTTAATTAACTATTCCTGTTTCTTTTTCCAATAATATTGTCACGCAGATACAGACATCTTCTGCCAGAACTAATTCTCATTCTGTTATTTAGTAGTCTTTAATTTTTAACACTCTTAACCAAGCTGATTTTCCAGGCAACAGCTTCATGAACACCAGGCAACATCTTTGTGGGCTAACCCATAATAAAGTACTACTTCCTATCTACAAAACCACATATGTCCATTCATTTTCTACATTCACATTTCTGTAGCAAGTGAAGTTTTCAGTATCAATGAACTTTTTTATAGGAAAAAACCTGCTCCTACAACAAGCAGCTGGCTAGCTACGCCCCAACAGCATAACATTTAGGGGAATGTACAAGAGAGAGAAGCAATGTTAACTTTTGGGGCTGTAAATATAGTTTGCAATCATGATATTACAGAATATTGATCTTTGGTCTTATGATCTGAGCTAGCTTAACACGGAAGAAAGAGGATTATGGAAACTGGGAGAAATTAATTACAAAACACGGTGATGTAATTCCTTCCATGCATAGTTACACTTCAAAATGTGATTCATTGTTCTGCTTACAACATAAATCTTAAACTGATCACAAAACACTATTTATTTACCAAGCAGATCTAGAAAATATTGCAGTCTAAAAATAAAATTAATTTAGTGAATATAAGCAACTACAGTTGTTTATTATATTTCTATCTGTTTGATGTGCCTGAAAGATTCAAATTCCCTGATCAGTAAGCATAAAAAGCAATGAAAAAGACAGACATTGTGCAAAAGAATGTTTTATGTTTTTCTAATCCAATTTTCTCACTTTACAAATACTTTTTGAACTTAAAACAATTTGTTTCCATTTCCTTTTACAAATGTTTATACCTAGCTTTATAAGCTTTAATTTTATAAGATTCTTTTGCCTTAAATCAGCTTCTGAATTGGACATATCCATTTTCCTTTTGCTCACCAAGGAAAGCAGACAAGTATAAAATGCTCCAAGTTTTTTATTAAAAGTATTTTTTTCTGTTTATAGCATAGTTGTACAGCTTTTAACATTCATGTATGCTTTGGGTCATCAACACTGTTTTTCATTGCTCTAAATGTACTTGTTTATTTACCCTTCAAATAGTTTGACATTTGATGTGTTGAATTTTCTCTACGGAAAAACATTAAAGGGAAATTACTCACAGTACATTTCTCTTGCATATTTTTCCCTCATAAAGCAGAGTTTCATACATAGCAGACCTTTTGGCAAGTTGAGGTCCATTAAGTGCAGCACACAGACCTTTTTAACCATTTTCATACCCCATGGCAATATTCAAGGACAGATTAACTGACCACTGGTCACCTACTCCAGTCAGTCAAAAATTTCTCTTTTAGGACTGTTGTATTTGAATGCCATTCAAGCACATATTTTTGACTTGTAATTAATCACCAGTTGGGACTGGTGATATCAGTCTTATGTCAAATACCATATAAAACTAGCTAAAATAAGCTTGATAACCTTTTCCAGCTGTAATGAATGAATGAATGACATATATGCCAAATCACAGCCCTTGTGATGTTTTCTCCTTATTGAAAACAAAAGTTTTAAAATTATTTTATCAGGTTGCATGAAATTTGTGCAAACAACCAAAGAAAAAGTAAGCCATTCTTTATATGTATTATGGAACAAACGAGCATCACATGTGAACAGTCTCAACACAAAAGATTTTATGTCCATTATAAGACCTTACATGTCACAAATTTGTCATCTTTCCTATAATGTATCTATTCAGAAAGGTTCACAAATATATCATTCAGAGTAATTGAGAATTTGCATACTAGACCCATGCCTTCCTGTCTCTATGTCTCACATTTTCCTTCAAAGTTTAGAGGTTATGTAGACCTCCATGGCAACATCAAGTTGCCATAATTATAGACAAATGGTTCACAGGAGACAGTGAGATAATTAGACAGGAATGGGATGGCACCAACATTTTCAAAGAAAAAATTCCATGAACCACATCTGTCATTTGCTGTTCATATTGGAATTGCCTCAGTTTTTTTCATATCTTTTTCTCAAGCTTTCTGGTTGCTTTAATTTCACTGGTTGCAGCTTCAGCAGCATGTTTTCATCACATCCGTACTTCTGCTCCAACTGTGGTGTTCAAGGAAGAAAAAAGGCTCTAACCTGTTCTCTCAAGTTAGTGTTTTCCAGGGATAATCAATGCAAAATCTCTTCCCATTGCAGAGGTTCAGAGCAGGACCCTCTTCCTTTCTATTGTTAATATACTAACTGAAATATTCTTACTGCATTCAATGTCTGTCATTTGCTTTTGATTGCCAGAATTGTCCAGTATTTTAAATGCATAATCACTTCTTAAAAATTTAAACTATACTTGAAGCTACCAGAGGTCTTGTCTACACAATAAGTTGCACAGTTATACAGTTTCTCTAATAATCTGCAGTATTATTTGACATATTTTCTCATATCCACGTACTTGCAAGTGAGACTCAGATTCCTCCTGCCCATCTTTCCAATTCTTGCATATGCTGAATCACTCTCTGGGGATGCTGATTTCTCCCCAGTGCTTGAAGATGACAATTAAATATTTATCTATTTAGATATTTCTATTAACTCAAAAAAGCAAGACAGGATGAACTCAAACGTATTATTAGTTTGAGACCAGATTATTTTCATTAAGCTTACACCAGCTTCTAAAATTAATTTTGGACTCCTTACCAAGGGGTTTGTACCTGATTTATAAAAACATTATTAAAAAATAATACACATTGCTGTAGCTTTACAGAACAACAAAGCCAACCTGAAAATACTTCTTACCACATTTAAGAGAAAAAAATTAGGGAATAAGGACAAAGTTATTTCTGTCACAACACATTGAATGCACTCTAACACTAGTAATTTGAATACTATAGCAGAAAACCTAAGTCTTTTTCTAATGTGTTGGAATATGTCCTCACGGAAAGAGCAATACATGATTTGACAAAATGGACATCTGCCTATTTGAAACATTGTTCTCATTTAAAAGCAAAGCTGCCCCAGTCTTTTTAAAGAATGTTTTTTAATGTTCAGGTTATAGAGGAAATATCCAAGTCTCTCACTGATATTATCAGAGGTGATGAAATGACTGATGGTAGTACCACATGAATTTGAGATCTAGCATTCTTTATGAGTCACCAGCAGTGGAGTTATCCTACCTGGATGGCTCAGTGGACCAGCTAAGCCAACCTGAAGTTTTATTAATTTTATAAATTTTATGAAAAGGAATTCATAAGATTCTTCACCTCCATGAGAATTCAGACAGCAATTCAATATCTTGTTACAAATAAGTAGTTACTTATCATCATAACACTGAAGATTGATGGTGATCCAGCTCATTCAAAACCCCAGTAGCAGGTAGAACGTGGCACCATGATCTGAACACACTTTGGTGAGGACTAACAAAAAAGTTCTTGTTTCAGATTTAGGAGCAAAACACCCATATGACTTACTGGAAACCATATGAAATAGGTAACATAGTGGAATAAGTGGAAATTAGACACATTAATTTCCTGACATTTACAGTAGTAACTTGCAGATATGCCACTCAAATGGCGTTTCTGTCAGATCTTATAAATTCAGAAAGGTTTTGTCTGGCTAGCAACAGAATCAGAAATCTCAAAGGAATATCATGCATGCAACTTGAAGCAATGTTGACAAGTCAGACAACGATTCCTTTCCCTTTGACTCTACAATGACACAAGCTCTCTCAGTATGAAATGTGCCATCATGCTGAGTTGGTAACATCTGAAGGATAGAGATTCAAATAAGTAATTTCTGTTTTCTTGGCTCAGTTTCAACTGGATATAACATTTTTCTTCACATGCTGCTCTCCAAGGAACTGTAAAGTGCTGGAGCATATTCTGAAGTGGTTGCAGTGTTGCACCCCAGAGGTGACATGAACATCTGCAGGCACTCTGCATTTGGTAGATTACCTACATTTTTACAAAATGAACCAGATAAAGCTGCATTTTTCTGATACAATTTTGTACTGAGTCCAGACATGAATTTTTGTTATTAAATTAATTACCTACATATTACTCTTTCAACAATTACATTGCTCAAATTAAATTTTTTCTGCACTGCTACCTTAGCAACATTTGTTCGGTATACATGCTACCTATTTTGTACTATAACCTATCCATTGGTCACAAAATTCTTTTAAAAATAAGGCTGTGCTTTGAAGGACGGGATCTCCTTTTCTGTAGGCTAATGTAAATTGTAAGGTTTTTGGTGGGCAGGCCATAAACTCAAAACATGACATCATGCTTCACATTTCCATATCAACAAATGTGAACCATATCCTACAGAGCTGTAACAGGATATTTTCTGAAAGGACCTTTTTTTTCATTCAATGTGAAGGAAGCAGAGTGCATCAGAAAGGTAAGGGCAAGTACATGAAGAGCCAAACCTTGTACATAATATCCTTTTGTGCTTCACAAAAATTGCTATATTGGAATTGTTGTTTTGGGTCTCAATGGTGTTTCAGCAGAAACCTTGCATCCACATCTGGCACAGGTGTTTGTCCAGTTGAAATATTATGGAGAGTTGGATATCCACCTTTATGTGTTTTAACCCCTATAGACAGCTAAACTGCTCACTTACTCCCTCTTCAATGGGGTAGAGGAGAATAGAAAGGTTAATAAAAGCATGAAAAATTGTGGTTTGAGATAAAGACAGTTTAATAAAGCAAAAGTAACACATGAAGGCAAAGCAAAATAATTATTTAATTCACTGCTTCCTACAGACAGGCAGGTGTTCATCTCCAGGAGAGCAGAGTCCCACCACTTGTGACAGTTACTCGGGAAGACAAATGCCAGAACTCCAAATATCCCCTTTCCTCCTCGCCCACTTCCTGAGCTTTCATTGTTTAACATCACATCATATGGCATGGAATACCCTTTAGTCAGTTGGTGTGGCCCCTCCCAACTGTTTGCTCATCCCAGCTCACTCAGTGGTGGGATGTGGTGAGAAGCAGAAAAGTCCTCAGCTCTGTGTAAGCCCTGCTCATCAATAATGAAAATATCTCTATATTATCAACATTGTTTTCAGCACAAATCTGCAACATAGCCCAGTACCAGCCATTATGTAGAAAATTATCTCAGCCCAAATCAGTTCACACATTTATAGAAAGATGTTGATATGTAAAAGTATTCAGGGAAAAGCTAGAAGACTGCCTGGAGGATTGGAAACAATATTTTACAATTAAAAATTTGAAGAGACCAATATAAATATTTCAAGAAAAAGCTAGCATCCCAGCTGCAGTCATAAAAGTATTGACATGGAACAACATTTTTCTATTTCTATATTCTATTTCAAAGTAGAGAAGGCCTATAGCTTAAGGGATGTTGAAGGTCAAGTTAAATTGTCAAAGTGATCCTTTCAGGCATTCTAGAAATGGCATCTTAGATTCAATCTTTCTACAACTGATATTTCAAAAATGCCTAATATAAACATTAAGAAGAAAATATGAAAATATAAGCTGTATTTATCTGTAACTTTACAATCCATAGCCAAAGAACACCTCTGTGACTTCTCTATGCTTTGTTCCTAAGCCAGAGGCAGACGCAAGCACCAGCACAACACATAGTTTTGGGAGTTTATTTATTTATTAGTGTGTGATAATTTAAAAAGACCTTCATGTAGGCAATATTAGCTATCAGGAAATCAACAGTATTTCTACTTATTTTAAAAGGAATTCAAAATAGAAACCACAAGTTACAATGTTAAACCAGATCTTTTTGAAGAAAGCCTATTTCCAGCCTATTTTTGCAGACAGATTTGTCTATCATTTCCTTTATGATGGTAACCCAAGATGGAAAGAAAAACAGAAAGGAAATAACATGTTCTAAATGTAATAACAAAAGTCATGTTCCACTTTTCTGATTTGCTTAGTCTGCATGGTAAAACCAAAAGGAATATGAAGCTTCCAAAAGCTGTTCCAGTCTTTATTAGAGGTTTATATCTAAAAACATGCAGCTTTTTATAGCAGAAGTGACAGCAGTAAAAAAGCATAATTAAATAATATTTTAAGCGCCCTTATTTTTAAGGTGTTATAAGCTATGTTTTATCTCAAGACATAAATGTAATCCCAAACATATCTCTGAACAAAAGAATATTCAGTCATAGCTTCTTTTCTATGATTCACCTTAAAGATGTCAGTCTGAGCTCCAGTTCTTCTACGTGTAGGTGCCTACATGTGTGTTAGAGGTGTTCCAGGACTCTAGAAATTCCCATGTTGAGTTTACTGACTTCTGTCTGTCTGCTCCACATCTCTCATAGATTTGCATCTGGCATCGTGGACATATCAGATGTGCACAGATCACATAGGTTCTAGCTGGCAGGCTGGATGGACTCAGTTGTATTATGGATCCTCTGGATTATCTCACAATATCAGATGGATATCATAAACAAAGCAAGGCTTTGGGTTTTGTGTAGCTGAACCAGACACAGAAATTTTTTTTAAGCTGATCTGAATCAGCTGATGCTTGGATCCCAACTAATACAAAATTTCTATCTTAGAGTACCTGAACCACTAAGAATGAAAGAATTCCAGAATTCTGTGCTCCCTGTAGAATTTACAAGTTCAGGACACAATGATTCACAAACTTTATTTAATTTCAATAAAATTCTGACTAGAATCAGATCAAACAGATTTAATTCTTCTTGATTTTCTGTCATCAGGCTCCACTTCAAGGATCCATCATGCTCTCTCACAGCACAAGGCGAAGAGCCTCTCCTTTTCACAAGAATGTTGATAACTTCTTCTTTCATGAAAAAAACTCCCAGACTGAAACCAAGCTTAAAATTATGGAACACCTTTCAGGGAAAACAATTACCTTTCTCCATGCAGTTGTCCTCACCACCCTGTAGAGATGTGTCACAGTAGCAGATAGAGTGTGTGTGAATTCTGCTATTTACTGGCCATCTTTGGTTATAGTCATAAAAGAAATAATAGACAAATCTGTCTGAAAAAGTAGGCTGGAAATAGGGTTTCTCAAGGGATTTCTGACATCTTTGGCTTCCCTTCAGGCTGGAAATACCACAAAAGCAAGCTTTTCGTGGTGTTTGTCTTTCAGCACATCTGTTTTTATGGCCCTCTGAAACCAGGAAGTTTAGTGCACATACAAATGAAAAGTCACCTCAAGTAAGCTAAGCAAAGAGTCAGAGGTCCAATTCAAGTTTAAATAAATATTAAATTCCATTGTTATTTTGGCTGATGCGCTCACCTACCCCTAACTGTTGAAACACTTGTTTTAAACCTCTGTTAACTAAATATGTAAAGGCGTAGTACAGAAGTGAAGGTGTCAAAATAATTCTTATATTCTATTTTTCATTAATTTTGGATAAGACACCATCAGCTTCTATTTACAGATGGAAGAAGTTATCAGAAATAATGAATGGCACTCCTAAATCAGTGATAGGAGCAACAGCAGTGATGGTATTAAAACCCAGATGGTTTTTTTTTCTAAACAATATCCACTGCCCTACTAATCCTTAACTTTATTCTTTCTGCTATCAGCCATTATTCAGATTCTCTTCTGTCATATTCTCTTTCCCCTTCATTTTCTACTCACATTTTTCAGTAGGAAAAAGTTTCCTGAGGGTTGTAATGTAAAAAAACTGTAGAAAGGAGCAAAAGTCCTTTAAGGAAATCTTACACTCTTATAAGATGCCTGATGTAAGAAAAAGTTCATTTTACAAGTAAGTCCGAGCATTTAATAGAGATTTTCATTGGCACAGATATGTAGAAAGTTTAACCATATATATGACTGTCTATTGTCTTTTAATTGAGATAACTGCTTTGAAAATTATGCATTTTCATATATTCAGTTGCTTGTAGGAATCTCTATACAGTATAAGATACTATATAGATAGTATAAGATACTAATAGATACTAATGATAGATACTATAAAATACTAATGCAAATATACATTTGCATTAATAGATGTAGAAAAGGGACTCAGAAGAGAAAACTTGAAAGAAGCAAAGTTTCTCTGGTAAATTTGTGCCATTTTTAGCCATACTTATGTTTTCTTTCTACAAAATTTTGATGAATTTTTCAGCCACATATGGCCACCTTTGGAACAAGATTTTTCAGAGCAGAAGACCCCAAAAGCCTTTGATAACTTCTTTTTAGGTCTATTGTCTAGAAGTTTTAAGGCATACTCAAAAGTCCTTTAGGACTAAATGAGTTCTTCTCCCATGGCCAGCAAGCTAAAAGCTTCTGTTTCCCTTGAATTATAGAGACTCCACAAAATTGCTGATTTTTTAAAAAGAATTTTTTAAAATGTAAGTATTCTAAAATGCCAGCAGTGATTTCTGTCCACTTTGTTCTAGCTATGCCAGATGCTAGAAGGAAATTTTTTTCTTCCATTTTGAAGAACAATGTCATCTGCTGTCTGTTAGATGTGGTTATGCATAATCACAAAATAATCCAACTTTCTCAGTGAAGGAATCTTTAAATGTTAGTTTAATCTTTAGTTAGAATGTTAGTTAGAATCTTTAAATCTTTAAATCTGTTCCATGTTAGATTTAATCTTTAGTTAGAATGTTAGTTAGAATCTTTAAATCTTTAAATCTGTTCCATGTTAGTTTTATGGATATTTTTACTACTTTTTTTTTCAGATTAACTTCCTGCATCACTGTCACAGGTATTTTTGCATGGAAATACATTCAAACACCTAAGCTTGGGTTTTGCCTGTACATCACATAGAATATGACTGAGTGGCACCCATTTTCTGTCGAGCCGGAATATTCACCTATGTTACAGCCATAAACTGGGAAATTTTCTAGCACCAGAGCAAAATATGCCTCCTTGGCATGCAGACAAATTCTACTATCTCATCCTGACTTCTTCCACCTAACAGACATTTTACAAGGCACTGAAATATCAACCTGATGTACGTGAATCAAAATTTGACTCCTCCACCGGCAAGGCAATCTGCAGCTGCTGCACTGTGAGGCTGAAGCTGTGCTTTTGCAGGCAGGCTCTAATCCACTTCAGGCATTGCAAGCTCTCTCTGTCACTGAAGAAATGTGACAGATATTCTAGCTTCTGTGGGATACTTCTTGGCAGTGTTATGTAGTACATATGCAATTTATTCTGTTTTGTGGGATCAGAAAGCCCAAAGGCCACAGAAACCTTTAAGGACAGTGAAGGTTGACAGAGGACAGGAAAGAAGCTGGCGGAGGAGAAGGATATGTGCTATAGTTGAGCTGGGAGTATTATCCATGCCCTCCCCCTGGAACTCAGGGACAAACTGCTCCTCATTTTAAGACAGCTGGTGGCAGTATGTGGAGTTACAATCCAGGAAGCAGCTCATAAATACTGACTGAGGGATAACATTGTCAAATTGCATAAGTATCTGAGAAGCCACAGACATCTGAATTCATTAACAGTTCATTTTCAAGAGCAAAAAATTTGAGGTTTATTTTCAATGTTGTTTTGAAAAATGATAAACTTTCTGTTAGGAAAAAGACTTTAAAACACAAATGTTTTAATTTGCAGAGCACTAAATTTTGTACAGCACTAAATATCTAAGCCTTTATTTGTAACTTGCCTTCTTTCTCCAGCTTTCTCTAGCTCCCTTTCTTCCTTTCCATCCTTCTTCCCCCCCATAATTAGAAAGGTAATGGATAGAAAAAATTAAAACAACAATGTCCATGGAATGATTCTCTTTCCATTGAAGACACAAGGGCACCATAATCATATACTTGGAATTAGAAAAGTTTCAGCAAATGTTTGAAGAGATTAACATAGATGGTCACTTAATGTTGCTTCAATGAAATATTATGGATAAAAATTTAACAGAATTTCTACTGTTTCAGGAGGAGAATGAGTGCTAGCTTCCCATAGAAGAAGATTTGTAGCACTACGATAACATAAAAAGTAAGCAATATTTAATCTCTCATATTAAAAAAGGGAAATATAGTCTGTTTACACAGACATCATCCTCAGCTCTGTATCCTTCCTGCTGAAAGTCTTGAAGAGGATGGTTGTGAAGTAATACTGAGGTTCCTCAACAGAGATAGCCATTTTCCAATTTGGACTTAGATTTAAGGACAAAATTACCTTATTTACAACAGTCACTGTTTTCATCTTGATTAACAGTACTATTTTGCTGTTCAGAAACACATGCATTTAGAAGTAAACCTGCAGATATCAAATGAGGTTAAAGTAACTGTTTTGAAGAAAGTCCTGCCTATCTTCCCAAATATTTTGGAGCTCAATACTTAGAAATGGTTGGTCTGTGTACCCAGAGCAGGTTTCTCTCCTCTCTTTGTTGCAAGTTCAGAAAGACAGGTTGGACATGCCTTCACTGGATTGTATCCCTACCTCATTTTACCCATTAATGGCAGATAATACATTTTTATGGATGAATGTTTTTTAAAGAAATAAAAAGCTTCATTAAGTTTGTTGGTTTTTTTTTTTTTTAATCAATGTTTCTGAAAGAGAATGAGCTTGAATATTGAAATTTTAGGATTGAAGTTAGTGTAGGTGAAGCTCTACCTACAAACAGAGCACTAAGGGATTCTTAAATTGGAGTGTGGGAGAGACACAATGAAGAAGATGTGTTTCTTCCCAAGAGCACCCTACATTGTTTACACGTGAATGCTTAACAATAACATTTTTCTAGATTTACTGGACATGCAGGAGCTGGGAGATCATCATTTTAAATAATGATGCTGTTGGATGGATGTTCTTTATGAGATAGTCTCTATGAATTTTCTGAAGGAAAGAAAAAAAATAAGAATTTAAAAAATCAGTTAATCAGTTTTCATGTTAATTGATGCAGTGGGAAGATAAATTGTCTCTAATAGTCCCCAGATCTGCCCCACCCTTCCTTGGAAAGATGACGGCAAAGTAGGCCTAAGGAGCAGAAAAGTTGGCAATTTGAATAAACAGTACTAAACTGGCATGAGAAAGCCTTGCAATTTGCATGCTGTTATGTGCCAAGTAGCAAGGCAAGTCTCTGCTTTTTAGTCTCTTCTCATAAGAATGAAGCACTCATAAAGGAATTTCCTTTTCACACATGAAATTCAGTGCAAATTTGCAACTTTAATTTACAAATTCTACAGACCCCTTACAAGATCTGTTCATTAAGTCTCCATCCTAACAGTGGACTTCACCCTGAATTTGCTTTCTTTTCATATTTTGATGCTTCTACTCTTCTTCTTAAGCCAATAAGAACAACAATACTTTAACTCAAAATGCTAAAATATTTATTTTGCTTTTTTTAAAGCTAGCTACTGCTTTTCATTTAAAATATTCTCTTCCCTGTCCATTTCTAAACATTGGAAGGAATAGCCAAAGAGAAACTTGTGAAGGTCAAAATATTAAAGAAAATAAATTGCATCTTTGAGAGTCAGTGATTCATTCCAACTTGGCCTGCAGAACTGTAACGCAAGTCCATTAACACAAAAGAATTAGAATTTCCCTATAGCCTTTCCCAAGTACATGAAGAGGGATTATGTGGATTTTTGGTGATATTAATATGGGAAATAAGTTACTATGAGTAATATAATGCAAATGAGAGCAGAATATTAAATGGACCAGTTCTTTTTGGTTCACCTGCAATATCAGTGAGATTGCTTCAAGCAGAGTCAGGAAAATGTATAAAACTCACATTAAGGCTTGAATAGCTGAATTGTATATTGCCTGAGGGTGAAAGCAAGCAAGAATGGAAAGCCTATCCCAAATCTTGATGCAATGAGATAGAATGCTCTCCAACTCCGTTATTTTCCCAGCTATAGGTAAGAGTAATGTCTCAGAGGTGAGCAAAAAGCTGAAAGCTGGAAGTATAACTTTGCAGTTTTTGTAATATCCTTAGCTCAACTAGTCTTGGCATCCAGGCCAATTTCACATAGGCATAATACTTCTGTGGAACTTGTAATGACTCTCTGCTCAATGACATTCTTTTATAATGATCTTTTATATCAGTAGCAAAAAGCACAGTTTTGTGCAATGACATATCCATCACCAAGTACCATACTTCTGGGTGAAACCAGGTCATGGCACTAGATTGGTTTTGCACAGAACTGTGTGCTTTTCTGCTGATTTAGCAATCATCTGAGCCTGGTTTAATACTTCAGGTTTTTGCAAGTATTTTGGTCCCTCCTGAACTGTCTGTAAAGAGCTTAAGAGGAAATGCCTTGAGCAAGTTCAAACAGCCAAAAACATAACCTCACATCTGCTGGTGATCCAACACAGCAAAGCACAAACAGTCCAGGAGGTTTCTGGAAAGCACTGGTGACAACTTCCTGCACGGGTAGTGGAGGATCCTCCAAGGAATTGTGTGCTGTTACTGCACTAACAGGGGAGGGCTTGTTGGAGATGTGAGTGTTGGGCACAGCCTTGGCTGCAGTGACTGAGATTGTGGAGCTCAGTATTGGGTGAGGAAGGAGTAACCAACAAGTAAGATGACAACCATGGACTTCAGAGAGATCACTTTAGCCTCTTCAGGGGTCTCCGGGGTCTCCTTGGAAGAATCCTGTGGGGATAGGTCCTGCAAGGAAGAGGGGTCCAAGAGAGATGATTGATATTCACAGATCTTGAACCTCCAGGCTCAAGAAAGATGCATCCAGATAAGCAAGTAATTGAGCAAAGGGAGCAAGAGACCTGCAAGGATGAATAAAGAACTCCAGAACTGTCGTTACTGAAGTGTAAGCAGGAAATACACAGGAGATGGAAGCAGGGTCAGGCCATCTGGAATGAATACAGAGAGGTTGTCAGAGTAAGGAGAAATGAGACAAGGAAGGCCAAAGCCCATCTGGAATTAAAAGTGGTCAAAGATGTCAAGGTCAACAAGAAAGGCCTTTTCAAGAACATCAAAACCAAGAGGAAAACTAAGGATAAATGTGGGCCTGTTACTTTGTGGAGGGGGCCCTGGCAACAGAGGATGCAGAGAAAGCAGAGTTATTGAATGCCCTCTTTGCACTGGTCTTCACTGACAAGACCAGCCCTGGGGAATATCTGACCCAGGAGACCCAGATATTCCCTTGGGAATATCTGACCCAGGGTAAAGGAGTGTTGGAAGGAAGACTTCCCTTGGGACAAGCAGAATTAGTTTAGAGGATAATTAGGCAAACTTGACATCCACAATTCCATGGGCCCCTGAGGAGCCCATGGGTATCCACCAGTCCTGAGAGAGCTGGTGAACACCATAGAGGGGCCACTCACATCTATCTTTGAAAGGTCATGGAGATCAGGAGGGGTGCCTGATGGCTGGAAGATGGCAAATGCCACCCTGGTCTTCAAAAGGACAAGAAGGAAGACCCAGAGAACTACCAGCTGGTCAGTCTTACCTTTACTGGCTCCACATGTTAACTAATCTATCTGGGACTGCGTGTTAGAGAATTTTGTTACCACTGGTACCTAACCAACCTTTGATCTCCAGAGTGAAGCATCATGACATGTGCCTCTCTGCTGTAACCTGGCTCATTACAACCTGTCGGGGGGGGTGACATCCCTGTCCATGGCACTGGGTGAGGGGCTGGAGCTACATGATCTTTAAAATCTATTCCAATCCAAGGCATTCTGTGATTCAATAAATGACACCATCTTTCTTCTCATGCGTCCCCCTCTGACTGTTCCAACTGCAGAGGTCAAAATAAATGTCAATATTTAGCCTGTTGGTTCATTTTCTCAGCAGAAGGCCTACTGCACTGCAATAAATACTTAGGGATTGGGTTTAGTGATGGACTTGGCAGTTGGACTCGATGATCATTTAGTTTGTTTTTTTCCAACCTAAATGATTCTATAATTCTCTACATTCCCTGGGGCCATAGTACAAAACCATTTATTTTTCCAAGATGATTAGAATGGAGTAATTTGAGATATATAACTTTCTTTCCTAGAAAACAGAATAAAAATGGAAATGCATAGCTCTGATAATTAAGAGATTTATTCTGAAATAGAAATAACAGGCATATTTTAAATATGAAATTATAGTGCAATATGTCAAAAACTGTAAATGCTTGTTTGCTGTCAAATTTTGGAATTAAAATTTTAAATTTCAGTGCATTGTGTAACACAAAAATCTCAACCAACCTTCACAATAAAAATAAAAACAACTTAGGCAATCAAAATTTTACATACTATTTCATTTATTTAATCTGTTACTGTAGTTTCCTTGGATTCAGAAGATAGCTCAAGTGATGGAAAGAACACTATTTGTCAAAAGTTCAATCAAAATATTGATATATATTTAAAACATTTAAAACATTTTTGGTTTTAATTAAGGAATTTGTTGATAGTCTGTTTTGTCAGAAACACATATTTTGACAAATTATGGTTTTTTAGACACCAAAGCTTCTTGAAAATGCCTCAGTTGACTGAATAGTTTATGAAGGTATAAAACCAGTCCTTATACAACCTTGAGATAAAACTTTTCCATGCTGTCAGTACAGGCTAATTTGAGCTTTCTCCTACTCTGCCTTTTATAAACAGTGACTTTAATTAGATATTCAATACTTTCTGGTCTTCTCTCTCACATAATGAGAAAAGAGAAAGCTGTTAGCTGTTTTCTATTACTGTCTTCCTTATGACATGCATGGCAAAGGATTCATGTTATTTATTTCCTCTCAGGATTGTCCACCATTTTCCAGTTCCCTTAGTCCTATTCACATCACATACAACACAGTTGCATTTTCATTATTTGATTAAAGTCTTTGGTTTTCTTCTGTCCTGAAATGACATACATTATAAACAAATGATCTTACAAGCCCAGCTGCACAGCTCTGTCTCATTTTCTATAAATAAATGTGTTTAGGCTTTTATATACTTTATCTGAAACATTGATAAGTGTTTTGAATAAATCTCTGCAGTTAAGTATGCTAACAGGGTTTTTTTTTTTTTTCTGACCCCATGCTCCTTTATTAATGATAACAAGTAGCTGCCTTTGCTTGTAATATGTTCCATTAATTACCAAAAAGTCTAGATTTAAAAAAAAATAATGGATAATCATAGACAGACTGCTGCACAAAAATATACAAAAATTTTAAAAAGGAAGTGAACAAACCTTTCTTTTGTACTGTTCCTTTTCTGCAGACTTAACAAAAAGCAGACAGATTCCTAATTTAAAATGTAATACAATCCAAAACCTGCCTACAATTCTGTAGAGGAATTGTATTCTTCTCAGGAAAATCAATAATTGCAAAAAAATGTGTTTGCAGTTATGAAAGCAGACAAGGATTTTTAACAGAGAAAAGCTACTAACAGTAGTTATTTATATTGACATTTAACATTATGAATAAAACGGGCTTTGTCTGACTTCCAGATTCCAGATTCCAGTCCAGTGAATCTAACTGGTACATGGTGGGTAAATCTCATTAGTCAAGAGAAAAATAACACTTTTTTTTTATTCCTTGCTGATATATATTTACATCCTTTCCCCCTTGCTGTGCTTTCAGAGTTTTTGTGCTGAAGACCCCCTTTCAACCCTATCAGAGACTTGAGCTTCCCACAAGGCCTTTCCACAGATGTCCTGGGAGGTCCATGGACTAGGGTGAAACCCACCATGGTAAGTCTAGTCGAGAAGTTTTCTGATTCACCTCACTGCCTATTCCCACACACACCCAAACATGGGACTCACGGGCTCCTCGGTACAGGAGAAACATGGAGCTCCTGGAACAGGTCCAGTGGAGGGTGAAAAATATGATTAAGGGGCTGGAGCATTTCTCTTTCAAGGAGAGGCTGAAGGAACTGAGCCTGTTCAGTCTAGAGAAGAGATGACTGAGGGGAACTCATCAATGTCTAACAGTATCTGAAGGGAGAGGGTCAAGAGGATGTTTGTGAGCTCTCCTCAGTAGTGCCAAGCAATAGGACAAGAGGCAATGGGCAAAAACTGATGCACAGGAAGTTCCACCTGAACATGAGGAAGAATTCCTTTACTGTACATGTGACTGAGCACTAAAACAGATTGCCCAGAGAGGCTTTGGAGTCTCCCTCACTGGATATATTCAAGAGCTGCCTGGACATATTCCTCAGCCATGTGGTCTAAGGTCACCCTGAGCAGGGAGGCTGGACCAGATGACCCACTGTGGTCCCTTCCAGTCATACCCATTCTGAGATTCTGTGGTTATTGGTGCAGAAGAAAATCTTGGGATTCTACGAGGCTTGTTATGGCATGTTTATGGGAGGAACAAAAGATGGAGAAAGGGAAGGATCCAGGTAGTTTGTGGAGGAACAAACAGGGATGGGAAAATAAATAAGGGACTTAAGGGAGATTGTCACATGCAAACAGGATCTGGTCAGGACACTTGTCTGACCATATGTTTGAACAGATGGGGCTGATCAGTGCAGCCTACCCTGTTTTATCAATCTCTGTTGGTTTCCCTGGATAGAAGGACTCTGTATCCTGTATGCATTCATGAGATTCGGCAGACAGCTACTGGAGCAGCCATAAGTCTGTGCTGGATACTGGAGAGACCAGGGGACCTGAGAGTTGGCTACTGCAGAGACCTAGAGATCCCAGCCAAGGACTGCTGAAAGGGTGTGTCTGAATTGTTTGGCTGAGACCCACCCATTTGCTGGATTGTCTGTGTGAGGCAGGTGGGCCATGAGGTCCCATGGGCCAGAACCTGGGTAAACTGAATCTGAGGCTGGTTATGCACAAGACCACTGCTATGTTTTATTATATGGTTTCTGTGCAATAGCAAATTTCCTTCTATTTGCCATTGCATTTTTGCAATGTGTGAAAGATACTCCATTCACAGTCTGACCACTGCCATTAACAAAAATACTGCTAAAGCTATGTCATAGAAAACTTGCTTTCTCTGTTTTGTTTCATATTCTTACATCTTAATGCCAGTTTTTACTTTCATGGAAATTTCTAAATTTATTAAAATAAAGTGGCCACATTTCTTTCCTTTTCCTTAATCTGTATTAAGAGTTGAATACAATTTTGCTCTCACAGAATGTATTTCTCAGTTGTACTGTACTTTTCTTCTCTGTACTCATTCTCCCTTCTCCCAGGCACTTTACTTTTCTAATAGCTGCAAATCTGAGGTTGCTACACACCTCCATTTAAAAGCTCTGTAAAGCTTTTCTTTTGCTGTTGCATACAATACTCCAAACAACCTAATTCTTGATCACACCTCTTTGTTTTATCATCTGCCCAGTGCAACTTTCATCTGCTCTTCAGCTGTCACACACACACTATGAAATAGTTTTCCTAAAGTCAAATTGCTCATAGTTGGTCATTTTTCCTGTAGCTATTTTGAGCTTAATCGTATAGAGAGCTGTGTCCTCAGCTTGCCAACCCCATCAATGAATGCAGTGTTCTCTTAGGAACTGCATTTAGAGGTAAGCTATTCCTCAGAAGTTTCATCTAAGTGTGTCTTTCTGTGGAGTTATTTTTTCCACATCCTGACATCAAAAGTGTCAAGTAACCTGTCTAGAATTTGTTTTCTATGGGTTTCCTCAAACATTTCTTCTTTGGTACTTGACTTTGCAACTGTTTCAGGCTCTGCAAGGAGGAATTTTTAAAAGTTTATTCACCAGTCTCATTCTTTGTACTGTTTCCAGTATTTAATTCCATAGACTGATCATTTCTAGTGTCAGTCTGAATATCAGACGTGCCACAATTGCCTGTCTTGTACTAGACTGATGGCAGGAATGGGGACCCCCAGAGGAAAAAGTAAACTAAACAGAATCTGATTAAGATCCTTTCAAAGAAGGTGTTCATCTCAGAAGTTCAGCTAAACAAGGAAATATCTCAGATTTAACTTCTTCATTGTTTTTTAAAAGCATAGATTATTACTTACCTCACCCTTCATGACACTGTACAAATAGTACATACTTGACAGTTTGGACACATTTACCAGATAATTATAATCTAAATATTTATTCTCAAGTCATACTCATTTTCCAGTACTGTTGAGAATGTCATTCATTTTGATCTCTTTATGTGATGCAGTTAAAGGAAACTTCCACCTCTCACATCTCAAGGTATATTCCAATTATATTGTTTCATTTACATGAAATTTAAAGCTTCATAAACTGTGCAGACTTTCATGTTCTAGAAAGATATTTGGGAAACTGAATTTTATATGGTAAGAGGTTTTGTGTGATTAACATTCCATGACTATCTCCTTTCAAGAATAGTGCAGTGAAAATTCAAAAACCAATATATCTGTACATTACGAGACATTAATACTTTTTTTTTTTTGATTTCTTGGCTGTTTGAATTTTAATTGCACATGCTGCCATTTAAATCAAAAGTACCCTGATATCTCTGTGAGGAAAAACTAGTTTTACATTTATTTAATAAAAATGTAATTCAGACTCTAAAGCCACATAACTGCTGTCAGTTCAATATTAAATGAAGTCAAATGTTTCATCTGTTCACTTCTTACTCTGTTATTACCTCAGAATTCTCTCGAACAACATTTTTATACATGCTTCAGGTTGATTCTACGAACTGAATCCAATTCCCTACCATGAAATCTGGTCAGCTGGTGAAAATTAAAGATGATTTCTTTGCCCCCAGTTGAAATATAAATTTCCCTGATTCATACCAATTTCCTTTTGATTAAAATCACACATTTAAACTTGCCAAAACTCTACTGGAAAAGGGAAAATAAAAAGGGACATGAAAATTTTGGACATTATAACAAACATGAAGCTGGCATTTACAGACATGAGCAAGACATGAGGATTATACCTTTTTGCCAGTTTAGATGAAGATTTTCACTGGAGAAATTACACAAGGAATTTAAAGACCTTTAGTAGGTCTGAGAAGGCATGAGTACATTGACAGAATTGCAAATCACACTTATTAGCTCACTTCACTTAATTTTATCTCAGTAAGGATATTGCTTGCCACTTTTTGGCCCTGTTTAAGCAATCTTTATTGTTCCACTCTCCAGTTTCCACCTGGCAAATGAATGAATAATTCATGAATAATTATTCCTTTTGCCATTCTATGACTGTGCTGAATTCAGTCTCCCTTATATTTTACCTTTATTCAGTGTCTCCCCTTGCTGCCCTCATTCTCTTTTACCCTCACCCTCCCCTTTCTGTACTATGTCTCCTGCTTCTGTTCTAGTCTCATCAACCTGTTATCTTCATGAGTCTTTGCTAGGGACATAAATAAAAGACAAAATTTCCTGGTTTTGAGTCTGATAGAATGTCCAATCATTCTGTCATGGAGTTCAGGTGCAAAAGGGTATACAAATGAGATTTTAAGAAAAATTTGTAAAGAGAAGTCTTCTTTCAAAGAACTGTGATCCATGTCCTCTAAATTACCATGTGTATGGTCTGGGGCTGCTGAAGCAACAGTGACTCTGGTTGTAAATGGGAATAGTCAGCCTCCTTACAGATGCCAATTACTGCATTGATAACATCAAATCAGGGTGTTACTTGCAGGGTGGCCTGAGAGTAATGCTGAACTGAAAAACCAGTAGGACAGAACACTGCAAAACTTTCAAACTTGTGTGGTTTTCATTCACTGATAATATGGTTTATCTAGTAAAGGAGGAGGGGGAACACAAACTGCCATTAATTTCTCCTTTTAAGAACATTTTTCAAGTTAATTCCAAATATTTGTGGTTTGAAATCAGTAAAAACTAGGAAGTCATGACACCTTTACATAAACCTTTTTTTCAGTCAAACCAGTCAAAATTTACTTGAAACTGAAAATTGAATTATACTTCTTCACATAATTTTTAAAACATTTTGAAAGTCTGTGTTAGATTTATTTTGAAAGAAAAATGAACACCTTCGGTTTTACAGTTTTTCCATCTCATGATGGAAAGGCTAGTCCAGGTTACAAAATGAACAAGCTTTATGGTTTGATTAATTTATATTTCCTTGTGATGACCCTAAAAACCTGCCACACTATTCATAATATTCGATGAGAACTGTGTGTCTGAATTAATTGGATCTTGTTTATCAGATTACCTTGATAAATCATCCTGCACTTTACCTTATCATCAGGAGCTTATAATCACATCTACAGGTAAAAATTAAAACCATAATTTTCAAGTTGTTCATCAAAAATACACTATATGTTTGCCAAAACAGTTGTTAGTGTTTGGTTTAATCAGCTGCATTTGTCTGTCTAGTTTATGTACATCCATAAGTCAAAANCAAAACAGTTGTCAGTGTTTGGTTTAATCAATTTAATTTAATTTAATTTAATTTAATTTAAGTTGCATTTGTCTGTCTAGTTTACGTACATCCATAATTCAAAGACACTTTCTACTGCCTTAAAGGAAAACTGTACATGACCTAATGAATTCTTTTGATGATATTCAGAGAAGAAATCTGCACCACTGAACTGAGCCCGTAGCAGGTATGGTACATGGCATTTCAACAGAGAATTACCAACAGCTCCCATTAATGCAGTAACATCCAGCTTCTCCTACAAGCTAGCCTAAAACAAATGCCTGGATTCTGCTTCTTTCATATGCCTCCCTGGTACACACAGCCCTGTCCAAGAATGTGTGAAAAGTGGCATGTTGGATCTCAGTCACAAAAGGCCCTCCACACTTGTGCTGGAACACCTCACTAAAGATGGGGTTTCATTTCTAACACTCATTCTCCCCAGAAAATCCTGCTGTCATATTTCAAGTCTGGTTTATATCAATGTAGTCATAATCAAAATTATTGCTTGAATCTGAGAGTTTAAAGCATTTGTTATATATAGCTGTTGGTGCACGACTGCATGAAAGCTGAATTCTTCATGCTATATTTCAGGTAGAGAATCTAAAAACCTATTTCAGGAACAGTCCTAATGCCAACACACACATAATAAAATCTTTCTACTTACTGCTAACAACAGTGGTTTTAGAGAGCAATCTTTCACTAAATTATTGAATAAAAATATTTTTGGCTTCAGTGATCATGGTGATTCCACTTCCTAAATAAAAATGTCCTTCTCTGGACTTAAATAGTATGGAGAGAGTGAAAACAGTTTCTGAATTCCCATCCCCTAGTGTGCTGCTGGCTAGGTAAAAGACCAGACAAGACCATGTAGGAACTGGTAAGGAGGAGGTCCACCCTAGAAATATGATCACACTTGAAATAAATTAATTCTAAACAATCAATCCCTAGCAAAATACCACAAATGCAAACTATGGGAAAAAGTTGGGTTTTTTCCCAAAATCCTTCATAAAAGTAAGTGGCAAGTACCTCTTGGTGTATAAATAACCGTTTGCATGTTTAGAAATCTTTATGAGCATGTACAAAAACTGGTAGCCAAGTCAAGCTTACAGAAGAGAACAGTGTACTGAGCAGCTGATGGGTCCAAGGACTTGCCTAAATCCTTGTTTCCTCCCTGAAGTGCAGCCTTCTGTTTACACTGGTTGCTTGGTATTCCTGTTCAGTGGATAGACACAGTCATCTTCACATGGCAACGTGTCCTGTCATGAGACAGAAGCCAAGATTCCGCACGCTGTGCTATCCTGGGGCAGGCTTGTCTCTGCATACACAGCAGGCAGAGCCCAGGCAGCCATCTAAGAGTGCCTGCCTTAGCTTTTAGTTAGTTCAAGTTTAATGAGATGAACCTCAACCCTATTCACAAGTTTGCAAGACTCCAAAAGAACAAAATCTTGCTGAATTGTTTGTTTAAAGTCTAATTTGAACCCTTTACTACCAATATCTTGTTCTGTACTTGACTTTCAAACTGTAAACTTCACCATGCATGTCAATCAGACAAGAATATGACTTTAAGACCACTGCAGCTGATGTTAATCAGATATTTTATGAGTGAATGTTGGATATTTGACTAGTACAGGGAATAAAACACATGGCATGGCACAAAAGAGAAACTGTAATACTCAGCTTAAAGGTTTGTTGGAAGTTTGAAATTCTTCTCAGGTTCATAAAATTTTTCAAGCTAACATGAACAAGGGATGGCTCAGGATTAAGAAACACATAGCCAGTGCTGTAAGAAGAAACAAAACACTGCACAACATAGAAGATCATATGGTATGCACCACTCCTTTTGAATAAGAGTTCTATTTAGCTTCAGGTTTGAAGAGTTTATTATTGTTAATATCAATGTCTGACAACAAAGAGAAAAAGCACACTCCCAAACAAAATTTTCCCATCCCTATCTCCTCTAAGAGGAAGATTCAGAGAAGCAAAAATTAAAATATAAATCAAGAATTATTTGGACTTTATTTTCATAGAAATGCTAAGAAAAAATTCTGCTGATATTATCTCAAAGACAATTCATAACATTTTTGTCCTACCCATGAAGCTAAGTTTGTTTTAAGCTGAAGTAGCAGCTATAAAGAGACAAAAAAAACCCATAAATGTACGTTTTACTTGTATCTGTCATAAGAACACTGCAAAGACAAAAAACTATTGTAATAATCTTATAGTGATCACAAATCAAACTAAAGGTAAAAGAAAAAATATGTGAATTTTTTTCCTCTTTCCACTTAATTTTCAGTATCATTTTACCCAGGACACAGCCAACAACAAGTTATCTATCTCTTCTGGCCCATCAGTGTTTTGTGCAGCCATCCTTTTGGTCTCTGAGGAAAAAGAGGTTTAACTAATTTTCCATACCTGGATAAATCTGCGATAACCTAGTTGAGAATGGGAGTTGCCTAGCACTATTTTCACTATAGTCTGAGAAACTATATCCAGTTCCAGATTTCATACTGAAGAAACAGAAAATTATTTAGTGTTTTTCTGTATCGCTCAGGTCCAAACTGTACCACTGATCTGAGTCAACCTCACATCCAGGATGCATGGAATGAACATTACTGGAGTACAAGATGGACAATTCCATGCTCTGATCTAATTCTAATCTATTTTAACAACATTCATTACCATTTTCTTGATGGTAAATAACTACACTTTTTATTAACATAGTTACACATGAAAACTTCATACAAAAATTTCCAGATGCTAACTGTGTATTCTGCATAAGGGACAAGGTTTACAGAAAAACAACACTGAAGTTCAAAGTTACAAGTACTGTTTTTCACATTATTTGTGTTTTCAAAAAGATGTCTTATAGTCTATTTTGTTATGCTCTCTGGCATACAGTCCTAATTTTGATACGTAACACAATTATGGAACCTCACTAATGCATTTAATAAGGTAAAGAGATTTAATATTTCCAAACTTTGTATTTTATTGTTTTCCCAACTTTTTCAAATAAAAGCTGAGTTTGTATAATGAAAAGCTGCTTTGTATAATTTTAACTGCATGCATAATTAGCCTTTGCTCAATTCTACATGAAGTTTGCTTATAGGAAGTCTTCTGCAAGCAAAGTCTGAAGAAACTAAAGATTTGTGTGCACCTAAATAAAGGAATTAGTCATTGTATTAACACCAGTGTCTTCTTTATGGTGTTTAAAGAATGCAATGTTAGAGAGATTCCCTATCTCACTTATTGTAGGCAGTGAGGCCACCTAATCCCTTTCAAAGGCTGATGAAGTTGTAGCCTAAGGCCATATTTCTGCTCCTGCTTTCTCAGCTTTTATTCCTACTGCAACAGGCACAGGAGTATAGTGAATGCATAACAAGTGGAATGAAATAAGCATCACTTATTTCAACTGGCCTCAAAAAAAGAACATAATCCAGAGTTCCTAGGGCTTAGGAGATGCATTTACTTCTGTAAAATGCACTCTCATGAAAAAATTTACATTGAAATGTGACTTTGCATTAAAATTTTTGCTCTGTAAGATGGCTATTTTGCTCTGATTTGCTGCATCCCACTCGCCTTCCAGCACAAACATGGACACTGCAAGTAAAAATATTTTTTCCAGTTGCTAGGATGGCAAAGAGTACAGGAACTGAAAACTCAGGCTATTGCAGACATACTGTGACTAGCATGATGAAAAGACTCATTTCCTTTTTCCAAAATTTTTTACCTCGTGCTTAAGAGTTCAGTTGTGGTCACTGAACACAAGACCTTGCAGTTTTGAAAAGGTTGTTATGATAAAACCTGCATCAAGACATACATTAATGAAGAACATGTAACAAGGACAAAGTATCAGTACAAATTAAATACAAATGATGATGTAAAGAATAGGAAGATTTGTCTCTGACAAAAATCCATTCTGTCCTTTCTAAACATGCAGCAGCCAGTCTTCCAGCTCTCTCAAATTAGCAAGATCTCATATAATCCTTCAGGAATGCAAGAAGCTCTCTTCTTTAGCTCATATTCTTCTACAGAGGGAGAATCTCATGGAAGCACCAGTAATTTTTACATTCAGATTATTGTTTTACATTAAAGATAGCATTTATTTAAGACCCATCTGTTGATATAATAATTTACAGCTGAGGTTATACCACGAGGCACAATAAAGTTCATTCTAAGACAAAACTCCTGATCTTTTAAGGGTTTTGAAAGTTTCTGCCCCAAATATCAGTCTGTGTCTGCTGGTATCACCTGGATGAGAGGAAACACTTGAGGTAAGACACTTTGTCCTATTTACAGACCAATGCTGGGGGAATTCAGGCTAATTTTTTGAGGAATTCAACAATGTACCAATGAAAAAATACATGTCTATAAGCATTTAGAAGGAAAAAAATAATGTTAATATTTCTGTCACATATACTATTTACCACAATTGTCTAAGCGCAATTTTGTCTCCTCAAAAATCACCCTAGACTTCTGACATATCTATGCAGTTTCTTTTTAATTAATTCTTTTTAATTAATCACTACAGAAGTGATTAATCTGAAAAGATATGAAGTGGGGATAATGCCTTCACAAGATCTGTTGTACAGATTTTGTTACAGTGTTTTACCCCTACACTCTGCTCTCCCCAGGAATCTGCTCGTACCGCATTAGAGATGCTGGAAAGCAGATCCTGCTGAGGGTGATCAAGCAGAGCTATTTCTACAGTTTTGCCTCTGATGTTTCCCCTACCTTAGTCTATGTGAGATTTTTCTTGTCTTTATGGCAAATATAGCCCTTCAAGTAAACAAAAAATTTGCTGCCGTGGACTTAACCTGAGTTTTTTTATGCCTCATGTTAATCAAATATCTGCAAAGTTATTGTGCTCCTGAATTTCCACAGTGCTTCTCTTTGGGGTAGTCATGTTCTGAAATCAGGCTTTGCATTATCTTCCTGCTTACTCTTCAAGTTTCAAGCAAGTTTCTTCATTTTTCTAGCAGGGCTTGCTTGTCTGTTTGTCCTCTTTTTAAATTTTTGCCAGTATTATTTCTGTTTATTGGATTTTTATTCAAATAAAATTTTTAAATACCTGAGATTACAGAATCTCTTGGCTGAGACAAAGCCTAGCACCAGCTCAAAAGAAATAGCCAAAAACATTAAAAAGGGATGGGTAAATATATCCAGGCTCGAAAAAATATGATTTTTATTACACTCTTGCCTTTTCATTACATGTCCTATCTCATTCTTATTACATATCCTGTCACATTAAATAATGACTCTGAGCAGTCACTCCTACTACCTCCAAAACAAATGTGTTCCTCACTTTTGTTTCGTTAAGCCAGAGCAAAGATCCATCAGGATGTATTATATCAGGAGGCTTTATGTACCAGCTATTACTTTCAAATTTTGTCTTTTCTCAGGATTTTGTTACACTTGGTTCCAAATGAGCTCCACAAGAAGATTGTGGCCTTTTGGGAGCTTAGTGGGTTTTTTGTTGCAGCAAACATTATAAAGGAACCCAGAAAAATTTCCAAATACTTATATGCGTATTAAACATGGGGTTTTGTCATTCAGGAAAAAAAAAAAAGCAAGCTACATAAAACAGGCAAAATTCTAATAAAAGAAGTAATTTTTAAACTAAAAAAAAAATAAAACATGCTTTCTGTGGAAGGCTTTCGTTTTCCTAATATATTACGGTGATACTTTGTGTAATTCATAATGTAAATGTTTGTGTTTCACATCAGCAACATTGGTGTGAAACATGTAGTGAAAAGAAAATGCTTAGTTTTTCAAAGTCCTTCTCTTGACAGCTTTTGTAAGCAAAACCATAATTTTTTTTCTTATATGTACAACACCACTGACTATCCCCATATAAAAACAATCTGTGTAATTCTTAACAGAATAAACTTTGAGTTTCATTATATTTTTTTTACCTTCAAAATTATATAAACCATAAATATAGCCAGTCTCTTTCAGAGTCTGATAAAACTCTGAAATTCCTCCTCACATTTGTTTCTTTCTCTCTTTCTTCTGATATGTTGGAGATCTTCTCAGCATGAGATATGTAAGAGGAATGGAAGGAGAAGCACCCCAATTTGCAAACAGCAGATGTTTCTTATCCTCAGAACCATAAAATTTCAATTGGAGAAATGTGGTGACAAACACATTTCCTATTCATTCTGACAGCAGTATTTCTAATATTTCACAAGTTGCAAAATAAAAATAATATCTCAGCACTGGATAAAGCATCAGCAAATATGGCCTGTGCTCCCAAGAGGTGTTCTCTCTTAATTGTGTTGTATCTTAAAAGAAAATACAGAAATCATATGGGATTAAAACATTTTCCTGGAAACAGTCATATCAGAAGAGCAGAGCAGTTGTGGAGACATATTATCAGGAGTAGACAGTGGAACATTGCACCACTTTCAACCACACTTTTCAACAAGACCCACAGACTGATGGGGGATAACTGGCTCACTTCCTCTAATGTCTTTTTTTTCTTCATGGGTCTTTCCTGTTAAGGCTGGTGTTAAGAAACAACATGGTTTTCATAATCAATAAAAAGGGGGTGAAAGGCAGGTTTATATTTTTCTTCCAGATGCAGACAGTACCACCACAAAGATACCCCAGCTAGTTATCTCTACCTAAATAAACAACTTCCTGTTCTATGTTAAACCAGACAAGACTGAAGACACTTTGTACTAATAAAAAGCACAATATTCAAGAAGGTTGCCAAGAAACCTCATTTTCCATCTTAAAGCATCAATAGGTTATTGCCATTGCAGAGAATGTGATTGCTTTAAACTGGATACCATAAAAAGCCCACAGATCCATCTCATGAGATCATTTTAGAAGACAATATTTTTTTCTGTCCAAGCAGAATACAAAATGAAACTTGAAATTTCATTAGCACTGACCATGAAATATATCCTATGTCATAAGTACCTACTCATCTTCAGAAAGATTCAAGATTTATTCAGTCTTACAAGAAGGGTAAATTCATCTATCTTTTCTTTCTTAGACTCATTAAAAAAAGGAAGTAAAAACTAATTCATTTTACTGAAGTAAGACAAATTGACTTCAAATAATAGAACAAACTTCTTTTAGGAATGACCTGAGAAAATTACATGGTGATGTGAAAATATTTGTTTAACCTTCTTTGAATCTGTTTTCTCTTAACCTCTAAACCATACCAGCAGACTCTGCATGGCATTCCCATCAGAAAATCAACATGTTTTCTTTAAGAGACAAAGGAATGTGACACAAATATGCAAATAACGGAAGGCTAAACATGGCTTGGTATATTATTTTAATAACAAGACATTCCAGTGATGAGAAGGAAGAAACAATGACTAATTGATAGTGCTATTTTCATTTGCGGTGCTCAACAAAGGAGTTGAGATGTGGACAAGAAGCAATAGTCAAAGCACAGAAGAAAACAGGAAATTTGACCAAGAAAATAAGCAAAAGAGGTGGCTCTGGAATTCAGATCTTCTAGGAGAAGGGTTTATGCATAGGCAAGGAGAGCATCTGTTCTTTGAAAATACCACAGATCCATCAGTTACAAATTTTATTATGCATTGTTTATTGACATTTTTTTTCCTCTGCTTTATGTCTTGGAAGTCAGTACTAGTGGGCAAACCAGAGTATTTAAAATAGAAGTACTCCAAGAACACCAATGACAAACTTAGGAAAGGGAATGCGGTTTGTAGAAAGAGGACATTAGATCTGTGTGCAACAGAATTTTAATCTTCAGTAACACTGAAGACATAGTTCTTCAATTTCTTTTTTCTTTTAATTAAAGTCAAAGCCAGTGTTTCTTTGATTTAGGTACTAAATGCTCAGATATGCCCCAGAAAGGAATCCTGATGTCTATTTAACAGTATTACTTGCCTCTCAGACCAGCTAATTTTTTTTTATCATGGTGAGATGACTTCCTCCCAGGTTAAACCTCTTGTCTTGCTCATCTTCAGGAAAGCTTTGTTTTATGGAATAAATGAGTGGGTGACTCTGCAGTCTAACTTTAGGTATCTCTCTAATAGAGCTCTAGGAAGCCTGAAAAGTTAGTTCTGATCACAACCAACACTTACTTTCTGCTCTATTATTAAGCTAAATAAAGCACTTCAAATACGACATATAGCTTCTTCTCAACCTGAAGAACTTCAATAATTTTCCACCAGGTATTCTAGAAATAGTCTTCTCTGCTCATATTAAATCCAGTCAAACACACACAAGTGCCATGGTGACAAAGATCTTCAGTTTAACAGGGACATCAGTGTGCTGGGCAGTACTCTGTTTGTCTCCAAATGATGTTTAGAAGAAGGATTAGTGTTCTGAAATGAAAGTAATTGTGCAAGAAGTTAAAGAGTATTAGTTCATTGGGTGCTTGTTCAATGTTTTACAACTTGGGCTCCCAGCATCTACAGGAAAGTAAGATTTCTTCATTGTATTATCTCTAACAAATTGCACTTTAAATTATGTTTCACAGAATCTGAACACCTTTCACACTGAGGTGATAACAAATCAGCACCTCCTGGTGCAAAATGACTGACATGGAAGTACGGTGTAATGGAGCTTCAGGAAAGGGAGAAGGAACTGGTGAAGCGAGATGCTGGTGAAGTCACTGTGAAAGGGAAGAAAATCAACAGTAAGGTGAGTAGGTGAGCAGGAGATGGGAAAGGAAAAAGAGACAAAAGCTCAGCGAATATGCTGCAGCCACCATAGACATAAAGTAACTGGTAAATGAAATAAGGTTAAGCTAGTTGAATGATGTGCATCTTACAGTCTGATGCAATAACAAGCATGTTGTGAACTAGTTTATCAAACGTAGTTTCAGGAAATGGTTTTAAAATTTAAATCATAAATTCAAATATAATCCAAAATATCCAGGATTAATGCCAAG
Source organism: Urocynchramus pylzowi (assembly GCA_013397555.1). NCBI lineage: Eukaryota > Metazoa > Chordata > Aves > Passeriformes > Fringillidae > Urocynchramus > Urocynchramus pylzowi. The sequence goes on along the minus strand of VZRH01001120.1, from coordinate 57,564 downwards.
AAGGAGATTATTTTCTACTAGGTGTCTAAAATCCAGACAGGAAGTCAAAATATCTTCCAGAAGACTTCCAGGCTGAAAGGCAAAGTGCCAGCATGAAAATCAGGTCAATACTGGTTTTTCACACAGCTCCTCATCAGTCCCACTTCCACTCCTCCCTCTGATGTGCTCATATCTTTCCAGAAAGGAATACAATTTCAAAATCCAGTGTAAAACTGCAAGTAAACAAATACCTGGTTTTGTACTGAACACTAACTAGATCACATACCATTGATATGGTATTAGTTGTCTTTAGAGTCCCACTGTTAAAATACTCCATTTAGATAAAATATAAGCATAAACAAGCAGAGTAACTCAAGAACATTGTTAAAAAAGGAGATAATGTTTGTATGCAGTTTGAAAAAATTAATATTTAGAATTCCAGACTAGATTCCCAGCTAAGATAGGTAGAAACAGTAGAGGTTTTAGTTCCAGAAAACTGCTAGTATGTCTCAGGTCTTTCCTGAGGCAACACCTGCTTCCACGATGCTATTCCCCCATCCTTCTCACTCCCCTACCCTAGAGAGATCATGGACTTTCTGCCACCCAGAGCAATCAAGGACCAGCCAGATCCAATTCAGCCCTCTGTTAAAATTGAAGGTTTGTGTGGAAGGGTGTACTGATAAGAGAATTAAGGTCAACTGGCCAAGATGACTGGTGCCTTGGATCAGTAGTAGCTGAGAGAGGTTATCCCATCAGGGTAGGAGGCAGTCACAGGAGGGGTTTTACGCTCTGGTGCCTGACTTTGTCCTTGTGGGTTACTGTGTGGGACTGGTGACATTGACACTGGCACAAGTGGAAAGACAGTGACACTGAGCAGCATCAAAATGGATTTCTCAGTCTTTTTGCCTGTGCTGGAAGCCTGGCAAGGCTACTGGCTGCAGCAGCAACTGCCAGTAGGCAGACAGGAGTGCATATAGCAGTCTTGGAATAGCAAAAGCATCTGTCTCCCTTCACACTTGATTATCTTTTACCCTTCTTCACCATCCACTAAGCAGGAAGTTCTCAGCCGAAACATGATGGTAGAATATAAATTTTGTTTCCAGTGCTGAGGAGGTCAGAGCTGCTCTGAGCTGCTCTGCTGGCAGGACAGCTTTTCTGTGGGACTGCCTGGTGACTACAGGCCAAATGATGCTATCTCTTTTATTGCATTTGCCAAACACAAAGTGAAAACTAAGAAAATTCTTTTTTAAGGGGATTTACTGCAATTATAACACCACAATGAGTTTGGTTGGGAAATTATATTTAATACTGCAGAAGGGCTTTAAACTCTGTAAAACCATGGTAATAATGGAAACAATGAAGGCTTTGAGCAATGTAGTCTCGTGGAAGGTGTTCCTGCCCCTGGCAGGTTGGAACTAGGTGATCCTTAAAGTCCTTTCCAACCCAAACCATTCTGATTCTATAATATTCCAATTCTCTTTGGAACTGAAACTTACTCCCAAACAGTCTCAGAGTTCAGCCATAGTGACCTTGACTTGGATAGGTCATTCCCAGCAGGACTCCTGTAAAGTATGTGACTTCTAGGTGTCTGTTTCAAATTTATTTTTATTTTCTGAGTAGTCTGAGACAGTGTCTTTTCATATTAAAATTGCAGCTAAAGCAGGTTTTACCTATATTTAGACTTCTATTTCTGACAGCTTAACCCCCTGCAGTTCTGGAGGTTTTTTGAACTGGTTTACTTTGGAGGACTGAGAAAAAGTAACCTCTCTGAAATCAGGAAATGATCATCAGAAATTGTTACAGGAAGCATATTTATAAAACTATTTCCTCTTAATTAACAACAAAAAAAAAACCACCCAAAACCAAAAGAGCACAATCTAAATATTAATTACTTTATCCTGTAAAAATTGATCCAAATATACAAATTTCCACTGTCTTTTCTTGTAACTTTGTATCTCATCGTGCAACTATTTGAAGGNCTCCTTATTAAAAACAAAAAAAAAAAAACCACCCAAAACCAAAAGAGCACAATCTAAATATTAATTACTTTATCCTGTAAAAATTGATCCAAATATACAAATTTCCACTGTCTTTTCTTGTAACTTTGTATCTCATCGTGCAACTATTTGAAGGCAGTTCTTTTTAATTTTATCTTTGCATAAAACCACACATTATTTTATACAGCATGAAAAGCACTCTTCAAAAGATTGTCTTATATCTGCAAATTTGAACACTGAAATTTTTTAATTACTGAAGCAAATTTTACTCAATCATCCTTAATTTATTACTGTCATATATGTATGCAGTGTTTTCTGTCTAGTCCCCATTACCAACAACTTGCCCAAAGTCTCCTAAAAGCTTTGCACCTGGAAGTTTGTGAGAGGAAGCCAGCGGGATCAAGAAGCCACTGTGAAGATGGAAGCAATGGAGGGAATCCTTTGCCTGGTCATCTGGAAGTCAGCACATGGACAACGTTGCCCTGAAAAAAGTTGTGGTGGTTGAGGCAAAAAGATGTTTCTAATTCATAGTGTCCCTTTCAGATCTCATTAGATCCTACACATTTGTGATGCCTGTTGTAATCTAAGAGCTGCTTCCTTAAAGAAGGGTAGAAACAACATGGACCTTTTTACAAGTTGAGCACATCTTATATTGTCAATGGCTTATCTTTGGATTTGTGTGTGGCTGTGAAGGCAAACTGATTAGAAACAGTCCTTTGGTCTGTTTGCTGAGACACACACTGTCCTAGACACACAGCCTTCAAGACAGACTGGAATTAGGAATTATGGTCCTTTACAGGGCACATCTCTTTCCTGAATCTGCTTGCTTGCTTGAAGCAAATCTATATCACCATGTTGAAGGCTTTTAAATAAATATTCAGAGATAATTTTAATTGCCAATAATGCAGAGTAATAAGATCTATTAAATCCCAGGATGTTCCAGAATATGTTTCCATCTTCCTAGTGAGCAGAGTAGAAAGAGTGCTTCCAAGAATTAGGCCCCATCCTGTCCCACATATTAATGCAGTGTTCCAGAATTAAACAAATGGGTTTTTTTAGAAGATATATTGTACCATCCCAAATTTAGACTTTCAGTCTATGTTTTCAGAGCTAGTATATTAGTTTTTTCTAGATGAACTAAGAAACACCAAGCACATCTTTTTTCTCCTTCCCTCAATTTCCCTGCTTCTGGCTGGAAATAGAAGCCCAGACCAAGTCTTTCTACAAAGCACTGCCTGAAGATGCAGAAGATGACAGGCCATGCAGCTCAGCCCCTATGGTTTAGCAGGTTAAGTATCTCTTTCTTGATTATTAATTATGAAAGCCATAAATAAATAGTAAGAAATAAAGAAAGAGTTTCTGAACCAGTTGTTTAGTCCCTGAAAATAAGTCCAGCATTCAGCTAGCATGCTATGTTTAGTAGGAGCCCCTAATGCACACATTTTCTCCATTGGGCTTAGGAAGACCCTGGAATTTTAAATGTTGGTGCACAGCTTGCCACAATCACTAACATGCCAGAAGCAATTAGAGGATCTCTTAATAAAAGGAAAAGAAAAAAAACCAAGAATGTTGTCAGGTTCTGACCATGTCAGTAACCCCAACTATTCTTTTCTTTGTGTTAGAGCAGTTTTTTCCATTCTTTCCTCACCTGTTTCTAACACAGGCCACAATCCAGATTTTTCCTAAGGAGCATCCAGTCTAGCCTTTTTCTATAAAATCTGGCTGTAATTTATTTATTCCTCTCCTAAGTCCTCATTTCCTCCCTTTTCCCACTACTGCATTGTGCAAAAGATGATGTAACATGTCTATTCTTAACCTCAGCTATGTCTGTGACACAGTTCTTTTTTCATGCTAGGGGACTAAGCTATGTACATTAGCTTTTTCCAGACATAAGTCTATTTCCTTTCCTTCTTCTGCCCCTCTGTATTTTCTCAGAAACTAGGAATGTGACCTAAAATTCTTTTTCTTTTTTCTTGTCCTTACTGAACTGTTGCCACATTAAACTATTTGGTATTATAGGTCTTACAGTAAGCCACAGGATCTCACTGAGAAACAGCTTTGTTCAGTACAAATGCAGCTCTTTCTCCAAGAGGCTTTAACTGCTGAATAGACAAGAGACAGGGGGCAAGAAAAAGGACAGAACATGCAGAAGACTGAGCTCAGTGATGGTGTGCAAAAGACTGTTAGCTCCTTGTCTTTGATAAATCCAGATGTGTCCTCATTAGAAGGGGAATTGGTCACAAGAAAAAGGAAGACAAGACAAGATAAGACAAGACAAGGCAAAGATGAGGCAAGGCAAGATGAGGAAGATATCTTCAGGTGAAAAGTGTATGCTGGGGATTTTATTCCAAGGAATTTGACAGGATTATGCAGATACTGATTCTGGGAATAGGTACAACAGTCCCTTTCAAGACTAAAAATAACTTCTGAGCTGCAGTTTGCAGTTTCAGACATGTATGCTGCTTATGCTGCTTCCATGCTGATGTAATGGTGGTAATCTTTTCTCAACAAGGATTTGATCCATGAGGGATACAAAGTTCAGCTGAATTTTACATTAGAAACTTGGCATGCTTATAAATTGCAGTCTGCCTTCTAGCAGCAGTGCTGGTGTCCAGCACGGGGTGGTAACAGAAGTGGTTTAGGAGATGATAATGGCTGCAAAGGGGTTGTGAAGTAGCCATAACAGCACTGTTTGCTGGTAAATCAAGCATACTGGTCTCACACACTTACTGAAGTTTCTGCAGGTATTCCTGTGCACTGCTATAAATCTTCAACAAATTACCAAACCAAAATCATCAACTGACTTTACAAAAGTGCATAACAAATTGCTATTGAAACATTCATGACTGACTGCAAATCAGCATTACCTGTTTTCTTTCTTCTCCAAGGTTCCCTCCAAATGCCTGAGCACTCCTGGCATGTGGACATCTCAGAGCATCTAAATGAAGGGAAAAACACAGATTCCTTCCTGAGCCAAGCACAGCCCTCCCTTCTTGGTTACAGACACGAGAGAAGTGCAGAAGGACATGCTTCTTAAAAGGATATGATCAGTCCCATGAAAACAATGCTACTTGTAGCCAATCATAGTTTCAGGTTCTTTGCTGAACCAAGTGCTAAGCCAAGGATTTGTCAGTTCAAATATCTAAGCTGATCTCCAATGCCACAGTGTCTCAGGAAATAAGAAATTACTTTTCAGCAAAGACAATGATTGACCACAAAAAGTCAAATTTTAAGTGTAGTCAAGAGAGTGAAATAAAGCAACCCACAGAAGAAAGCGACCTGGTATAGATGAAGTTAAAACAAGTTTTGAACTCATATATGAACAAAAACATAATTTCATTTTTAATAAAGCTCTACTTTGATACTCTATTTGTAATACAAAATTCACTGATCTCTTATAAAATTGCTATAACTTTTAGAGTGAAATGCTATTTTTGCTAGTTTGTAACTTTCTGTGCCAAAATCAAACTATGTAATCAATAAAGCAGAAGTCCTCTCAACAGCAAATAAACAAAAATAAGTAAAAAAAAAATTAATCAAATAAATAAAAGCAACAATGACAATTAAATGAGCAATCTGAAGCCATTCCAATTATTAATCATACTAACATTTTACCAAATACAAATGTTTAAAGAGTAGGCCCATTTTATAAAGGGACCCAACTGCCAAAGCTGACGACAGAAATGAAACAAATAAAGTTGGAACGGACTAGTGTGCATTTAATCTTTCCAAGAGAAAAATCATCTAATGTACAGTTGGCATTTCCCCAGCCATGAAGTATCTATGCCTTCCTCAGGCCAATAGAGTAATTTTCCCAACAATAAATACAGTATCTAAGTAAACATGTACTTATAAACTGAACCTTCAACTTCAGTGTTTCATTAGCATTATCAGGACAGTTCAAGATGACTGTGATTAATATGGAATAGTTTAACTCAGCCAGTATAACAAGACTGGGGTCTGCTGTTGGGAATACATGGAAAGAAGATGAGGCAAAAGTTGAATCATCCACGACAGTTCTGTGAGGTTTACCCTGTAGACAAATATACTCCAACATAACATACCTGTCTGTTTGCCACAAGCCAGACAATGAAAACATAAACAGTGCATGGAACTAAAGAAGGAATAGGGGATATATTTTTTAATTTATGTATGGATTTGAAAACAAAGTCCCTCAAGATTAAACCATCAGTTCTGTTGGGATTTCAGTGCCTGAACATAGCTTCCTGGAGGACATTCTCCACAAATTTTTACAGGGTTAAGCTGACTGGTCTACAGGCCCTGATTTCTCCTTCTTTGAGGACGATTTACCCATGTTGAAAGGAGGGTGCAATGCTTTCCTTGTTGTTCCTCTGTGGCAATGGAGTGCATCTTTGTAAGTAGCTCAGCCAGTTCACCATGCTGCACTCCACGTGGTTCCATGGACTTACACATGTTCAGTTTATTCTAGCTGTGCCAGCACTAGTCACCTTTACCATGGGAGCTGTTTCTCTCCCCCCAGATTTGCTGCCAGGCACAGAGGTCTGGCAGGTCCAAGATTAGCTCCAGCATCTATTATTCATTCTTGTAGCTGTGTTGCCCTTCCAGTCCCCAGTGGAAGAGCAGCCTTTGTCAGTGTATATAAATAACATGTCTTCCTGTCTAAGAGTCATAGGATTCTCTTTTCCCTTTGTCCACTATATATCTTCTCTCTCTCCTACTGTGTCTTTAGATTATGGGAACTGTTCTGCCAAAAGATCTAGTTTGTGTTAGGTGTGATACATCAGTATCACCTTCAGTGTCAGTAACTGGAAAGCTATTCAAAACACAGCAAATACCTCACAGTGGGGATGTCTCATGCATTGTTGCTAGACAGTCATTTGTTTTGAATGTTAGATTCTGACCCATTTAAATTCATATTCAGGTGTTCAAGTAGCATCTTGTATTTCTTCTCTAAGTAGTACTTTGCCTACTCCTTTTTAAGAAGTTAATTTTCAGTTCTTTTGAGAATAAAATTTGTACTTCAATATGGAAAACCAAGGGGAAAATCCATAGTTATTTCATGCATAAATTAAATAAAATGTTTTCTTTTTAATAATCATTAATAATTTTCTGGCTCTCATAACACAGCAGAAAACTATCTGTAACTAGATGTAAGGTTGTCTGTGATCATCTAAGGACTAAGGATGTCAAACTGCCCATTCTGAAAAAGTGAAGACATACGAAGGCCATTATGCGAGTCTCAGGACATTATTATAATAACACATATCTGAAAAATTATTTTTAAAAAAATTGCAATCTCCATTATACTCCAAATCAAATTTTACTTCAGTTGGAAGTGAAAAAAAACCCCAACCAAACAAACAAAAAACAAACAAACAAAAAATAAAACCCAAAGAAAAACAAACAAAAAGAGTTTACATTTCTACTAGCCATATTGTGTGTGGTTACACACCTGAATGTTCATGTTCTTCATGATCTTCATGTGTGCACACTTACAGTGAACACCTGGCTGTAAAGAGACAAACTTTTACCATAACTTCCTTCATATTTGTCATGCAATGAGAAGCACTATTAATGCTTACAATCAGTTTAATGAGTCAGGAGTTATAAAAAGCACAGTTTTTTGCCTACACCTCCATTGAACCTGCTGAAATTCAGAGCTCCCTCCTTCATATTGGAAAATGTCCTGGAATGAACTAACAGACTGATGCAAGTTCTATAATTAAAGCAGTTTTGTTGTTTTAGAGTATCTTTACTTACTTATAAGTAAGTAAAGATACTCTAAAGCAAAGAGAGTAAAGTGAGACTGTAGAAGCCTGACATTTTAGAAGCTATCTGTGGTAAGTTTTTTGAATCATAAATTCAACATCTTACCAGTGTCATCATCCAAATTTGAAAATGACCTGTGTTAACACCTGGAAAAGAAACTGGGCAGGAATCTGAGATAAAAAGGGCAATATCTACTACAAATAAAAAATTTTTTTAGGTGAGTGGAGAGAAAAAATTATAATTTGGGTAGGGTGGTATCATTTGCCATCAGAGGACACTGTATGAATGAGGTGTTTATTTTCTTTGCAGCAAAGATTAGCCAGAAAGGTTTTACAGCTATCCAAATAGAGAAGAACAATAATACTATTGTCCTTATAGGACATACACACTAAGATAGGTACACAAAATCTGTGACCTCATAACAGCCTAAGCACAGAAGGAAGACATCATTCTTTAATGTCCATACAGCAGCACTGGGAGTCTGGGCTGTGTCCATGGTGAGTGGTATGGAGATGTTCATGTGCAAGAAGAGCTACAGAGAAGTAGTGCTGCAAAGTGGCAAGGTGAATCTTACTGCATGACTATTGCAACTAATCCTGCATTTTGCCTTTAGAAAAATAGAACAATCAAGAGAGGATGAGGGAGAGGAAGAATTAATTCACATAATAAACATTGCAACCACAAAAGGATCCAAATACTGTACTATGAAAGTTTATGGACAGAAGTTTTGGTTAACGAAACTAAGAAGAGTACCTTTCTGTTGCAGTCTTAAACTTTCATGCTTAGTGAAAACTGTTCCTTAACCATAGCTGAGATGCAATAGCAGGAAAGCCAGTGTTGTCAAGAGTGACTTCAAGTCAAGGGGTCTTTGCTGGACATGTCAAGTAGCCAAGAGCAGGTAGTGTGAGATGACTCGATACCTGGGCACTCTTACTCCTGGATGAAGTGCAGCAATGACTTACCTAAAAAAGATGGCAGTGTTCTTAATTTAGTTAGATTTTAGTAATGAGAACAGAACACAGCACTAACCCATTATCAGCATACCAGAGTGTTGAAGTGGTCACTTTTAGCAATTGTGAAGCAACTGTTGATAACTGACAAAGCACATGTGTTTCATGAGGAGTGTTTAAAAAAAAACAGGAATGGTTCATGCATGTCCCATGGGGTAACCCATAAACCACAATTCAAACGACAGGAAAAAAGTTTATTCTGGGTAGGAGGCCAGTGTAGTTAAAAGGAGATTTTGAAAGCCTGTTGAAAGAGAATGAAAGCTAATTTTGAGAGGACTGGAGTACAGGTACATGTCCATCTAGATATCTCTGGCAAAAAAAAAAAAAAAAGAAACAAAACACAATGCAAGAATGCCTAACAGATATTTGACACTGTATGTGGAAAGAGGCATGAGGGTGTATGTATCCCAGATGCTGCTGCTGCTGTAACAGAAAGTTTGCCATGTGTAGCAAGGAAAGATGTAAAGGAACATCTGTTGAAATTATACATTTGCAAATCAACAGGCCCAGATAACTGACACCCAAGAGCTCCAAGAAAACCAGCTGGGAGCTTTCAGAGCCCTGTATGGGAAACTGAAGAAATTCCAAGTGATTGGATAACTACAGATGTAATTCCAAGATTTAAACAGAATAAAATGAATATTCCTGTGAATTGCAAATCAGTTAGCTTAACTTGTAGATGTGCTAGAACAAAGAAATTTAAATCGATGTTAATTTAAAATTAAATAGATTTGCAGATACATGCAAATAAAGATAAATCCTAGAATTTAAATAAGCCAATTTTATCCAAAGACAAAGGTCTTGTCAGAAATAAATTTGTGGTCTTTACTGACAGCAATACAAATCTGGTTTCCAAAAGAACTAGCACAGTATATTTGGAAGACGGTACATTCCAATGGTTTTCAGTCAGTACTTGCCTTATTACTTTATGACATTTTCAATATTGCATTATACACTAACAGCAGGATAAAAATTAAATTACTTGAAAACTGTCTTGTTGACAGAGCTCAACATACAATTTTAAAAGCTAATATGTAAAAGAGAAAGGATTAATACTATGAAAATTTCTTGGACCAGTGCTAGCAAGTATTTTTAGCTTATAAAATCTTTCTGGTAAAAATAAAAAATTTAGAAAAAAACTTCATGACAGTAAGTAATGAGAACAAGGAACTGAGATAAAGCATGCTAGATCATTTTCTGAAATTGTTAGAATGCAACCAGATGGGTTCAATAAAACTAAACAAAAATTACTACCTCTGGGAACATACCATGTGAACTATGGAGTGGGGTGCATTGATTTCAGAGCAGGAAACAATGATGTAAAGTCAGATGTGTGGGACACTGCATGGGAAGTGCTCAGTTCACCTCCTACCAATAAATCAGGATGGAGCAGTTTGCTGATTTGCTAATCATTCATAAATAACCAGTCACCAGTGACCTATATTTCAGTGTCAGTTATGCAGCACAAGCCTCATGTGGAGGTGTCCCTGCTCCAGCTGTGCCAGAGCCCGTGCTGCTGCCAGCACTCACTGAGGCAGCACTGTGGGCAGGTGCCCCATAGGCACCCCAAGGAGGGGTTCCCCCATGCCACCCCCATGCCACCACCCCTGTGCTGTGAGTCCTTGGCTGAGGGAAGGCTGTCTCTGCCCCACAGGCCACAGGCAGGACTGGGGATGCTGTGGGACAACGCTTGGTTATGTTCCCAGATGTGGAGGAGCATCACTGCTTCTCCTCCCACCCCAAAGGCCTCTGCCAACACCCCCTTCTAGGCTTTAATGTTCCTGTTTGGTTCATGATACCCCCATTTATTTTCAAAGTCACTAGAATTCACTACTCTCTCATTGGCTTGTTTTCATCCTGCTCTACAACATAATCAGTTTGCTGTGTTCCTGTCATTCTGGGTGTGCTGTTCCCTCTCAGTCTCAGGGTCCCATCACAGACACTGTTACCCTCCCCCCCCGCCCCATACTAGTCATTGTTATCAGGGCATTTTGACACAGATTTTGTCAGAAATTTCAAGAGTAGTGTAAAACTAGTGTAAAAGAACTGTAAAAGATATTTTGTCAGTTGTGCTTAAGGCAGCCGGATGGCAGATGTGGATTAAACATTGAAAGAGTTGTCCAAACATCTTAGCAAATGTACATTTGGTAGGAATTTTTGAGGGAAAATAAGCACAGTGCTTCAAAACAAATACTTTGTTTTCTGTCTGCATCAGGGAGGGCAGAGTTGGGAGAGTTGTCTAGGATAACCTAGCTTTACAATACAGCATTCCTGACTTTAGAGCCCAAAGTTTATTAATAAATTAAGCTCAGAGAGCTAGTAGCAATTGCATAAGACGACATATAAATGAGGAGAATTTTGATTAAAAAATTTTATCTCACAATACATCATCAGAAATTGATCACAGAATGCTAATCCTAAAGCTGAGGACTACAGAATCCTGAGAAAGTTGGATCAATGTCCAACTGTGAATACAGAAGCCTCCCAGGTGCCTGACTAAAGTATGCAGGACAAAATTTATATTGATCACTGCTTCTCTTTTTTTTTGGAGAGAACATCTTTCCTTAGCAAACTTTCCCTTCCTTCTGTAGCCTAATTTACCTTTCACTTATCATCTGAAATCTCATATGTGACTCACTGATAAAATTTGTATTGGTCTCATCTTTTTTGTCACTATTAATGAATTTTTTTTTTGTTAATTTCTACCCAAACTTTGCCAAAGAGTGCTATTTTTGTCTCAGATTAGCTGGTCTTTTATATAGAAATAAAATTTAAGAAGCTTTGGAGATTTTCTTGATATTAATTTTTGCAAAAAATTGTACAAAAGCATTAAAAAGCCTTAAAATCAGAAAATATTTTGAAATCTTTATGAAAAAAATAGGGTTTATTTCTGATGTCACAAAAAAAAAAATATTAGAAAGCCTGGAATCTAAATCAGAAAAAGAAACTGGTTTCACTTAAATAACGACAGATGGTCATAGTGAGCACTGTTTTGTAAGAAAAGCTTTGCCAAAAAAATAGTGATAAAATACTGTTTACACTATGATAGTGGGTGGCTTTTTTATTAATTCTGTGAGAGCATAGCCTTGTTTGAGAAATTACCAACAGACCATTAACAATTAGAAGACTTGAATCAGTCTCAAAATCATTTGACATAAGTGACAACATTCATTATTAATTCTGTAATATTATTTTGCATTAGAGTAACAAGGTTTGAACTGGGAAATGTCAAGAAGAAAACAGAGATCTCATGACCTGTATGAATATAGTGAATTGCAACAGGGAGGGGAATTGCAGCAGACACTAGACAACAAAGAACAGGATAACTAAACAGCAGAATAAACAAAGTATTTGAAAGCAGAAGGAAAAAATCAGCTTTTACAAGTCAGTGCTGGAGGGAATTTGTATAAATTTCTGACTTTTAGTCTTACGCTTTTAGCTGAGTTTAGATAGCTCATACCTTAAAACATTTCTTTTATTTTTTTTTTCTGGAGAAAAAAAATGTACATGAGGAGCAATTCTGTATTAGTTAAAACTATCTGTGAAGTTATATGATTAGTCTACAGGAACCTGGTGATTTGAAAACTTCTAATCTTAGCAAATAGAACTTCAGAGCCATCATTGAAATATTTTGCATGAGAGTTATCATCTATTGAATTCCTCCTCCCATTAAATCTCAAAACCATAGATAAGCAACTGATGGTGCATTTCTTCCTATTCACTTACATTTCACTGTAAATCATTGAGGTTTTACCTTATTCTAAATTTATGTTTAAGATTCACTTTACTATCTTTTGCTCAATCAATCATCAGTATGCCATCCTGTTGCTCATTAATTACCCTATAAATTCACCACCAATTCAAATTATTCGATATCTCTCTTTCACATTCTTTAGATGTTAATTCTTTGTATTCCCCTGTCTCTTTTTAGAAGGATGGCTTCTCACCCAAAGTAAATTTTTTCAGTTCTGGTTATTTGGTATTTTTTAGGATAAAATTGAAAAGACCTCAGGTTTCAATGCTTTATTCTAATTTTAAGAACTCCGTTGTTTGTGCTATATGCTGTGCTACAATCTATAAGCAGCCCATACAGAGTTCCCTGAAAAATTCACTGTTCAGAGATGTTGACAGATTTTTAGTTATTTTCTCTGAAATGTACATAAGAGGAAAACCAAGTCTGTTTCTACTCTGCTGCGGAGTCCCAACACTGGATCCTATTAGCTCACATTAACGATAGGGAATCTAAGAGATATTGGTGGTGGGAGGCCTGCATCTATTCAATCTCCCCAGAAGACCTCAAAGCCACTTAATAACTATTCCAGATGGTTTTCCTCCTCTGCAATGCTCTTGATTTCGATTTAGGAGACAATATAACTACAATTCAAATTCAACCAAATTCAGCAGCAACTCTGATCTCCCCTACTATGTGATCTGAAGAGACTTGCTGTGGGTGGCTCATGTGGAGAGCATGAACAGCCTTGGACTTTCTGTCTCTGTGGTGGTTTAAAAAAATAGCTGAGAATTAAACTCCAAATAAGCTTCTCCTCCTTCCCCCCAGCCCCCCTTCAGAGAGGCAGACACTATGGGTTGAGAAAATAATTTACTGAAAACAAACAGCAATGGAATGAGAAACAGACAGCAACAATATTGATCACAAAAGTATACAAAAGAGAAGGTGCTTTACACAAAAAAAGTTCACCACCTCAGTTTTGTCTGGCCACTAAGACAAATTCAAAATGGTGGATGGTCTCCCCAGCTTCTCTGCCCTTGAGCCCAAGACAAAGAAGAAGAGTGATGAACACCCAAAAAACTGTAATTGTCTGAGCTGCATTGCCCGCTTTCCTGACCCGCTGGGCTCGGCTGTGGTTGGCAGGATTTGGCTTTGCTCACCTCCACCACTCCACTCCCTGCAGTTTCTTCCCACCACAGTGCTGCAGCACACACACACACCCCACTGGGCTCAACTGTGTTTGCCACTGGAGTTGAGTTATTCCTTAGGACAGGAAGGGATGGGGAGTGGTGGGAGAGGTCCACACCACTGGCCCCAGCAAGGTGCCCAAGAGAGAAATAGAACAATATGGCACCTCTTCCAGGGTGCATTCACCTTTCCTTCACCCCAAAGCCATGCCACCGGGGATGATTTTAGTGGCACAGAGTAGTAATCTATAACCACATAGATACAGACTCTGTCCCCTACTTGGAACTCACCAGCAAAACTAGGACAGTCACCTCCCACTTCTACCCAAGAGAAGCAGGCAATCAAGCCGTTTTTTTGAGGAAACAGGCTCAGGTTGCACAAGGGCACATTTAGATTGGATGTCAGGAAAAAAAACTTCTCCACTGAAAGGTCTGCCAAGCACTGGAACAGGCTGTCCAGAGAAGTGTCAGAATCACCATCACAGGAAATGTTTAAAAAGTGTGTAGATGTGGTGCTTAGGGACATGGTTCAGTGGTGGACCTGGCAGGGTTAGGTTAATTGTTGGACTCATTTAGAGGTCTTTTCCAACCTTAATGATTCTAAGATTCTATAAATATACTAAGAAAAGACTAGGATATCTAAACATCAACATTTCACCTTCCCACCCAGATAGTAGTTGCAATTTTGTGTCAGAGAGAGAGAAGTATTCCAGGCAGGATTACATCATCCTGTGGAAATGAGATGACCAGGAATGGATCCAAAACATCTGTCTATCCTCAACAGCATCCCCAAGGTCATAAAAGAGTTCACTAACTGCAGCAGGGCAATAGGCAGGATATGCGTTGTCTGGCACACAGCACATATTGCTGCTTGAATTGCAAGGATACTCAGTCATACTCTGAGTCTCTGTTAGACATCAAAAGAGTTTCTTACACAGCAATAGATTGGACTGGCTGAGTAGCTGATACCAGCTTCAGGAACCTAGGTGGCTTCAGTACCACCAATGCAACTCTATTTCATTGTGAGCATCTTTATATCTGCGTACATTTCATTTTTAAGTGCTTAGTTAAAATATTCCTGGCAGATACCTGCTTAAACAATCTTTAAAAGCCTGTAACAATGTAGACTAGAATTACGCAACCTTTTTAGGCAATCTGTCTTGGTATTTCACTATTCTTAGAAAGTTTTTCCAAATGTCTAGCCTAAGTCTCTTTTGCTGTATTGTAAGGCAATTATTTTTAACACGATAATGTTGTTCCACTGCTAATATGTTCCCTTTTCCCCATCATCGTTCAATAGCTTTTTTAGTATTCAAACTCAGATATCATATCCCAGATCAATCTTTCCTTCTCTAGACCAATCAACAACAATATTCACATCTTCCCTCATAGACTATATTTTCTAGCCTTCATCTATGCTTGCTGATCTTCTCTTTAAGACCAATATAAACCTATATTAAAGTATAGTCCCTAAGACCAATATACACCTGTGTTGAAATACAGTCCTTTAACAGTGGACACAGTCCTGAAGACAGTGTTCCAGCTAAAGTGGTGCTAATGAGCAGATGAGCAGAAGAATTTCTTCAGATGTCTTACAAAAGACATGAATTATTATAAAGTCTGGTGGGATTCAGTTTGTCTTTCTTACCATATGCAGTGATGTTGCTGTGTCATGTCCAGCTATGATCCACTACAACCTTGGGATCCTTCTCTGCAGAACCACAAGGCTACCAGTTGTTTCGTATCTTGCATTTACGTAGCGGACATTCCTGGCTAAATATAGAGCTCTTTGCTTATTCTTACTGAATCACATCTTATTTTTCTCGTATCTCCTCTCCAATTTGTCAGGGTCCTGGCTAAATACTGGACTTGTCCTCTGATACAATTTTCCAGTTTGGTATGGCCTGCAAATGTAATAAGGATATTCTTTCTTCCATAGTTCATGTCATCAATGAAAATGCTAACTAATGCCAGAAATACTGCATAGTCCTGGACACAGAGCAAAAAATTCCTTCTTTATTTGAGTGGATTGACAGTCAGCTTCTTCTGCCTTGTTTCTAGGATAAATCACCAGAATAAAATAAGCTAAATATTGCATGCATTGACTATGCTATTAGCACTAAACCATACAAAAGCTCCTAGGCAGGATTTTTGTTTTACACTTGCCCAGCACTGGCACTATATCTCAGCACTGAGGGCCTTGATTTAAAACCTTTACCTTTCTTAAACCCATTATCAAGATTTGCATGCCACAGTGGCTGGACATCGTTTCCATTCCTGAGATCTGAATGCCTGTGTGGCTGGCTTGGATATCTAGACCAAACACTGAGTTTTGTCTGCCTGTGTTTCAAGGAAATATTTTCACTGCTTCCTTTTCTACAGAGGCATACCTCTACATGTCTAAACCTCTAGGTTTTTGTCTAAAACTCTAGGTAGTTGTGGGTTTTTATACATTAGCTTTTTTACAGCTATGTTAATTTTGCCCCACAAGTTTACAGGTTTCTTCAAATAGTGGCCCAACAGATCAAACTACCTTTCGAAACTAATCAAAGCAGACAAAGCTGCTTTGCATTTGGTCTGCTTTTCTTCTCTAAAATAAAATACCACCTATTCAGATATGACAACCCACTATATAATTACAAAAGTATTTTGTGTTTTCTATTTAAAGAATCCAGGGCCAAAGGAATTCCAGAAGGACTTTCAGGAAAGAGTGAATTCCAGTTTTCTAAGAATAGATCTCAGAAAGCTCAGGTAAAAATATTTGACATAGACCATCTCACCAGATATATATTCTGCTTTCTCTACTGCATAGATTTCCAATCTTTATATTTTTTTCTTGTAATTTGAAGTGAATATATGTGTATGTATAAAGATATAACCAAAGGCTTCTGTCTTTTGTTTAAATAATGTCCACCAAGTTTATTGATACTGTGGGTCTTGTGTGTGCTACTCTCTGGCATCTAGATCAATATAAGTTTTCCTCCTTGAATTAGTTGAAATATCATAACATTATTTTTCATTTACATATTTCACAACAGCCTAAAACTTTCCTCCTCATCCTAGTCCTTCCTCACCACTTCTTCTCCCACTCTGTCAATGAGTCACAATTTGATCCAAACAGTAAATACCTTTTCTCCCAATACTGTAATGAATTTGTTATTTGTCATTTGCTATTCCCAACCTGTTCAGCTGATAGTAGGAGAGACGATTCCAGTGTTGCGAGACGCTGGCACTCATGTGGGGATTTATGCAGCTCTGGAAAACACATGCAGATGCAAAAAGTACATAAAGTACATATAGGGGACTATGGCTGGTGAAAAACTCAAAATGAGCCAGCAGTGTTAGCTCACAGCCCAGAAAGACAACCAAATCCTGGGCTGCATCAAAAGGAACATGGCCCAGGATTTGGAGGAGGTGATTATGCCCCTTTACTCCACTCTGGTGAGACCCCTCCTGGAGTGCTGAGTCCAGTTCTGGTATCCACAACAAAAGAAGGACATGGAACTGTTGGAGCAAGTCCAGAGGAGAGCCATGACATTGACAAGAGGGCTGGAGCACTTCCCTACAAAGTCAGGCTGGGAAAGTTGGGGCTGCATCTGAAGGGGGCTATCAAGAAGCCCAAGAGGGATTCTTTGTCAGGAACTATAGGACAAGAGGTAACAGGTAGACATTGAAAGAGGGGACATTTAGGTTAGATATTACAAAGAAATTCTTTACTGTGAAGGTGGTGAGACACTGGAACAGATTGTCCAGGGAAATTCTGGATGCCCCAACCCTGAAAGTGTTCAAGGTCAGTGAATAAGGCCTTGAGCAACCTGGTGTAGTGGGAGGTGTCCCTGCATATGGAAGGGGAGGTTGGGACTAGATGATCTTTAAGGTCCCTTCCAATCCTTAACATTTTATGATTCTATGATTCTCTATCAATCTACCAGAGGATAATCCCAAACCATAATCAGCAGCTCAGACTATAGCAAGAGCCTGCTTCATGATAAACCAGAATATTGACATTTTCACTTGAAAGGTTATGGCCTGGGAGACCAAAAGTCCAAGATGTTCATCCTATTGAAAGAAGGGCTTTAGCAGCATCTGATAAGCTATAATATAAATGGCTAGACATTCAGAACCTGGCTGTGGACCAAATCATGATAAGAATATTGAAGAGACATATGATATTCAACAGACCATAAAAGTGTAACCAGATTTTTTCCCAGCATATGGGTCTGGTGCTCAAAGATTCAGAAAATAAAGGATATTTTAAAACAACTAATGACTCCTTCCACTGCTCACAACTTAACGTGAGAAGGGATACATAATGAGATAAACCATACAGGAGTACAAAGAAACCTGGAGCTGGCTGCAGATTTATTTTATTGGCCTTGAGCAACATGAGCAAAAGTGAGGAAATGTTAGACAAGTGAGAATTGTTTCAGAAGAAACTGTAAAAGTGAGATGGCTGCCAAGAAATTTCCACAAGAGAGAGCAAAAGTGGAATTACTGGAGGGGGTTCGTACAGGTGAGATAATCTCACAGGTGATAGCTAGCACACAAGAAGGAAAATCCTTCTCTTGATTCAACTTTACAGACCAAATGGAGAATTCTGAAACTCAGCCTGCTTTACAATGACAGGAAAACAAGGTTAGCACATTCTGAAATGATACCTCTGTAACTTTTCATGCAAATTCTCCAGTTCCTAGCACAAGGCTCGAGATAGCTGTGATAGGCACAATTTCTGGATACCAGAAAAGAGGGGCTGATTTACATAAAGCACTTAGGGAACTCTGCACCTTAAGTGAAGTGGAGTGCACAGTTTGAATTTAAATTCAAGTGAGTATTAGCTGCCAGACCCTACTTTTCAGACTGAGAAATTCTCCAGTGGTTGAAACACAAGAAGCAGGAGTTGTCAGTCTTAAGTCCATCTCATAGAATCATAGAATTATAGAATCATTAAACTTGGAAAAGACCTCCAAGATCACTGAGTCCAGCCTTTGACTGAGCACCACTAATAAAACATAGCCATAAGTGCCATGTGCAGTTGTTTCTTGAACACCTCCAGGGATGGTGATTCCAAAACTTCCTTGGGCAGCCTGTTCCAATGCTTAACTACACTTTCAGTGAAGAAATTCTTCCTTATGTCAAATCTGAACCTCCCTTGTCACAGCTTGGAGCCATGTCCTCTTATTCTGACACTACATGCCTGGAAGAAGAAGTCAATGGGCCCCACCTGGCAAAAACATCCTTCCAGGTAGTTGTAGAGAGGGATAAGGTTTCTCCCCACCCTCCAGGCTAAATAACCCCAGCTCTCTTAGATGCTCCCCACAGACCTTTCATCAGCTCCATTGCCCTTCTCTGGACTCACTCCAGCACCTCAGTGTCCTTCTTGTAGTGAGATGCCCAGAACTGGACACAGGACTCAAGGTGTGGCCTCAGCAGTGCCAAGCACAGGGGGACAATCACTGCCCTGATCCTGCTGGCCACACTGTTGCTGATACAGGCCAGGATGCCATTGGCCTTCTTGGCCACCTGGGCACATGCTGGATCATGCTCAGCTGCTGCCAACCAGCAGCTCCAGGTGCTTTTCCATCAGGCAGCTTCCCAATACTCTGCCCTCAGCCTGCAGCACTGCAGGGTGTTGTTGTAGCCAAAATGCTGGTCCTAGCACCTGGCCTTATTGGACCTCATAGAATTTGCCTTGGCTCATGGATCCAGCCTGTCCAGATCCCTCTGCAGAGCCTTCCTGCCCTCCAGCACATCAACACTCCCACCCAACTTGGTGTCACACATAAACTTACTGAGGGTGCACTCAACCACCTCATCCAGAGCAAAAGCCATTTTAATCAGCAAAGCCATTAAACAGGACTGGCCCCAATACTGACCCCTGGGGAACCCCACTAGTGACCAGCTGGATGTGACTCCATTCACCACCACTCTGACAGCATTTTACCCAGCAAAGAGTGCTCCTGTCCAAGCTGTGGGCTGCCAGCTTCTCCAGGAGAACGACATGGTATCAAAGACCAAGTAGACTACATTCACAGCTTTTCTCTCATTTACCAGGTGGGTCACCTAGTCATACAAAGAGATCAGGTTGGTCATGCAGGACCTGCCTGTCTTAAACCCAGGCTGGCTGGGCCTGATCCCCTGGTTGTTTCCTGCAGGAAAAGATATGTAAAAGTATTATATTGCATTTATTTCTAAGAGAAGGCACAGCTCATCAGAAAATTCTGTAGAACAACTAGAGGAAACTCTCCATCTCCCTTGCAGAAACTGTGTAGCTCTGCAAAATAAATAAGAAGCAGAGGCACAAAGTGGAAATAGAGAAGTACTTTGTGATGAGAATACTCTCTAGGAATTCTTAAGTTTTTATGGTATGATCTTTGCATCAGAGCCAGTAAACAAAAGTCAGTAAATAAAAAGACCAGAAGAGTATTATTTTGCAAAGTTTTACTGTACTTAAGGCACATACTAAACCCTTTTGCTTTAGTATACAGCAGAGCAGAAGCATTAATTATACTGGCACAGCTGCTCCTCTTTCTTATATCTTTGACTTGTTAACATCCAAAAAATTCAAAGGGAAACTCTAGGTTTCTTGCAGATTTTTTGCTCTGGGATAAATTACATTTTGCTGCTAGCAGAAACTATCTGCGCCAAGTGGAACAGTGTTGTGAAATAGCAGGAAGTCAACAGAAAGACAATTAAGCTATTATGATTGTATGGAAGTGTTCTATATAATTAAAATATGGCCTACCTATAGGCATTTTTGTGAAGTGCATGTTGCATTTTTGTTTTTTGTTTACAGTACTATGACTGATTTCAATTAATTTTGACAACATGAAGACAATTTATTCAGGCTTATATAGAGTTTTGTGTTGGCTGCCAACTCCTCTTCTTTTTTCTTCTTAGAAAAGAGTTTACCTTGAAGTACACTCCCTAATACTTTCTTTTAGAGACCTACAAAAGCAAAAAGACATACTGATTTTTTTTTAAGACTATTGCAACAGATACCTTTAAACAATGTATTTTTCTTAGTGAGTTCCTGCCATACTGGTGATTTTTTGACTTTGGCTTGTATCTTTTCCAGGTTTAAATACACTTTGACTAACTGCAGTAAGAGATTGATAAGTAAAAATTTCAGCAGGGTTGACTTCGCATAGCTCACAGGTTGGATTTACTTTTAATTTTTAATTTACAAAAAAAATTTGATCTATTCCAGATCAAATGCACTCCATAGGTGTTAGTTTAAATAGAAAAATTCAAAACCAGCAACAAAAGAACAAAAGACCAGAACAACAAAAAACCAAACCCAAATCAGAGTGTTTTATTTTATAGTAGTGTAGTTCCATCCACTACGTTTACATGAATTCAGATTTACCCAGGTGCACTAAATTTCACTAAAAAAAGTTTGATTTTCTTCATATTGGTAACGATACCCAGAACATCATCACTAATGAGAATATCAACAGCAATCAATCCCTGATAAAACTGCTTAAGAACTCCACTGTGATCTCTGTCCTGCCTAATTTTTCCCAAGACAACATAACTCCTTGAGGATTCTCCTGAAGATACTTCTTTTCAAGCTCTGGCTCAGTGTCCATATTCATCTTTGTGGGACTGTATTATGTGTGTTAATGAATTCCAGAGAGTTTATATTAATAGCTGGATGGGAGCATCTAGAATGTTTGTTAACATGTCAAAGACACTTTTGGATTACTTCCACATAAAGCTGTGTGGCTTTAAAGCCCATTTCCCTGCGGCCTTCATCCTTTCTTTCAAAATATATTATATTACCCAAAATACAGTTGCTTCTTAAATATAGATATTTAAATTAATTTCTTTCCTAACCATTTCAGTGGTGTCTATTAAGCACAGATGCATGTATTTCTCATATTTGACAAGATCTTAAGAATCTGTGATAGCATTCATACTTCTGATGAGTAAATTCTTACTGTAAAGACAAAGATTGTAGGGAATTATTCTACCGTAGCTAAAAGTGGTTTCATTTAAGTCCTGCAAAAAGTAATAGGAACCACTATAGTTGCAGAAGATTTCATTAGGTTTGAAACAATATATTTGAGATCATGTGAGCTAAAGAAAAGCTCTCAACAGAGCTTCATAAGAAGTAATAAATCACAAGAGCTGGCAACAATCTTGGTCTAACTCATAAGCTCTAGATAAATATGAACAGATGTCAATAGTGTAATTAATTTTTTGTAAGTTAATTTCTCAATGAATAATTTTGAGAATCGGAATTAGACACATGCCTCTTAAAATCTGATTTTTGAAACAATTCAAAAATACTTTAAACGATTTTCCCCTCTGAGGTTTTTCCAATTATGCTTTCATGTTCAGTAATACTTCGGTTTTTTAATATAGTCACCTTATGACAATATGAAGTATTCACTTTGTCAATAATAAAGGAGAACAGCTCTTCCGAAGAGCAAACTGTGAAGCTGACTGTAAACAGACTCTTAGCTAATATACAGTGGAAAATTCCCTAAAAATAAGGGAAATAAAATTCTGCCTTAAACACAGCAATTTTAAGTGTAACTCAGAGATGTGGTTAAAAATACAGAACTTTTTAAAGAAAGAAACACTAAAAATATAATAAAGAATTCAAATAGAAGAGAATATCAGGAACACACTACAGAAGCCACTGGAGAAATTTTCTGAAGCTAGTTGTGCTATTGAGGTTTTCTTCACTGGGATCTGGAGGGCATTCATTTTTAGGAACAGGCAATAATCCAAAGACAAGCTGTTGTAGCATTATGTAATGTCAAAAGTTGGGAATATTCTTTGATTTAGCTGTCCCAGCAGTTCAACCATCCTAAGTAAAATGTTATAACACAAAAAAATGTTTTCACTATTTTCCATATTCTTACCCCTTTCACATGTTTTTAATGTTTTGGGTTTTTTTTCCATTGTGGTGCTTCTACAAAAGCAAAGAGGTAAACAACTAGAAATAATCATAATTTCAAATTTAATGAAAATATTAATTAAAAATATGTAGCTGAATGTCAGCTTCTTATGGGGCTAAAAGGCTCAACTTGGGTCAATAAATAAAATTAAAGAAGAGTGGAAAAAACAGTAAGATTCAATTTCCTCCAGTATTTCTCTGATAGATCAGACCAATATGGGATCTGTCCTCAATTAGGCAGAATTTTATCAGACAAATGACTAACAAATAAAAAAAAAGAACACATCCATTGGGGCACCTCTGAAATCTAAGTGAAACATTCACAGCAACTACATAAAATAACTCTTAACTGGCAAAATTTCAGTCAGTATTAAATAAAACTAATGAAATTTAGGGAAGGCTGTCTATTCAGTAGAGCACTTGTGTACTTGAGGTATCCTTAACACCTATAGTTTGTAGCCTTATCTAGTTATCATGTATTATCAGCTTTTGCAATGATTTAAACTCCCTCTCCAACATGAATTTGCAGAGCAGAAAATCATTAATGCAACTGTGTCTCTTGTGCTGTCCCACATGTGAGGTGTGTTCACAGCGTATTTCTCTGAGATCAGCTGAAGAACTCATGAAACATTTCCACCTTTCAGACACCGTGGAGAGCTGATCTTCTTACAAGACTTATATTTTGTAACTGCGATCTATTTCGTCTGAACTGCTGGAACACATTCACTTTCCATACCTCTTGTTGGTGCTGGGGCCATGGACAGTGGCAATGTATGCTTGCCTCAATGTTGTAATGACTCAGGAGCTTTGCTGGAAAGGCGGAGAGTTGCGGTTCCAATCATTGTTCTCTTCAGCGCTTCTGGGTTTTATCCGGAGACGATCTGAAGCAAAGTGCACAAACAGTTCTGGGCACATGGCCCAGGAATCAAGCTCTTCCAACAGCAGAATTCTCTAAGCTCTACGACACAGAGCCAGTCTGTTCTCCTTAAGTACTCCTGTCCATAGCATAGCCCAGCACCACCCACTGTGAGGATAACTTGCTACACAAAAAGTTGGATGATCAGTGCATTTCCCAGCCTGGAAGACAGGTCTCCTGCTTTCTGCACAAGTACTTTGTCAGACCAGTATTAAAAATGCTTCATTAGATACTACAATCCGATCACCTAATCAGATTGATAAGTAAAAATCAATCTGATTAGATTCTTTAAGTAGTCGCACTGTGAAGTACGGTTTGCTAGGCTGTCAAAGTTCATACAAAAGGTGAGTTTTGGATACACCTATTTTGAGATTCGGGGCAGGGGCTGCTGACATCACATACTAAAACACAAAAGGCTAATTTCTCCGTGTGTAGGAATTATGCCCCTCATTCATGGCAGGCAGTAGAAGAAAAAATACCACACCTACGAACACTACTTGTTTCCGGAATTTCTGCATATCACTATAACGACCCAATTATAATTTTCATGCCAAAACAATATCACCTTGCAAAACCACATGTTCCATTTTCACCAGTTTTCCATCAAAAAAAAAAGATTTATTCAGAGACATAACAATAAAGTCATACTCAAAAAAGTAGAATAACCACTGAAAGAAATGAAAATTAATGTGTTTTGGAATCAATATAGCTAGGTTTTACCACACTTCAAATGCAAATTCATCTGTCATGGTGAACAAAGTAA
Source organism: Urocynchramus pylzowi (assembly GCA_013397555.1). Lineage (NCBI taxonomy): Eukaryota > Metazoa > Chordata > Aves > Passeriformes > Fringillidae > Urocynchramus > Urocynchramus pylzowi. The sequence goes on along the minus strand of VZRH01001120.1, from coordinate 33,323 downwards.
CTGCACAGGTTTATCTCTCCCATGAACTATGACATTCATTACTGTACATCTCTCATGACAAAAAATTTTTAAATAGTTATGTTACTTGATAATGTCAGCCAGACTTTTCCTTTTTAACCATCTCTCTCATACTCCATTTCCCACTTGCACACAGCAAGTCTCTGACCCTAGGGGAATCCTTTGTGTCTGTGGTTATGTGGATGCCACACCTAAGTGAAAGAAACATATAAAAAATTTCCTGGATCTGTAACAACAATTCTCTTATGAGAATGTCTGGAAATGGTAATTAAGAATAGGCCAGAAAAGAATCTTTCATCTTAACAAGTTTGAATTTCACTGTTTCAAATAAAAAAGCCTGCTGGAGACTGCAATCACATCCTTCCAGTAACACTAAAAGAAAGAACGATTAAATGCTCCTTGTTGAGAAAATAATTAAGGATATAATGAAAGCCATGGCCCAAATTAAACTGAAGGAAAACGCAGGGTCCAGGAATTAATTAGTGAAACTATTTGTAGTCATTTGTCAGGAGCTGACAAGCAGCCAGTGGACAAGCAGAAACGGAGGAGGCTTCAAAACAATCAATGATTGTGTGAACTTGAAAAGAAAGACAGAACAGGACAAGGAGTTTCCTTGGTAAAGCACTGGATAGAAAGTTAAGCTGAGAAAGCAGAACAAAGAAATTCCCTTAGGTGTCTTAGTCTTACTGTGTTCTAGACAACAGAATTTTGTGTATGGATTTGGCAAGGTATCAGATGAAAGAAACAAATAATTCTAATGTAAATTTATGTCAAATATTGCCCAGTTCCTTGAGCCAAGTAAATGACACAGTAATGTAGCTCTTCTGAGGATTTATATTGCATTTCCTCTCCTGATTTCTTACCCCAGTGTGATTGTCTAGTCTCCAAGTAATTTTCTGACAAGAGTGCAACTCATGCATGGGTCCTTGTATTGTTGTTTCACAGCTGAAGAAAAAAGGGGAGCCACAACACCCTTCTAATCTCCTCTGCTTCAGCGGGATACTCCCTTAAAGATTGTTGTGTCTTTAATTTACCCTGTTATATCTATAAAATATTTTGTCCAAAATGCACATTGATGAAGCAGAAACACTGTGAATTATATAGCACATGTTACAGAGAAGGATTTGGAAGAGAGGATGAGGGACTGTGGCAAGTATAGAACTCTCTGCATTCCAGTCATCACCACCATTAGAGACTTATTACTTGGCTCTTTGATACTGTACTTGTTTCCATACTTGATTGCATGATTCTTTCTATAATAAAACTAAAAAAAGAGATGCTGAAGAAGCATAAACCATTGCCCTTGCATATACTATTGTAAAAAGCAAAATAAAAAGCAGAATAAATTTTTAAAAATTTAAGTTAATTTTGAGAAAGCTGTAAGTTTTTTGTATAATTTGACTCCAGTGTTGGTTCTGCTGAGTTGTGGCTCATCATGCAATTTTTATTTCTTAATGTTACTGCCACAATTATTAAATTGAGGAATTTAGTCTGTGGGCCTGTACAAATACAAATACCATAGTGCACTACAGTGATAGAAGATAGGAGGGTCTGTGGAAGAAAATAAACATTTCAGCTGGTGTTTTGGCTGGTAGTGATGTGCCCATGGTATGATGATCACATTTAATACTTCACTGGCAATTAGAAATTCCTGATCAAAGAAAAGTCCACACCACAAAAAATGTGATTGTTTGCATCTCATCTGGTATGATAGACAGTTGATTTTATTAAGCTGTTTGTGCTTTTCACCCAACAACAAAATAAAAAGAATTTGGTTTTAATAATTATAGGTTCCCACAGATTATTCATCTTGGTATGCTGCAAAAATTATTCTTTCAAGGTAAGATAATTAATTCCCTGCTCAGCAAGCATTCAGGCAATATTTTCTTCCAGCTTGTTCTTATTTGTGGTCAGGAGGAAACTCATCAAAATTAAATTTGAAGATTTATGTGCTGATTAGACTTTCAGCCAAAGTATTGGACTTACGAATGCTCCTTCTTTCTCTATACAAAAGGAACTTTTCTCCATTCAAACTAAAGTACTCGTGATCAAATCTCAGTTGATACAAATTCTTTTTACCATGAACTTTTTACCATACCATGAACTTCCCCTAAGTTTTGGCCACAAGTAAGAGTTTTTGTTGTTGAGCCGAAATTGCTGTTGAAGTCAGTTTATTCCATTATTTAATTCGATACAGCTGAACAAATATTTTATGGTGGCTTTTTGTTTGTTTGTTTGGGTTGTTTTTTTTTTTTAATCTCTGCCTATCCAATGAAATTCTAAATCATGGTACCAGCCAAAATTGAAAAACACCTTCCCTGGGGTACCACTGCTTTTCTTCAGACACCCTCATATGTAACTAAGTCATTACCTCTAAGAAAAATATGATAAATCAGTCTCCATGTATTGACAATAAGAATGCAGTGAATTTGTTCTTTTCCTTATTGCCTATGGTTCAATTCCCCATGAGGCAAAGACATGCATGTCATTGAAAAATTGAATATCTCTTGCTGTAACTTTAATCCTCAATGACAGACTGTTCAAGCAGGGTCCAGCTGTTCCATATGAGCATTGAAGGCCATTTTAGATCTCCAGAAGTGTCAGATCTAGCAACCAGCTCCACTGCAGGCTGACACAAGCCTTTCCTCTGTGGTGTTACATTATATTTAAATGGTATGCTCCGTCTCACCCCTGGAAAATGTAGGGTGTATCCCAAGCCTGTGACCCTCCCCTGCAGTATCATGTATCTGTAACCCCACTGGCCCAGTCTTATTCCGCGCGCACTCCGAATCTCCCTGTTAAGCTGTGTGAGGAGTCCACACGCTCTCTTTGGCCCTTTTCCTCCCTAGGCTCTCCCTCTCTCCCCCTCCCTCCCCCTTCCCCTCCTCTCCCTCTGAAACCACGCTGTTCCCGGGGGTGAGACCCCCAATAAACCCTCTCCTAATCACTCCCCTCAGCAGCCGTGTGGAGTCTCCTTGCCTGCCTGCCGCTCCCTGCGATCACACAGCTCAGGGGGCCCCTCGGGGACCCCCCCGAGGACCCCCAGTCGAACTGCTTCATTTCCTCTACCCCTCTGTTGTTATTCCAGCTCCATCTCCCTTACAGCAGCACTGGTGGCAAGATAGTTGGCTGCAATATATAGAGCTATAACAGGGCATCCAGTCTGCCTAACCTGAGAACCTAGTCTATGTTTTAATCTAGACAGTAAATACCCATGTTTCCTGTTCAAGCAGTGGAGGTGGATAGATAGATCTCCTGAGGGAGGGTACTACTGCTGTATATCCCACCATAAGCACCTAAGTTACAGGGTTTGCACTCTACCTTAGCTTATAAAATAAGACTATTGTTTCACTTCAGGAAGCTGAGAAGTAGATGGAGGCAGCAATATGTTTTGGAAAAAAAAATGTCAGAAATTCAAAACATTTGTATGAAAACTTGAAGTTGTTGGGTTTATCTCACCTGGGGGAATATGTCCTCCAGTAGTGACCTCCGACTATTAAAGATGTTATAAAGGATAGAATGCATCAAAGGTGAGCTTCTGCTATAGGCATTTGAGGTATAAACTCCCCCAAAAAATCACAAAGTGTGACGGAGGAAACCATGTCCAATATTTATTTAATTCTCATTCTGGCCACAGGAGTATCAAATGAAGTATTTAGACAACACAAAGAAGTAAAATGTCTTTGTGTGTATGTATGCAATACAGAATTTTACTTCAATATTATGGTTGCATGTGACCTTTAATTTTTGTCATTTATTCAGCAATTCAACTATGGCATTGAGTGGCATGATAGCATATCATGAAATTCTTACACCCTAATTTTATAATTCCATAGCAATGTCTTTTAATTTGATCTATTTCCACAAACTGAGAGAGTAAGCACCCAAGAAAAAATAGCCTCATATGATTAAGGTGTATTATTTCCACTAGCAAGTATTCAAAAATCAGTCCTTAATTGAAATAACAGCTACAAAAAATTTTAAATAATGTTCCAAAAAATCCATGCTGTGTGAAATTTGAATATACTAGAACCTAAATATATGGCTCTGAACCCAGACATCCAGATTTAGAAAAGTACTTGTTTCTCTTTTCTGGCCAGAACTCTAGTGCAAACAATTTTTAAAATGTATTCTACGTTTTTAAGTGGAAAAGCATAATGTTTCTTCCCCCTGTTCCCAAGCTATCCCATATCCAATGAACAGTTCATTTTTTCTAAAGCATTGCTTAAAATTTAAAAAAAGTACAAATCCTAATTTTATAGTGAAAAAAACCAAAGTCTTGAACGTCAAAAGTCTTCCTATTAACAGTTCTAAGATCTTTGCTACTGACTAGATGATCATGACTTTTTTGCAATTTGACTTTTTTACATTTTTCCTAGAAGAGGTAAGTGATTAAAAAGTATTACATTGTCCCATACATACTGACATACTGACTCATAGTCAAAAGCTTGGTATTTGCTTCAAGCTTATGACACATAATCTAGAAAACATCTTCATTCAGAGATACTGGTGCATTTTACAGAGCCTATTTGGCATTATATCACACTGTGACTCAGATTTTTATCTGATAAAATCCATAGGTGCCATCATTATCATTTAACCAGTGGGTAGCTGAGGCAAACAAAATTTCAGTGTGGTTTACCCAGGGTGCCAAAAACACTTGGGCACAGCACAGCTCTGTATCATGCTCCAACAATGATGTCTCAGGGACATTGCTGTTCTGTCCTCTTCCTGAACAAATGAAAATGATGTTGTCATTTTCAACTGGTAGAAATTTACACATGCAGACATATTTTTGGACTTATTTTGTGAGGATGTACTTTGCTGCTTGGATTATTTCTCAGTGATCAGAGAGCCCCTTTACAGAGAGCAGATTCTGTATTTCACTTGCTGCTCCCAGCACTAACTTTTGAAGAAGTTTGCTGAACTCATGCATACTAATAAATTTTCAAATATAAAATATTACTATAAGAAATAAATAAGTCACAAAAAAAAAGACGGATCAAAAAAAAATCCAGAAATGCTGAGCTTATGCAGAGCTGGGTTATATTCAAAAATCCACTATGCCAAGCGGTCGAGATTTTGTTCCATAAAGGATTGCTATTGCATCCTTGATTTCCTATATCCTTGAAAGGGCAATGGAAAGAAATCTATTAAATATAGTAGCTTTTCTGATAAAAAATTTCTAAAAACATGTTATAACTATAAAGCTGACAGGGAAAATATTTAGGAGACAGCAGAATTCACTTTAAACCAATTAACTGCTGACACACAACCAGTTTTGTGGACTCAACCACAAATTAAGTTTAACAAATAGGAGGTTTTTTATAGCTTTTTATTAAATATAAGTAAATTATTATTTTTTTTTAATTACTGAACATAGGTTTCTTTTGTATTTGGAAAAATAGCTCTTATGTGTTCAAAATTCACTTTTGACAAAATATTTCATGAATCAGAAAAAATATGGTGCTATCTTGTTCTGTCCTAAAAAGATACTTTATTTTTGTGTTTGCAATTGTTCTACTCTTATTCAGCTTAGTTTCCAAGGATGGACTCTTGGCAATGCTATTTTTCACTGTAGGAGTCCACTTTTGTGGTGGCTGTAATTGGTACAGACACTTGGCATCTTCTCAGGTCATTTTGGTTAGAGAAGCAGCACTAAGAATACTGTACACATCCAGAAAAGTTAAAAATAATTAATTAATTTTCCAGCTAACAAAAAAAACTATGTGTGAAAAGGGAAAAAAAGCCCAAATCCACCAAGCCCAAGTTACAGAACAAACTGAAGTAGATGCCTTGTTTGACAAGTCCTCTTCATCTGCTGGACCCACAGAATTCTCAGTGACTGTAACAGACTACTATGGGTGCTCCAAAACTGAAGTCATCACCCAATTAATCCATTTCCTGTGCTCCATCTGAGCTGCAGAGATCCCTCTGGGGCATGTGGGACCCTGCATGCCCAGATGTGTGAAGCCAGGCAGGCTTTATGAGGTGTGCACTAGATACCTGCAAGGCAGTCATGAGTCAGAGGACAGAGATTTATTGATATGAGAAATCTCAAGGTGCCTTACTCTGGCATAGACATTGACAAAGGTTCTAAGAGCCCTTCCATATCTAAATGCTGTCTACACATTTCCTGGGATTTCTAAATGCATTTTGGCATGACCCTCAACTGGCCAACTCTGAGTTCTTCAATTTGAAGACACACCAGTGTAGAAGGCATCAAAAGTGTGAATTCTATAATTGCTCCCTGCCCGATTCCCAGTGGAGTGTAAGAAATGAGAGCTGAAATGCAGTGTCAAGACAGGAAACTGTCAATCTAGGAAATTACCAAATTGTTAGCCCAAAAGAAAGTTACAGGAAATTCCTAACAGAGCAATAATTCAGTCTTATTTTTCATATATGTGAGAATCTTCAAAAGTGGGATATCTACTGCTCTGAATAGACTGGCTTCTGCAGGGAACAAAAATACATTAATCATTAGTAAGAATGAAACCGTGACGTTTTTGATTTGCTGGTGAAAAGGCAAAGATGGGTCAGTACTGATGTTGTTGATGTTGATATTTGAGGGCAGTAAATGAATTGCAGCTGGAAGCCTTATTGTTAATATTGACTAGTTTGTGCCAGGAAAATAAGATACCATTTATTCCTAAACATTTTCAGCGCAAATGGTACAGGGCTTCTACCTTGTAGTCTCCTCAGCCACTCTGCACATCATGCCACCACCCTTGAAAAGTAAGGCAGGATCCTGGTTGGAAGTGGGATGGGTTGTGGTCCCCTAGCTGCCCCAGCCTGGCAGATCTGGGAATTGTTTGAGTGTAGCTTCCCATGCCAGCAATCCTCATCTGTGGGCGGACACAATAATGGATTTTAGGGTGCCAGTCCCTTCCAGGGCACCTCAGTCACTCTGTTTCATTAACATTCCCTGTTAGGTTTAGCATTGCTCATGCACAGAAAATCTGGCCAAGGCTTCTGGATGGCTCACTATGACCTGGTTCTGCTTATTCATAATCTTATCTTCTAAATGCCTGTGCCCAGAAATAAAAACAATGACTACTATGTAGTTCTTTGGGGTTTTTTTCAGCTTCTCCCTTCTTGAAGAAATGCATCACAAGATCTTTTCTATAGTCTTGTGTAACTTCAGCCTTTTCTCATAATTTATCATAGAAAACAATTAATTCCTCCACACCCATGGATCTCACCTGGTGTGAGAACGCAAATATGGAAACTCCTAAGATGATAAGAAACATTCAGCATAGATTTATCATTAAAAAATGTCATTACAAATAATTCCTCAGCATAAGCACACCATCTGCTTTTCTGTGCCCCGCCAACTTTCATAGCTCTGATGGGAGAGGCTGCCAAGACAAATCTTGGCAGGTCTCACTGATACCTGGTAGAGTGCTAGCCAACAGAGTTTGTCACATCAATCAAATTTCTTTCTTTGACAGCAAAAGTGGCTTATAGGCAGGACGTGGTACATATGATATGTCTGGATTTAATAAGGTTGTGAAAGTTCCTCACATGACATCCTCATACTCAAACAATGGAAATGCAGTCTAGAGTGTTTGCTCATGAGCAACACTTAGGGTCATGACTGTCACTAGACTATAAGCTCAAGTAAAAAATGCAGTTGTTTATGCAAGTATTTGGGTTGCACAAAATTATTGGTCTGTAATTAGTCTTTCACGACCAGAATAACTTTGCACATCACTAGACAAAACAAAGTCAGTATAGAATAGGTAAATAAGTAATTGAAATCTACATTGAAAGAGTAGTTACCAAGGGCTCACTATCAAACCAAGAACAATAAGCAAGAGTGGTTCAAAACAGGTTTTACTTATAAAAGTAAAATCTTGCCATTATACAAAATATTATCATTTATTACATAAATATAATTAAAATTTAATGTGTGCTATTACTCATTATATTGTGTATCATATTGTGTATTGTTATAAATAATATGCAGTATATACCTTGGTGACTTAAATAACAAGATAATTCATTTATGAGCAATACAGTTGCAAATTAAGTACATAAGGATCATTAACAAGTGTCATACATGAGACAGATGAAGTAATTCTACACCTCTAGGCTTTGAATCTTTGCATTCAAAATTTTCATCCAATTACTTATTGCATGCATTGTAGTAATCTTCCAAAAAGTGGCAAACACTACACTAGTTTGAATCAGTAGCCCCTTAGTCAAATTTATTTATACCTTAAAATAAAAATAAAGTTATGATAGGGAAAGACAGTTAAAAAAAAAAAAAAAAAGAAAAAAAAGAGGAGGGAGTGAATTGCCTTAACATTTTCTCTTATTGTTTTCTTTTGAGAAGAAGAAAATGGCATGTTGACAAACAGCCACTGTGTAGACTATCTCTAAGTTGTAGTGTGCGTATTTATTCCTTATTCATGTGTATATTTCACTAAATGACCTTAATGCTTTTGACTTTCTCAATGCAGGACTTAAGTACTCAAGCAAGGAGACAGATGGAGATTAGCTTTAATTATTTAAAAAATCAGCTTTATTTTCCTAGAGATTATCAGTCTTCTTCATGGAATTCATAACTCAACTAAGGCATTGTTCACCTGGCGGATGTTTCTCACTTCCTCAGGTCCCTTCTTTCAGTAGTCTTTGGATATCTGCCACAAAAGCTCTTTCACAGGACCATGATCTGGCACTGCTTTCTCATCTTTATATCAATTCTCTTCAAGCAGAGGTGCTTACCCAATTCCCATTAAGGCCATCATTCCACCTGTGAGCCACCAGCAAACAATGAGGCAATTCAGAAAATGAGCAGGATCTGGACACCTGACTGTGTTAAACATTTCCACTTACCTAGCAAGCAAGTCACAACAATTCATTGATGAACACACAGCTTGGATTTCATTCAGTGATAAATGATAGCTACATTACTGATATTCTTGCATTTCTTATATCACTAACATTGTAAGATCAACAGGACACCAAAATATGAACAAGATAGTGGCAGAAATTAGGCCCAGGTTTTGAGAGATCTGTAGAATAAATACTCCATTTTCCTGATTTGTGAAGTCCTTTTAATTGTTCCAGAAAAATTTTTGCTCAAAAACACAGCTTGTCAGGAAAAACTTACCAGGAAAGGCAAATACCTACCAGAAAAACCAATTTACTGGAAAGATTAAAAAAATAGATAATGTGCTACATTGTACTTTCTGCTTTCAATCAGATATTTTTTCACAATATTGTTTGACAGTCTGTTTGTATTACAAGACAAGGCCACAAATTATCCCAAATATCTCATAAAGACCTGTTATTTTCTTAAAATAAAACACCCTCCACATATCAAATCCAATTTAAGTAAATTTGTTAATGATAAGGAACAAATATGAGCATGCCTCATATGAGTGCGGACATCCCTCTTTGAAAAGTATATCCAGGAAAGTAAATTTTAAAACTCTTCTATTTATGGATATAGCTTTATAAACCATTGAAATGGTTGGCATGCCAGGAAAAGGTCAAAAGCTACATGGCTAAGCATGAAAACTAACAAGAGAGCTACAGAGTTCATTAAAAGTCAATCCTGCCCTTGTACACGGGAGCAGATATTTGCTTTCTTTTTGTTTTATTGAATGAGAAAGTGCATTTCATATAACCATAACAATTATTTTTAACATGATTTAAAGTACCAAGCACTTCCACATATGAGTTGATACTAAATAAAGATGAGGCACAAAATAAAGCTGTTTCTGTTTTTCCTTCATATGTTTCCTGTCTCCCCAGACCTATCCCTCCTGCTTTAGCAGTGCTGATGTTACCAGCCCCCAGGCAGAGGGAAGCAATCCTTGACAAACAGTATCTAGATCAAATTCTTCCCTTGATTTCATATTCTGGGGCTAACAGCTGAAGAGTCTGGACTGGCTTCTTATAGGGAAAAAAAAGGTCTCTCAGGACCCTCTTTAGCGTATGTTCTAGTGTTAAAGAGACTACCATCTCTGTCAGGAAACAATGCAGTCAGGTCACAGCATTCATTCTGCCCTTTTTGTTTTCTGTGGTACAAGTGATAAAAGGACATGAAAAAGTCAATTTAAGCAAAACTGCTTAATTGATAATTGATAATTGATATACACTGAGTGTGAGCTCTGACAAATAATATAGACAACACATCATTAAAGAGAGCTTCTGGGGAAAGAAAATAAAAAGATAAAAAAATCCCCAAAGTCAAAAAATCTGAGTTCTGAAAATAGAGAGAATAAAGCAAACATATTTTAAAGGCTTAGCATGGTAAGAACACCCCCTTGATGAAGAAAGGACCCAGATGCAGAAGACAAAATAATGGGCAGAATATTTCTCCGATAGGTTTGTTGTTTCTCTGTTTGTTTGCTTGTTTGTTTTTATAGATAAATTATCTGGGACCTTATCTGGAAGACAACATGTCTTTACACTATTCTACATATTTTCCCAGGAATATTTCCACCATTTGGACTGGTGATCATTCAACACATATACACAGATAACTTGGCATATACCATCACCATGCCTGGGAATTGATAGAATGCCGTCTGGTTTAGGCAGAACTACGTGAGTTTGAATGATCTGCACAGTAAGCTTAAGGGAATGCAGTTATGCCTTCCTGTTTCTTCTTGCCTATACAAAATTTTAGACTGCTCTGAAAACTCTGGAACAGCTCCTGTATGTTGCCCAACTCAGCTGTTATTTACTGGATGCTCTGCATCCAGACAGGCTTTCTAAAAATCCCACAGCTAGTGACTGAAGGTGTCTCTACTAATTGTGGTGGGGTGGATGAGAGGAATTTTAGAGGTCACTTCGATCCCAAACTATTCTATGATTCTATGTTTCTCTATGTTTACACCCAAGAGAATCAGTATTTTTACAAGTAAGAGGAGATGACCAGAATGGAAAATTCCAGTCCAGAGAGTGACAGCTTCCAGAACAACCAAGAATGTTTTAAGACAAAACCATTTTGAACATTGATTATCTTGCTCTTCCTGCCTTCTCAACATTGAAGTATTATTTATCTGAATAAGAGAGAGAGGAGAGAGATGTCAGCATTCAGGACATCCCTCTGGGTGCCCTGATCCCGGACCCCGGACGGGGGGATGGGAAGTTCTGGCAGGAAGCCAAAGACACCTGGGAATTCGATCTTAGCCCATGGGAGAAACTACCAACTTTGTATGAAGAAGCACAACCCACAAAGGTTTAAATAGTATAAGAGTGAATTGAGCATGGGGTGAAAAATAGAATTTTGGGGGTTTTACTATAGGGGTCTAGGAGAAAAGATGGAGGATTTGGGCATTGTCCTGTCCTTCTTCCTTCTTCTTCCTAGTCTCCATCTTCAGGGTGATGCTGGCACTTTTGGATTGGTGTAGGGTAGAGGTAGACAGTCCAACATAGGTGATGGGGATTGGAAAATAATGATAAACAATGCACACCTAATCCATAGTATAAGACACGGACACCAGCCCAGGGGCGGGCAGTGCGCCTGGACTCGACTTGCTGGACAGAGCTCGGTGGGTCAGAGAAAGAATGTTATAGATAAGGTAAAATAAACAACCTTGTGAACTACTGCTGAAGAACTCAGTCTCTTTCTTCAACTACTGGGCTGTGAGAAAGGACTCTTGGGGGCATCCTGACCCAAGAGGAAACCTGAGAAGAGAGCGCAAGATCTTAAGTTTACTTTTTTATATTTGTGGGCATGCACATACCCTTCCTTCTAGTGAGGGAATTCCTTGTACAATCATATAATCATAGAATGGGCTGGAAGGGACCTTAAAGATCATAAAGTTCCAACACCCCTGCTATGGGCCCAGACACTTTCCATTAAACCAAGTTGCTCAGGGTCCCATCCAACTTGGNCTCGACTTGCTGGACAGAGCTCGGTGGGTCAGAGAAAGAATGTTATAGATAAGGTAAAATAAACAACCTTGTGAACTACTGCTGAAGAACTCAGTCTCTTTCTTCAACTACTGGGCTGTGAGAAAGGACTCTTGGGGGCATCCTGACCCAAGAGGAAACCTGAGAAGAGAGCGCAAGATCTTAAGTTTACTTTTTTATATTTGTGGGCATGCACATACCCTTCCTTCTAGTGAGGGAATTCCTTGTACAATCATATAATCATAGAATGGGCTGGAAGGGACCTTAAAGATCATAAAGTTCCAACACCCCTGCTATGGGCCCAGACACTTTCCATTAAACCAAGTTGCTCAGGGTCCCATCCAACTTGGCCCTGAACACTTCCAGAATTGGGCCATACACAGCTTCCCTGGGAAACCTGTTCCAGTGCCTCACCCTCTCACAATAAAGAACTTTATCCTAACATTTGATCCAAACCTGCTCTCTTTAATTTTCAAGCCATTCCCCCTTTGTCCCATCACTTTTTTTTTCTTCAGGTATTAGAAGGCCACAATTAGGTCATCCTGAAGTGTTTTCTTTTCCAGGATGAACAATTCCACTCCTCCCTGCCTTTCCTCATAGGAGGTGCTCTATCCCTCTAATCATCTTGGGACCCTCCTTTGGACCTGCTCCAACAGGTCCTTCCTGTCGTGAGGACACCAGAGCTGGAGGGAGCAGTCACCAGAGCAGAGGAGAGGGGCAGGATCACCTGCCTGGCCCTTCTGGCCACGCTGCTTTGGATGCAGCCCAGGATACAATTGGTTTTCAGGGCTGCAAGTCCAATTGCTGGGTCAGGTCCAGCTTCTCCTCCAGCAGAACCCTCAAGTCCTTATCAGCAGATCTCCCCCAGACTAGATTGGTACCAGGGATTGCCCTGACCCAGGTGCAGCACCTTGCACTTGGTCTTGTTGAACCACATGAGGCTCCTGCAAGACCAATTCTCGAGCTTGTCTGGGTCCCTCTGGATGCCATCCTGTCCTTCAGGCATGTCAACCACACCATTCAGCTTGGTGTCATCTGCAAATGTACTGAGGGTGCACTCAATCCCTTTGTTTCTGTCATGAATGAAGACATTGAGTAACACTCAATGGAACAATTGTTCCCAATACAATCTCCTGATAGACATGACTCGTCACCGATGTCCATCGGGATTCAGAGCCTCTGGATGTGACCATCCAACCAATTCCTCATCCACCGGACAGTCCACCCATTGAATCCTTCTCTGTCCAATTTAGAGAGAAGGATGTGGTGGGGACCCACATCAAAAGCTTTACAGAAGTCCAGATGAATGACATCTGCAGCCCATCCCTTGTCCACCGATGCAGTCACTCTGTCATAGAAGGCCACTGGGCTGGTCAGACAGGACTTGTCCTTGGTGAAGCCTTGGTGGCTGTCCCATATCCCGTCCCTGTCCTCCATGTGCCTAAGCACAGCTTCCAGGAGAATCTGTTCCATGACCTTTCCAGGCACAGAGGGGAGGCTGACTGGTCAGTAGGTCAGGATCTTTCTTTTTACCCTTTTTAAAGATGGGTAAAAACATGGGTTTAAAGGTGGGCACAATGTTTTCCTTTTTCTGTTTGCCTGATTGCCATGACTTTTCAAATATTATAAACAGGAGCTTGGCAACTACATCAGACAATTCCATCAGGATCCTGGGATGCTTCTAATCAGGTTCTATAGGCTTATGTACATTCAGCTTCCTCAGGTGGTCACAAACCGGAATTTTACGTACAATGGGAGGAACTTTGCTCTCCCAGTCCCCATCCTGCTGTCTGTCCACTCAAGAGGTGTAAGGACAGAAATCAGCCATTAAATGGTCCTTGTTTGGTTGGGATTGCTTTGCTAACAAGAAGGAAAAAGGAACTGGACACCTGTTTAAAAAAGAAATAAGATCAGCATGTAGCATGGAGATCAGGGAACAGAAAAAAAAATAAATAAAAAAAAAAAAAGACAAATTATTCAAAGTAATAATTTTCTATTGCTAGCAATAAGATAAAATATTATCTTCCAAATACATTTCCAGAAAAGTAAGTATGAGTTGTACAGATGACTCATATACAAAGGAATTGGATACGATTTCCTGCTTTTTGGTCTACAAGTATCCCCCTCCAAGTTTTCAAAAGGCAGTGTGAGGGGATCCACAAATTCCATGAGCTGGTGCTGCCAGTCCCAGCCCCTTTAGTGGCCATGCTCATGAAACTAACCTGCTTAGAGACTCGGTACAAAATGTTCTTTCAGAAAAAGCTATACACAGCCAAATGCAAAAAAAGAAAATTACATGGAAAAAAAGTCAAATGAAAACAAGACGTTAAATAAAGATATAAATGTATAAATACAAGTATAGCTCTTAAGCAGAAGAGTGTGCTTGAGACTGAAAACAATGAAATACAAAAGGCCTGTGTTGTAAAAAAAGGATTTGAAAGTTTTCAGACATGTATATTCATCAAATATTTCCTGCACACAGTACAAATATTAACATTCTTTTTTTTTTTCTTTTTTTTTTTTTTTTTCTGGTGGGTTATTTCGCAGGTTTTTGACCCATCAAGCTACAGAAGCAAAGATCGTGAATGACTCACACAAGACATTTCTCTCCTATTAGTCAGATATTTGTTACTGGAATAAGTATTGATTCTGTGCCTGCCTAAATGAAAGATGTGTCTGATGGCTCATGAGGGAAGGCATGTGACATTCAGGGATCATGGTTTTCTCCTGTAAATATATGGGTCTTTCCAGACAGTGGTTCTCAGACTTTGCTGTATGAACTTCTAGTGGTGTTGGAATGGTTTCAGACCAGTTCTGCACATAATGATTGCCAAACCAATTAAAGGTAGGAATCCTGCTTTAGATGGAATCACTACAGTTTGCTGGTGGTAGCCAGGGGAGCAGGTCTACCTCTGTCTGTACTGAGCCTCTCCCCCTAAGGGAACATGTTAACACAAGAATTTAACCACTAAATTCGTTGGGTTTGCATGGCCAAGCTTTGGTAGCAGGTGGCTACAGGGGTGGCTTCTGTGAGAAGCTGCTGGAAGCTTCCTGCATGTCCAGCAGAGCCAATCCCTGTCAGTTCCAAAGATGGATGTTCCCCTGGTCAAGGCCGGGCCAATTAGAAATGGTGGCAAGGCCTCTGTGATAACAGATTTAAGACGAAAGGAAAAAAGTTAATGCACAGCTGTAATTGTGGCCAGAGAAGAGAGGAGTGGGAACATGTGAGAGGAGCAGCTCTGCAGACCCCAAGGTCAGTGGAGAAGGATGGACAGGAGGTGCAGCAGGTGCCAGAGCTGGGATTCCCCTGCAGCCCATGGTGAAGACCAGGGTGAGGCAGGGGCAGCTGTGTCCCTGCAGCCCATGGGGGCCATGGGGATGCAGAGATCCCCCTGCAGCCTGGGGAGGAGACCCACAATGGAGCATGTGGCTGCCTGAGAACAGGCTGTGACCCCATGGGAGGCCGTGGAGAAGGGAGCACCTGCAGAAACAGCCTGTCCTTGAAGGACTGCAGCCTGTGGAAGAGCGACCCACATTGCAGCAGTGTGGGAAGGACTGCTGCTCATGAGATGGACTCACACTGGAGAGGTTCATGGAGAGCTGTCTCCCATGAGAGGGACCCCACGGTGGAGCAGGGGAAAGGCTCCTCTCCCTGAACAGTGAGAAAAACAACCTGTGATGAACCAACCATAACCCCCCTTCTTTGTCTCCCTGTATTGCTGGGGTGGAGGTGGAGCTGGAAAGGAGGAAGGGGTGGGAGGAAGGTGTTTTTAAGGTCTTATTTTACTTCTCACCATCGTGCTCTGTTCTTGTTAGTAATAAATTTGATTAATATCTCTAATTTTAGTCTGTTTTGCCCATTAAGATATTTGGTGAGTGATCTTTCCCAGTCCTTATCTTAACTCATGAACCTGTTGTTCCCTGTCCAGCTGTGGATGGGAATGAGAGAGGGACTTTGGCACCCAGCCAGCATAAACCCACTATAGGCTTTTTGGTGGAAATTCTGTGGAACCATGAGGATTTGGAGATGAGAATAGTAATTGGAAGAGGTAATGGGCAAAACAAGTACTAAGCAATATCAGAGAGCAGAATGATCATGGGGAACTTTTGTTGTAGTTGTGGTGAAGGGACAAGGGGTAGATTTTGAGCAAATTGCCCATTTCTGTGCTGTGTTATGATAATATTATTTTGGTTTTCCCATGGGGAAATTTTGTTTTGTTTGGTTTGGCTGGTTTAGTTGTTCCAAGTGAAGGTAATGTGATGGATGTGGATTTTAATGATAATGATGATAACTATATGATTCACATAGATAAGGGGTGGAAACTCCAGTGGGTTGGCCTTGGTTGGATGCCAGGCACCTGCCAAGCCACTCTATCATTCCCCTTCCCAGCATGACAGGGGAGAGAAAAATAAGATGGGAAACAAATAGTAGGTTGAGATAAGGCAGTTTACTAAAGCAAAAAAATAGCAAAAGTTTGAGCCTGCATAAGCAAAGGTAAAAAAATTAATCTCTACTTCCCATCAGTGAGCAATGTTAGCCAGGAACTTCCCAGGAAGCAAGAGTTCAGCACACATACAGGTTGCTCTGGAAGGCAAACATTGCAGCTTTTATATCTGAGCTGTTGTCAGATGGTATGGAATATCTCTTTGGTTAATTTGGGTCAACTGTCCTAGCTGGCTCCCCTCTCAGGATCTTGCCCAATCCCAGCCCCTTGGGAGGAGTGGAATGGTGGGGGGAGGAATGTTAGACAGAAAATGCTGATGCTGTGCCAAGCACTGCTCAGCAGTAGCCAAAACANATTGCCCATTTCTGTGCTGTGTTATGATAATATTATTTTGGTTTTCCCATGGGGAAATTTTGTTTTGTTTGGTTTGGCTGGTTTAGTTGTTCCAAGTGAAGGTAATGTGATGGATGTGGATTTTAATGATAATGATGATAACTATATGATTCACATAGATAAGGGGTGGAAACTCCAGTGGGTTGGCCTTGGTTGGATGCCAGGCACCTGCCAAGCCACTCTATCATTCCCCTTCCCAGCATGACAGGGGAGAGAAAAATAAGATGGGAAACAAATAGTAGGTTGAGATAAGGCAGTTTACTAAAGCAAAAAAATAGCAAAAGTTTGAGCCTGCATAAGCAAAGGTAAAAAAATTAATCTCTACTTCCCATCAGTGAGCAATGTTAGCCAGGAAGTTCCCAGGAAGCAAGAGTTCAGCACACATACAGGTTGCTCTGGAAGGCAAACATTGCAGCTTTTATATCTGAGCTGTTGTCAGATGGTATGGAATATCTCTTTGGTTAATTTGGGTCAACTTTCCTAGCTGGCTCCCCTTGCCCAACCCCAGCCCGTTGGGTAGCTGTGTCTCCTCTCAGGATCTTGCCCAATCCCAGCCCCTTGGGAGGGGTGGAATGGTGGGGGGAGGAATGTTAGACAGAAAATGCTGATGCTGTGCCAAGCACTGCTCAGCAGTAGCCAAAACACTGGTGGGTTATCAACACCTTTCCAGCTACCAGTGCACAGCACAGCACTTTGAGGGCTGCTGTGGGAAAATGGACTCCAACCAGATGCAGCACAGTGATCATCAGCAATTACCTGTGTGGAGACAGGCGTAAGGCTCACTGAGCACTTGGCCCTCCAGGCCACTGGATGGGTGGTATTTGCTTGATAATGATAATTCAGGGAAGAGGTGGGAGGAGATGAGGACAGTCCTGGTTTAGAAAAGGGGAGTGTGAGACAGAGCAGCAAAGATAGGCATGCTAAGGGACAGGAGGGGAAGATCCCAAAAGAATGGAAGGGACTGAAATTGCCCCACTGGTGAATGCACATCACCTGTCAGAGAGCCACGAGCTGTCTCTGTGTAGGAGGTAATGAAGTGAATAAATGGACAATCCCTATTTTGAGTCTCTGACCCCAATTAGCTCTTCCATTTGCTTCAAAGGGACCAGGCACATGCTCAGAATTAGGCTGAATTTTTTTCCTGCATCAGAAGACAAAGTGCTAATTGGTTAGTTGGTGTTCATATTTTACCACAATGTGTTATTTAATTTTTGGCTTACATACTGACTAGCAGAGTTATGTATATTTAGTCCTATGTCCTATTAACCTCCCTTTGTGACTTGGATTTGTTCTTTCCACAGCTGTAACTGGACTTCAGATTTGCTATAAGGTTGCAATTGTCTCCTTAACTATTTGCAATTGAAGACCTTATTGGAGTGATTTAGTCTTCATTTAGCAGTTATGCAGAATTACTACTGGTATGTAGGGAACCTTTGCCATGAGAAGGCAAAGTGTTTGAGCTGTTCTTCTTTTTCATTCTCCTGAATTTTTGTCCTTGTTTCAATGTCATTTATAAAATTAATTCAAATTAATTGTATTCACAATGTCACTTTAACAAAGCTGGAATCTAAAACCAGAAGAATGGGAATCAAGTCACACTAGATACTCTGAGTTTGATAAGTCTGTATTCTTTCTTTGGATAAAATAGGTTCCTCTACTTGCAGCTATATTAAGAACAAAATCTATGCTTGCTAAGGAAGAAAATCAGCAGAAATATTTATCCACAAGTTTACACAATGACCATCTGTGTCTGGTTCCTTTAAATACTTAAGAAAGAAATGGCTGATGCAGGCAATAATACTGGAAAGGTAAAGCTGAGGCCATATTAAAGCTTTAAAAAAAAGTATTTCCTTCACTAAGTTGAAGTTTTCACTTGTTTCTTTCACCATTTGTCTCCCTCAAGTACCTTTGTTGTGCCAATGTTTCTTGCTCCATCTGCTTATAGGATCCTCTGCACATATACTAAGGAAACTACGATCTGATGTGTCAGGCAACTTTTATTGCAAGGAGCATGAACATTTGAATCCCACTAGTCTCAAGAGGCAGACCACTATTTAGCACAAACAAGACATTCATGATGGTTTGAAAGCCATCTCTAAGCACATTCTGCACAGCAGGCAAGGCCAGGTTTTGCATCCCCCAGCGGGTTCACATGCTTAAATTATCTCATGGACAGCAGTTATTCATGCTGCTAAACAAAGTGAGAAAGCAGTCTACAGCTGACCCAGGGGATGAAATCTTGCACTCCTCTTTCCTTGGAAGAAAAAGAAGAACAGACACACTCCCAGGGAGGAAAAAAGGACTAGAAGACATTACATGAATCATCGAGCCCATTCCCTGTCCACAACCAGGTAACATATTGCTGGATCAAAGAACTCTACTCTTTCCCACACTTCAAAACCCTCAGAGTATTTTGCAACATCTTATAATAATTCCCAGACCTTCACTACAAAAAGAGCTGTAGAAAATATTCTTGGCATCTTCCCACAACAGAAATTTTGTACTTTCAATAAAAATGCAAAGATTCTTCCTAGTCAGAGCTGTGGAAGAATTCTTTCCTGAACTGATCATGATGATCAGTCTAACTCTGGTTACAGAACAAGAGAGAGCAGACAGGCATGAGAGAAATGTCTTCAGCCCCAGTTGTCCCAGACAGCCCCAGTTGTCCCAGATCAGTGTCAGGGAACAAAAGGCAAGGGAGAAAAAAAAAAAAATTGTCCTTCAACCCAACTTGTGCTGGCGAGAGGTGAGTGATGGAGATTCTTTTGCCTCTTTTTTCTACATTTTGGAGGTTAAAAAAACCCCCTCACATGCCCTATTAAGGCCATTTCCTACAGTTCTGAGGAGTATTTCTCCCTGCTGTTTCTCAGTCTCATGCAGCTCTCAGTAAGTTCTGATCCTCCTGACATCTTGTGTGTTGCCTTATATTTATTTCTGCAGCAATGCTTTACAGTACCAATGAGAAAATCAATGTACCAGATATTTCATCTACAGAGCCATCAGTGCCAGGTCCAGTTAGCCGAATTCAGAGCTGCTCCAGGATCCCAAAAAAATGGCTAGAAGCCGTCCCAGACCCACTAGATGGCACTGTGGGTGGCTATACCAGCACTTGCGAACCCAGGCAGAGTTCAGCTGAGCCTGGCAGCTTCAGTCCCGGTTGTGTGGCTCTGATTTCCAGCACAAGTCCCTCTGCCTGGAACCTCACTCGGCAGTTCTGCCCATTCAGCAACTTTTGGGTACCCTCAGTCGCTCCAAATTTAGGCTCTTTCAAATAAATATCAGTTTTGGGGTTTTTTTCTCAAGAAGCTCCACGATTATATTTTTCCATTTCCTGGATCTTCCACAAAACATTCCAGAGGTTTCAAGAAATATTTAGAAAGTTGGTAAGTCTGAGTGTCCTGTCTGGCTGGTTTTCAGTGTGTATGTCAATGGAAGGGTACAAATTTTACCCAAGCTTTCCAAAAAAGCTGCAGATTACAGGAATTTTGATGTAACCCTAACTTTCCGTCTTGGTTGCACCAGTTTTGCTCTACAGGGTCAGTCTGGATCCCAATAAAATCGGTTGGGAATGAGGATTTCCACTGGGATGGTGGAAAGTTGGATAGAGGCCTCTGTCAGGTTTCCAAACACTTGAAATGAGTGTGCTGACATTTGGTAAATCTTTCCCCCTTTTCTGATCAAGGTTTCTACCCTTGCTGTGAGCAGTGTTTGATAGTTTATGCTCACAATGAAAAGTGGAAAAAAGCATTTCCCATTGGAAAAAACAGTAGGACTGCCATTTTCAGTTTGGGGGCAACACTTTTGTCAAGTACATTTTTCTAACTGAAATGGGAGTTAAAATCCCCTTCTTTCTGTCTCTGCTTCTGTATATTATTTCATTACAGCCTCCTGTCCCTGGCTTTTAAAAGTTTCTCCTGTGTTGCTGCCTTATCATCATCCTGAGCAGGACTTTGAGCCTTTCTTTTCAGTCTTTGGAACCATCTATTGTGTCTCCCTAAGTAAAAGCACTATTTGAAGCCACTCCCCTCCATACTCTCACATTGCTATTTACTCTAATATGATGCATTAGGCATTTTCCTGTTGTATCATTCAGGATTCAACCACAATCTAATCTATAAACCACACAACAATCATGCAAGTTGAACGAAAACCAACAATTCCTTGGTCTTGTGCATTTATCATGAATAGCTGAATAGTTTGGGTTGGAGGGGACCCTTAATGGCCCCCCAGTCCAAACCCTCTGCAATAATCAGGGACAAATTCAAACAGATCAGATTAATTGTTTCCAGGGATGGGGCATCTATCACTTCTATGGGCAATCTGTCCCAGTATTTCTCCACCCTCATAATAAAAAACTTCTTCCTTGCATGTAATCTAAATGTTCCCCCTTTAATTTTTAAACCATGCCAACAGACCCTGCTGAAAAATCTGTCCCCATATTTCTTATAAGCCCCCCCTTAGGTCCTGAAAAGCCACAATAAGGTGTGCCTGGAATCTCCTCCAGGCCAAACCCTAACTCTCTCAGCATTTGAAGCAGTGTCTCAGAGAAAGCCTCCTTGGCTAGGCAGTGCAGGTCAGCAAAATACTGTGAGGAAGGACAAATATGCTCATCAAGCCCTGAGTTATTATTTAATGACCCTCATCTGAAGGTTACATCTTCCAGACATGGCAGGCACAGTAAATGACTGTATGAGGATTCTTAGATCTCTCTCATAAGAATGCCAGGGCTCACAGGAGATAAGCCAGGTATCCCTCCTCCCTACTTATCAAGTACTTATCTGGAGATATCCCTACTGATAAACCATGGATCTGGGGTGCAAGTTGCAAAGCAAGAAGTGAGAAACAACAATGTGAGACTGGGAACGGAGTTCTGTGCCCACATCACAGGGTGACTATGGGTAAAACACCTAAACAGGAAAAAAAAAAGCTCAAAAGATTCTAAAGCACCTTTTCTATTCTTTTTCCTGTTCTTTCTTTGTTCTATGCCAACAATAACCAGTCTTGCCTGGGGACTGCACAAAATTCAAATGACATGAGAAACTCCAGAAATTCAGGGGTGTATCTGGACACAAATTTTAGTGTTATGACAAGTTCAATACAATATTATGCCACAGCTTTCTAGATTATTAAAACTGGCATTCAAATTTGCTGGATAAAATACATAAATTATTTTAAAAATTAAAATTATGATAAAAATAAAAAATTATAAAAACCCCCAAAACCAAACAAGCAAACAAGCACCAAACCCTGGTATCTAGTCAAGTTTCCAAATGAAAATAGTTTATTGTAGACAGCTTTCTCAAGTAGACCTCAGACCTGGGCATGATGAGGTTTTGTATTGTACTCCCTCATCACCCACGATGAGGTTTTGAGCAGTATTCACTACAGGAATTTGAGAAGCAATCCTCAAAACAGTTTGATCTCCAAATATACTTTAAAGTAGTTTTTACTTGCACAAACTTGTAATTAAGTTGAGAGAACATTAGACAGTGATACATTCTGGATTTTACCTGTCTCATAGGGCAGGATTTATTGTAGTGGTGCAGTAGACAAAACTTGATCTCCATATCTTCCTCTACATCCATGTAATGATTTTTTCCCAATTTTAAATCTATTCACTTCAAAGATGATGGGCACATCTTACGTCTGTATTTTTCTCTACACCAGAAGTAAATAATTTTCATGGCAATTTGTTATTGGCCTTTGCTACTGGCAGATAATTCCTGGCATCTCTTACCATAATTTTTGAGAACTCTGGGTCAGAAAAATGGCCCAAAGGACTTGCCTCAGCATTCCTTTAGATCATGAACTTATGTCTTCCTGCAGCATTGTATACTGTGGTTCATAAACTTGTTTTGTAAATTTGTTTGCTTCTTATAAGAAAAAGGAAAAAAATGGAACAAAAAAAAAGGTGTCATAATAGTCACTAAATCTTTAAAGAAAACTTTTCACAGATGCTGACAGATGTGTGCAAATAGTCTGTCCTCAAAGACAGAAAAGTGAAACAAATATTGTGAAAATAGAAGCTGAGAAACATCAGAGATGTTTTTCCATAAGATAGCTAATTGCAAGTCTGAGTGCTTACATTTTGTTCTGTGTCTTTTGCCACTATCAATGACTCATATTTAAACAGCATGAGAATAATATTCACTTCTCTTGTAAGTTCATGTTTGGTCCTCTAATTAGGTAATTAAAATGAGCATGTGATATTACCAGGCAAGTTGGCAAATACAAATCAAACAGGTTTTTGATGGTGAGCCTGCAGGAATCCTCCCTGAGATCTTGACGTGTGCATGGAGGTTTTATGGGCAATTAAACTCTGTCCCTGAAAATCCTACCTTCAAAGCTTTTGGATCACTTGGAGAGTTTTATGGTTGGCTTCAAATAAAGAGAGCATAGAAGCTTGTAGGAGAAACTCAAACAAGGAAAAGAAGCATGAAACAAATAAGTTCAAACACATTTAACCTCTTCCCTTCTAGAGTGTTAGTTCTCATGTGTATTGATGGTGCTTTAAACAGATGCTGCATTTGAAACTTCCTGGTAGGATTATGATGCAGCATGGAAGGTGCTTTGTCAGTTCTCGTGCTGCAGCAGAAGAGGAAAACTCTTAGAAATATGGTAAGTAGTAGAAAATAGTCTACAGTGAAAGATTTCCATGAGGTGGAACCACTGGATTTTTTTTTTTATCACTATGATATTAAGGCAGTGCCTTTAAGTAGTGTAAGATATCAGTCATGCCTCTGTGTGTGCTTCAACCTGACATGAAATCCATCATTGTCCTCATCCAGCTTTGGCTTACAGCAGTACAGATATCCCCAAACTCCCTGTTCTTTCCTATGTGACTCTTCAGGAGAAGATTTTTGCCCTCCATGCTGTTTCCCCTAGAAAGGGTCAGTGACTTTACTTGCTGGCAGTAAGAGAACAAATGAGTTGCAGACTCTTATTATCATTTTCTGGTAGAGTCCATGTTTTGCTAAGTAAGACAGAGAGTGTCTGTTCCACACTAGCATCATGACTGTATCCAGTCCTGATGGTGTGAACTGAGAGAGGCAGGACACTGGTAAGCTGCCTTTGCCCATTTTTAATCGTATGCCTGGACACAAGGTCAGAGACAGTGTGCAGGGAAAGGCCAGTGCAGGGAAGGAGTGTTTTGCATTCTCGTTTGCCCCTGTGCAGGCACAGAGCCCAAAGCATGGGCTGACCTGTTGCCTTTGAATACAGACAGTCCTCAATTAAACCTGTCAAGACACTACAGGTCTTTCCTTTACAGCAGCATAATACTTCTAATTCAACAGATCAAGGGAGAAAAATCAGATCCAGGTTGTCTACACTATTTGTGGCTGCAGGTTGCATCTGTCAGCATGTGACATTTATGCCTTCAGCTGGTGTTCCGGGCAGTGTGGCTTGCTTAAAGAGTTACATGTATCATAATTACCATTGAGCATTCACCACCAGGAAGATGCTGATAGCAACACCAGCTCAACAGCTACAATTATATTCCTTGCGTCTGGAGAGACACCAGGGTCCTTATTCCTTTCTGAACTTCTGCTGGCTGCAGTTTTTCTTCAGATGGACTAGAAGAAGGTGCTGCAGAGGAAATTTTTTGAGCCATGCTTTGTGCATCCTGTGCTGACCACAAGCAAAGCAAGCACATGTTTTTCATAGCACTGCTATCCTTTTACTCCCTTCATTCCTGTGGAGCACAGTGCTCCAAGACCACTGGAAGTGACTACTGCTTAACCAGTAGGAGACTACATCACTGCTGAGCCAGCTGCCTGGAAATGTTAATGCTGCTCTGTGGTTTCTTCTGGACTCTGGGCCAGCATTTTCCTCATCAGATGTCTTTCCTTTGCTGCCCTATCCCAGCCTGTGCTTTATTCTCAGTGCAATCTATTTTCCATGAGTGACAAGCCTGGGGGTTCCCAAAGGTACTTGAAGGAAATCAGGATGTAAAATGAAATATGAAGAGTATAGGGGAAGAAAGGAGGGGAAAAAACAAAAAGTACACCCACTGCTGACATAAGAAATCCTGGCCAAGCAGAGGGTCTGGGAGAGAAGCACAGCAGAGCTAAGGAGGAGGCACAGGGAGGGGGGTCGAAGAGGTGAAGATTGCAATTCCAGATGAAGCTGATGAGACTGCAGAGGAACAGAAGCTGAATAAATTTACAGAATTTACAGAGGCAAAAATTGACTCCTGTAGCCATTTTTTTCCACACAGACACTATCATCATCACAGTTTCACAAGTGAAAAAACAAAACATTTAAGTGATTTACTTTTGGCAGGTTCAGAGCCCAGGTTCCTCCAACCTTCAGGCATGGATGTAACTAAGAGATTTATGTATTACTTACAGGAGACTTGAAGAAAACTGATTAAGTGGGCAAGATTTAGCATTCAGATACCAGATTGGGGTGTGAGGGAGGTGAAACTTTGGCTCTGACTTCGACCTTCCTTTTTTACTTAAAAAAATCAAACTAGTGTTAAAAATGTATGAAAGGAAGCAGGAGAAGAGTCCTAGATGTTTCCATTTGCATATGTACCTTTCAGTGTTATTAGGCCCATCCTGTGAATCAGTTGAAGGGTCAATAAATCTAGACCTCACTGTGATTACACGCATATTACCTCCACTCTGTGGTTTCTGGTTGATGCATCCACTAGTTACTAGTTATGTCTGTCAGCGTGCACTTTGCCTTCAGCAAGGAAAAACACTGGGGCTACCTCTCAACCTGTCAGACTGATTCTCCTGTTTGGTCAGATGGTCTGCAATGCTTGCACATGACAGCTTGCCCCTGCATGGGGCACAGCCCACTTCCTGTTAACTTGAGACAAAACCCATGTTGATAATAAACTTCCCCTTTATAATTCAACACAAACAGTTGATGTGGGCAATCAGTTGACTTAACCTTTTCCATTTCTGATTTTCCAGAGCCTGTGGTGGGTATTGCACAGGCTCCTGTCTCCCTTTCTCCCACCTGACAAACAGCAGAGAACAACCTGATGTAAACAGACAGGTAGTGTCAGGAATGGGACAAAGAAGAGAGATGTTGCAGACAGTCTGAAGCAACACCATCTCTCTGCCTTCCAGTACACCCTGGTGCTTTTGTGCCGCTGTAATGGCGCCTCGAAAATGAGCCTTAATTTCATAATGATACGTGGCAACAGTCCTTTCCTGACGAGCAACCATGACTGCGGTTGGTAAGCATATACTTGAAAATGGAAAAGATAGATAGTCCTTACAGGAATTAAGTCTCAAAGGGTACAGCAACTCCAAAAGAGAACCAGGTTCAAAACACATCTTAAATATTTCAACTGTGTCTTTCTCAGCAAGGGCCAGAGATTCAGAGTGTGGGGATATTGATTACACTCTTTTTTAGCTTTCAGCAGTAGGTTTCCAAGGAGGTAGCTAACTAGAACGGAATAGACAACCACATTTGTGCTGAATAGCTAGAAAGAAAAGGAAACATTATGTGGTTTTTAAAAATTTTTGTGAATTGTGGAAAAGATATGTAATGTTTCTGCTGAAAAATGCCATTATAATTATCTATATGTTTTCTATTTGGCTCCAAGGATTTTCAACAATGAATTATTTTCTTGGTACCTTCATAAGTAACTGAATAACTGGCAGCATCACTGTCATGAAATACATCTATAAATGATCTTACTACTACACAGTTGTCAGAACACTGCACATATTACATATAAATAGGTAATTTTCCACCTCTGACAGGCTGGTTTATTAAAAAAAAAAATTTAAATAAGTAATGTTGATTTGATGGGTTTTTTGGGTTTCGTTTTTTTTTTCTATGGAGACAATCACACTAAACCGTTCCCTAAGCACGTTTGGGCTTGCACAAGATACAGCACCATATGTGTGCACACTTCAGAATTACTTCCAGACGCAGAAAGGAGCAGATCTGGAGTGAACACTGCCTTGGGAACTTGATCTGCAGCAGAGGCACTTTGCTTTTATTATCCTTCACTTTCCACTGATCATTCATCAGTTCCCTTCACATCTCTTTTCTTACACTTGCCTACTCACGTCAGAACTGATTCTCTTTGTCAATTACACTCTTCTTCATATTCCCTTCAAGATCACAAAAACATTTGCTTTACTTTCACCTTTCAGTTCACTGCCTGCTTTGGATAAAGCTGAGTACAGAAGTATTAAAATACCAGGAGAAAGCCTGCTGTCACAATGAGTTTGATCCAAAGTCCTTTGAAGTCATTAATGAAAAGTGGTTCCCAGTTATTGCCTTTGGTCTTTGGATCTGCCCATGGCTTTCTACTTCAACAAGAAGTATAAGTACTAAAAAGTTTTCAGAAGGTTTATCTGATGGGATTACCAGCTTGATTTTCTGGATAATGTTCTCTGAAGATTCAGATAAACATGTCAACACTTCAAAGCTCTCTGTAACACCTCAGGCTGAGATTTAAGGTCTTCAGTCACTGCGCTAAAAGTTTCACAATCAGTGGATAATTTCAGCCTTACAACTGAGGTACTCTTTGGTCTCTCACAGCTGAGAAAGGGTACAATTTCTTGATTCTAGCAACAGAATCACCTGTTGGAAACTTAGTCTTCACTATTGGAATGGTTTGAATTCTGGTCCAATATTACTGGAATAGTGTTGGCATTGTTTTGTCTTGCAAAGAGGGTCTTGGACAATGGCTCACTTGTTATTGCTGTGACTCTTTCTAAATCACTGTGTTTCTTCCCAGTAGCCAGATAGTTTATATTTTAAAGGTATCACATTAAGGGATATTAATTTGTATCCACAGTCATGGATAGCAGTGACAGTTCATCCCATAGAAAGATCACCTTTAGCAAGCAGACATGGACACATATATAACGTGCAATTTTTTACACACCCAGTTTCTTTTCCCATAAAGTTTAGGCCCCCTAAGATATTTGGCTCTAAAAACCTGGTTTTTGGAGTACTGTTTAGAGGACTAGAGGATTACATAGGTAAGCCTGTAATATTTGGTTTTGGAAATGAAATGCTGCTACCATCTGAGGAATGTTTTGTGCTTTTTGGTGGAAATTTTCACTTTTTTACTAATGCCTCAGTCTGCTAGATTCAAGTACAGTGCCCAACAATGATACATTCCCTTTTAAAAGGGAATAATAAGATTCCCTTTTAAAACTACACCCTAGGAAATATTGCACTGAGTTTGCAGGACATATAGGAATACATTGCAATGAACAGAGTATAATTAATTATTAATAGCATAGAAATTTCAAATTTTAACCCTAGTGCTTTGCTGAGCTGATGCAATCAAGGGGCAAGTATTGATCTCTTCACTCTCATGCCCAGTGACAGGACTCAAGGAAATGGCCTGAAGCTGAGTCAGGGGAAGTTTAGGTTGGATATTAGAAAAATGGTTTTCATCCAGAGGGTGTCTGGACACTGGAACAGGCTCCCCAGGGAAGTGGTCACAGTACCAAGCCTGAAAAACTTCAAGAAGCTTTTGGACAATGCTGTAATGTGTATGGTGAGATTCTTGGGGCTGTTCTGTGCAGGGGCAGGAGATGAACTCTATGATCCTCATGAGTCTGTCACAACTCAGGATATTCTATGATTCTACAATAAGGAGCTTCTTTTTCAGCTCTAGCTGAACACTTTGTGGGTTTGTCAAAGTAATTTTCTCTGAGAGTAAACAGAGTAACTAGAGCCATTTGTGGAGCAGAGCAAGACAGAAGGAACCCAGGGTAGTCTTCTGAGCAATACCAATGTGTATATACTGTAGATTCCCCTAGTAGATTCCCAAGCCAGTTTCTGCCATCACCTGAGACTTTGAATAAGTCAGAATGCAAAATAAAACTAGATTGATTGAAAAGATTACTCAGATCTTCTGTATTTCCTAATTTGATCTGGAAAGAAAAATGACAAATATCATAAAGAAATGTGACAGCCTGAGAAAGAATTCTAGTTCTGCTTTTGCACTTGGAACATTGGCCTTGATGCATGAATGTGTGCATGGAGTGGAACACTGGTCTCTGCACATGTGTAAACAGCCACAGGCACACCAGGGCACATTCAGCTCTCCAAGGAGGTGCCCTCTTCAAACAGCTGCTCCTGTTCACTCCAAAAGAAAGGTGGGAAATGGATAGGAGCACCCAATAGATTAGAACCAACCAAGGGCTACCAGGTGGAATACTGTCTAGTGGTCATCATCTCATCTTTGAAATTTTGCTTTACTATCAGTGGTTAAAAATTATGCCCATGAACATCATATGATACTCTGAAACAGGTAGCTCATGTTATTAAGACATCATAGATTCACACAAAACGTAGATTTTTTTTTTTTTATGCTACCAGGAGATTCATTGACTTATAAAAATGAGCATGAAAGAGTTTTCAAAATACTATAAATAGTAGGCACTTTGATTAGTCTACTGTTTTGATTAACAGCTGAAAATTTCCATAAAAGAAATAATCATCTCTAAACCAGTTGCACTGCAGTGTTGCCCTTTGATAAGGCAGGAAAGAACTAACACTACTTTACACAATTAGCAACTGTGTCTTAGAAATTATTAGCTATAGATGAAAAATTGAGTTTGGCTGGAGGTATCTTTGCCACCTTCCTGTAACCATTCATTTATCTCCATCAGTGAATGCAGTGAGAAAAAGATGTATTTTTACGTCTCCAAGCAATCAAGGCTCCCTTGGTAAGGCACAGGTTAAGTTTAGCACCACAGACACAGTATTATTTTTTCCTATGATAGAAACTTTTCTTTCTGGTGCAATATTATTCCTAGCATTTATTTCTTTCTTTGGACACATTAAAAGACGCTGTGTAATCAGCAGCACTAATCAAGACACTGTATAAGCAAGTAGGATTTCTTTCCTTCAGTGGCATTGCAAATTTTCTTGAGTCATTCCTTTCCTTGAAATTGCTGCATAAAATCTTTATTTGTCCTTCTTACCATTTTCTAGAAAATGTATGTCATCCAACCAGTTGCCTCAACGGAATAGAGTGAACAAATTGTTGTTAGCTAATAACACTGGAGAGTGATACATCAAAGGAACAGAACTTACACCCATGCCTTGTCTTGATTAGTGTTCAAATTTAATTCAGCATGCCACTATTTCCTGCTGTCTGTTCCTCTTCATCAGTAAGAAACACTACTTAGAAGTTGTTGATACTGAACACACGGACCCAATTAAATCTGTCATGACATTTACTTATTTGAAGTTTCAGGCCTGATGTGGTCTCCCATTCATTCACCAAACGACTTCCATTTACTGAAGGATTTCTTTACTTGCAGTGCAATTCTGAAGTGCAGAACTGAGTGATCCTAAAGTGGACAAATTAGGCACTGAACTCGCCTTTGCTAGAGCGCCCCATTTAGCATTTCAGGCACTTAAACAAACTATGATCATACTAGTGTCTGAAACTGTGGCCTATTCTAGTCAGTCTTGGACATTAGTTAAATACTACCATACGTATAGTATTTTATATTAAATGTGCATCTACAGACAGAATGTGTAATACATATAATATTGACTAAAGATACACCAACAAAAGCACCTCAGAAGATAAAGTAACCAAATAGAAATTAACTAAAAAATTTGGTTACCTTATTCCTCTGTGGTTCAAGGTCATGATAAAGAAATAAAGGTGATCTGTTCACACCTCATGTTGTGCCAGAAAATGTTTAATACTACCACTACCACATTTGGTTATCCTTTTACCTTTGAGGCAGATTGTAGTTCCAGAGTAGTTGGCTGAGATAGAGTTAATTTTTTTTCATAGTAACTTTTGTGGAGCTGGTTTGGCTTTGTAATGAAAACAGGGTTGATAACACAGGGATGTTTTAGTTATTGCTGAGCAGGGCTTGCAGAGTCAAGGCCTTTCTGCCCATCACACCACCTCACCAGTGAGTAATCTGGTGGTGCATGAGAAGCTGGGAGTTGACACAGCCAGGACAGCTGACCCCAGCTGATCAAAGGGATATTCCTTGTCATGTGGCATCATGCTCAGCAACAAAAGCTGGAGGGAAAGGTTGCCAGGGCTGCAATTGTGAGGTTTTGCATCACTTGTTCCATTTTGGGTTTTTCAGGGGTGGGAGTTTTTTGTTCCTTTTTTTTTACTTATTAAACTGTCTTTTTCTCAACCCTTCAGTTTTCTTACTTGTGTCCTTCCAATTCTGCCCACCATTCCACAGTGTGGTGCTGAGCTGTCAGATGGGGTTAAACCACAGGCAATGCTCACACTGAAAATGACTAGGTTTTGTTGCTGTGGTTGTTGTAGCATCTTGTCATGAACCAAACTTTATTAAAAACACTCGTAAACAGCAAAAACCCCAAGAATCCAGCATTCACATTGCTCTTTAAGGAGGGGAACAATAGTGGAAATAGATAGATGAAGGATGACATGGAGATAAAACCAGTGGATGTTAATTTTATTGAAAGTGGCCTTGGCAAATACACTATGCTTGTGGAGGGAGGCACTGCCCTGAGGCAGCAGAAGCCCTGCAGTTAGAAAGTGCATGGCTGATGCAGATGGCAGTAATCTTTCTGACACGTCCTGGACTCAGCAGCCCACACAGTGCTCACATGAGCTTGTATTCTCCAAGCCCACTTACAGATTGCTGACACTATTCTCTCTCAGGAATCACCAACTCTCACCAAAAAAAAAGAAAAAAAAGAAAAAAATCAAGACCCACAGAGAACACTTAGGAGGATAAAAAAAGAATTGTTGAGGGTCTGATTAAATTTCATATCCAAATAATGATAGGAGATAGATGGTACATACATATTTTTTAACAGTTTAACTTCAGATTTAAGAAGAAAAGAAAGAATATCTGGATTCCAGCATTTGTCCAGAGCCTTGAGGAAATGACATCAGGGCAAAAGCCATAAATATTCCTTTGTATGGAAACCTTCACCAAAATGAAATCTGAAAGGGAAGAAAGTCACATTACAGGAACAATTAATGATAACAATGTATATCAGGTTACAGAGACCCTTCTTTCCTCTTCAAAGGGTTGTTACTGGTCTCCTGCTCTGTCATCTTCTGGTAGCTGTGACACCTACACTAGAGCAAAAAGGGCAGCAAAATGAGCTGCATCAGAACACAGCATGTGAGGAGGTGGTGAGAAACCCAAGTG
Organism: Urocynchramus pylzowi; assembly: GCA_013397555.1. NCBI lineage: Eukaryota > Metazoa > Chordata > Aves > Passeriformes > Fringillidae > Urocynchramus > Urocynchramus pylzowi. The sequence continues at coordinate 1,480 of VZRH01001120.1, read as the reverse complement.
CCAGTAGCAAGCTGCAGCGGGACACCTCATTTCTAGTAATGCCTTGCCATTAATTGCAAAAGGTTGATCCCACTGCTTTTTTGGGATGCAGCTGAAATATAATTGGCCTGAATGTGCACATCATTGAAAAGGGAAAGGTCTACTGCACAGTTTATGACTATTTTCAGCCAAGAGGGTACACCCCAGATGGTGATAATTACTCATAACCTTGAGGATATACAAGAGCTTTAAAACGTTTGATTTAGAAAGAAGCTGCTTAATGCATGAGCAGCTGGGGGCTGAAAGATAATTTGATTATTTCTTACCCTTTAGATGTTTGATGATGCTGTTAGAACACAAGAGCTTTTATAGCTCAATCTGCCTGGAGACCAAGTCACTATCCTTAACTTGCAGCCAAAACCAAGAGCATCTGCCAACTAAAAAATTAATTGAGCAATAGTAAAACACCACACAATACACAAAATTTTACTAAGAACATCTAATGAAATGACCCTTACATTTGGATTTTTTACTGTACTCCTTCACATATCCATGTATTTTTGTCTCTCAGCTCCTGAGAACAATCTCTTTCCTTCCTGGGCTTCTGCATTTTGTAGAACATCCAGCTGATGGTAAGTAAATACAGATAAGAAAAGAGCCTTCCAATTCAGGTTGGAAACCGCTGTGAGACAACGGCTGTATTTAATTAATTTTAAACTGTTTATGTAGCCTCTCAGCCTCTGAAGAAGCATTCTTTACCAAGGATGCCTTTACAAAGCCTTTACGAAGTGTAAATTAGTTGCAAGTTGTTTCTCCCATTAGCCTTACTGCTTTGTCTTCCTGAATAGGGTGTTGCATTCTGGGTCCAGAGAGGCTTTTTTCCAGCTATTTTTACTCTGGGTGAAAAAAAAAAATCTCTTTGATTTCTAGCTTTTGTGACTGTTATTTTATATGTCTGCACTGAATGCTTTTGCCAGTGATTCTGGATTGCAGTACGAAGGGCATCTGTGATAGAGAATCCTTACTGCCCTGTGCCCTTTTGCCAAGTGCATAACACAAGAAGAGTAAGCTGGACATCCTGGTGGTCTCCAGCAAAGGAATGACTGTCTTTGCTGTGGGAAGCCTGTAAACCCATATTTGTTTATATATTTATATTTCATCTGGTTTTTTTTCTTTGCCCCTTTTCTTCCATATTCCTCTAAAAAAAAGAAGCTACAACAGTCATCCAACCCATGCGTTCTCCCTGGTCAAGGCTCTCAGTTTTCATGTCTCTTCCCCCTGGCACCAAGGACAGGATTTCAGCAGTTCCTACTGGCCTCACAGATGTCTTAGAGAGTCTTTACCATGTGACATACCCCAAAAGCACATCAGGAAGCATATGTCTTCACCTCCTGTGTTGTATGTGCCAACCCCATGCAGATGTGCCCCAGACACTGCAGAGCACTTAAAATGATTCTGCCTGAGAACCTACATCTCTTTCCAAAAATAAAGCTTTCAAAAA